>JAVJAQ010002377.1:0-252315 GCA_032362365.1 Zygogramma bicolorata | reverse complement strand
TGGACTGAACTGAAGAAATTGAATGTGTCAAAACAGAAAAATACTAATATACCTGTACACTTAAGAAATGTTGAAACTTTAAATAAGTTTTTTACCAGCTTCACTGACAATCAGCTGCCACCAGATGAAGACATTATTAGCTTCTATAATAATAACCTGAAAAATAATATAAATTCATCCTTTAATTTTGAAACCACAACGGAAGACGTGGTTACAAAAATTTTGTCAAGTATCAAATCCAAGGCTTTCGGTACAGATAACTTAAACATAGATATTATAATTCTGTTCTGTCCATTCATCGTACCTTACATCACTCATATTATAAACGAATGTATTTCTGCATCATACTTTCCTGACGCATGGAAATTTGCCAATGTTATAGCTCTTCCTAAAATCAGTCATCCGACGGAAATGAGTCATTTAAGATCTATAAGTTTGCTGCCAACCCTCTCTAAAATTTTAGAAAAGATTATGGAAATCCAGATTAGAGATCACATGTCTAAGTTCAATCTCCTTCCTTTGAAACAATCTGGATTTCGTCAAGGATATAGTTGTGCAACTGCTCTTACAGACATTGTTGATGATCTGATAAAAGCGGAAGATCGTAACGAAATAAGCATACTGATATTGCTTGACTATACAAAAGCCTTTGACATGATTAATCATAGAATTCTGCTTTCTATATCCCATTATTTAGGATTTTCACTGAGTTCTACGCGATTTTTGGAATCCTTCCTCACCAACCGATGCCAGCAAGTCCAAATTGATAATGAACGGTCCTCAATAATCAATGTTAAATCAGGTGTACCGCAAGGAAGTATTTTGGGACCTTTGCTTTATACCATGTACACGTCAAATTTTCAAAACGTACTCACCTTTTGCAACTATCACTTTTACGCTGATGACACCCAAATATATACCTCTTTCAAATATGTAAATTCGGATTATGCTGTTAATTCGATCAATATCGACCTGGAAGAATTATATAAAGCATCTTCAGATCATTTACTTCAGATCAATGCAAACAAATCGTATGCAATTTTATTCTGTAATAACTCAGTTCGACCCACTCTTCTAGAAAATTTAAATTTGAAAATAGGAGAAGATAATATTCCTTTCATAAATAATGCAAAAAGTCTTGGTCTTATTATTGACAATAAAATTAGATTCAAGAATCATGTTACAAAAAAATTACAAGTAGCTTATTCAACTCTCAAATTAATTTATGCGCAGAGAAATTGTTTGGATTTAGGCATCAAAAAGATGCTATGTGATCATCTTGTACTATCCCATTTTGATTATTGCGATAATGTTTATGGTCCCTGTTTAGATAGTATTGATAAAAATCGTATACAAAAAGTTCAAAACTCATGTTTACGTTTGATGTACGGCATTCGTCGAACTCAACGAGTTTCACATAAACTCAAAGAATGCAAATGGCTCAACATGCACAATCGTCGGCAATTACATATGTCATGTTTATTTTTCAAAATTATAAAGTATAAGACACCACCTTACTTACATAATAAATTGAAATATCGTACTGACGTTCATAATCTGAATATTCGGCGAAAAAATTTACTGACACTACCAACCCATCGGAAAGAAATTTTCAAAAGATCTTTTTCCTACAACATCGCTGCTAATCTCAACAATTTGATGAAACTAAGTTTCTTTGACGTCAATATGAGCTCACATGCATTCAAGATGAAATATAAGCAGTATCTGTTGAATAGCTGAAATTTTTTTTTTCTCTCTCTCCTCTCCCCCACGTTTCTCCTTTTTCTCTCTTCTGCTGTATCTTCTTCTCTATCTTCTTCTCTCCTAGCCATTCATACCAATCTTTCAAATTCTCGTGGCACTGGTGGAAGAACAGAATCGGGGGCTCACCCTCTCGATATCTGAACCAATAAGCCATTTGTTCATCAGAATCCATATGTTTTTTTATATGTAATCCATCCTATTTATGTGTGTATATGGCAAATGTATGTATCGGATGAACAATAAAAGATATTATTATTATTATTATTATTATCTCCGCAGTCATTGGAGATAACATCATCAAACCTGGTATCGTTGGATCCCTCATGATCATCCCTAGCCGATCATGTAACAATATACAGGGTGTCCCATTCAAGAACCAAAAGTTGATGTCATTTCCGGAAAAATTGAAAGATGTTTTTTTCTTTCAGATATGTCGAGAAATGCTGTTCAGTGAGCATATTCAATGTTCCGAATTTCAAAAATATAGCTAGAAAAACAAAGGAGAAAACGGGGGTGTACCATGAGTCTGTGACACACGGTATATATTAGTTCTTATAATTTTTTTGATAGGCAAAATTTGAGATTATCAGGAGTTGCTGACTAATTGGACTAGTTCTATCCAGAAAGAACTGTTTTTCAATAGACGCAGCAACTTTTCGGATTAGATTTCAAATCTGCCCTTTTACACGTGTATAGATTCCAATATTAATTCTTAGTTTTTTCAGACTGTGGTAGGTGACAATCCCAGAAAACTACGGAACAAATATTGATCCACCACAAAATACTGACGTTCAAACAGTATTTATTAGTTATTTATATATTTTACGATCTGAGGTAGTACAAAAACTATCTGCAACGTTTTTTTTTTTTCGTCCGATATGGACTTCGTCTGTGAACTACTAACTTTCCTGGTTGATTTCTCAACAATGAACAGAAAGCGGGCTGAAAGAGCTGGTTCCTTTGTTACATCCATACTATTATTACATTTCGCCCATTTCTAGAAAGTCTCGAATGCATCAAATAGCCTTAATCGTTCTCAGATTACTTTTATCAATTCTCGGATCATCGCATCGCATATTGGGCGACACGGCACGTTTCTACCCTTCTAAATCTCATTAGTGCATGATGCACTAAGAGTTTTTCATAGCTTGTTGGCTCTGGCCAATGAATTCATTGTTGCAATATCGACTAATTTTGTAAATTTTCAAGTTTTCTATTGATTTCCACTTTAATGCTAGGAAAACCCAAGCATGTCTCTTCTCAAACAAAACCGATCTGTCATCACCTACTTTTCAGATATCAGGAGTAAGTATTCCTAAAAAGTCAAGTATCTCGATGCCAGGAATCACGATCAGTAATAATCTCTCATGAGAAAACCACCTGAGATCGATTGCTAAAGGTGCTTCCCAGAAACTTGGATTTCTATTTCGTGCGGAGAAATACTTCACTTCTCGTTAGCTTCCAATGATCTACAAGGCTCAGATACGACCTGTCTTGGAATATAGTTCTCATGAATGGAGATCGGCACCAAAACATTAATTGAAGCTTCTCGATTCTATTCAGAGAAAGGCAATCCGTCTTGTTCGTGATTCTTCGCTCACAGACCCGCTCACTTCTTCGGTGCATCGTAGAAGGGTCGGAGACTTGTCTCTCTTTTGTAGATACTTTACGGTCGGTGCTCTTCTGAATTTTCATCGATCGTTCCACCCTTGACAATATCTACACGGATAACTCGGAGTACAGAATTCCCACCCCTTCGTTGTGAACTTGAAGACCTGTTGAACCTCTCTTGCTCAGGGATCTTTTTTGAATAAAACAGCTTAACTCGGGAACTCCTTGCCGAGAGATGTTTTTCCTGAGGCTTACAACTACAAAAATTCAAAGTGAATATTAATTCGTATATACTGTCCCTTGTCTCTGAACATCATAGAACTTCCCTTTCGTGGGAATCTGCATATAAAAAAAAATCTTTTGGATTACCAAAGAGCCGTTGTAATTTGTACTTCCATGTGCAAATTACATATTTACCACATCAAATGTCTGTTCAAGTCCTCTAGTTTACTGGGGTTCATATCAACAATCTCTGAGTTAAATTCGTTGACTTCAGCTACGTACCTAATTACTCTATTTTCATTGTCCTACTCATCTTTCTTCAAAGGAAAAGTTTTTAGGCTCTGGATGAGATATTGCAGCGCTGCCATTTTATGTTGTGGACAATGATTCGAGTCGTAAGGAATGTATCTGGACGTATTTCCTATACATGTCGAACTCTATACCGTTCTGTTCGTTCTTCAAGACCAATACATCTGAAAATGGCAGCAACTGTTGTCATTTTTCTACTTCGTACGTAAATTTTATATTCCTACATCTGCTGTTGATTGCTGACAGAACATTCTCAAGTTCGGTTATCCTTGTATTCACCACAACGAATATGTCATCAACATGTCTGATCCAGACTCTAAGAATGTAACAGTTCTTTCCCAGCATCGTTCTCAAACCCACCCATCAACAGGTTCACTATAAATGAAGATAATGGAATACCCGTGTCTGTTAGGTTAATTGGTCTCTACAAAAAGTTTCAACTTTCACACCAAAGGTTGCAATATGATCGTTTATGTTTCCGGAACATATTAGGAATCGGAATGTGCCAGTCTAAATATTGATAGGAAATTAATGACAATGTCTGTGGCCCAATGATTCAAAGCAAACAATGTTTTCAAATAAAGAATTGATTGTGAAATTGATTCTCCAATGGTGGTATTGGTGGGATTGGGATCAATTTAATTAAAGAAAAACTATTGTTTCCTTGCCAACGTTTCGAATTTTAATAAATTCATCATCAGGGCTCTATAACAATGAGTTGCGTGTTAAAGTGGTAGGATATAAATAAAATAAAAGAATGCCAACAAACTATTGGAACATTTTCAGGGGTTCGAAATGTTGATTAATGAAAAAAAGTTTTTTGAAAATACATACCAAAAATCAGTTTTTCCGAGTAAAAATATTAAAACTGGGTATAAAACAAACATTTTAGATACACACTCTAGGTACAAACAAAACCACATTGAGTACGGGACAAACGAATACTGAAATAAAATTCATAGAATGGCTGTAGTTCTTATGAATGCTGATAGGAAGAAAACAAAAACAAACGTGATTGTTGAAAAACCGTATAATGATAAATCATTTCGGTAGCTGACTTATCAGATTGTAATAAGCCGTATTCAATCCTTCTATATCTCTTCTTGTATTAACGCTGTCTTGGTGATGAATTTGTATCATTTCACTGAATAGCCTTTTTGATAGAGAAGATTTCTGATCAAGAATGATAGGTTTTGTAAAATCAAAAGTATGGCCATTTTCTCTTGTGTGTTCAACTAAGGCTGTGGGATTTTTGACATTCAGCTTTCGTGTGTCTCTATCGTGTTCAGAGATTCGTTTTTTCAAATATCGTCCCGTTTGACCCACATAACATTTAGTGCAATTATTACAATTAATTTTGTAGACAACGTTCGATTGTAGATCAGTGGGAGTTTTTTCTTTTTGACATGTAAAGAATCTTTTCCCGATAGTGTTATCGTTAGAGAAAGCAATTTTAAATTGTTCTTCATTGAAAATCCTTGCAATTCTCTCAGAGAGATTTCTCACATATGGTATTTTGTTGTATTTTATAATTGGATCGATTATTTCATTTGATTGTCTGTCATACTTTAGAATTTTATTGGTTAATGATGGGGTAATTATTTTTCAGAAGAAATTTTTTTATTTGCTCCATATTTTTTGATGATACTCTGGATTAGATATTTTGAGAGCTCTATTTTTATGATACCAATCTACTTTCAAAACGTTGTTCGAAGTTCTAATGACATTTGTGTCTAGAAAGGCTGAGGTTCGATTGTTTTCTTCCTCTAGAGTGAATTTCAATTTTGAATGAAGAATTTAACTCTGGATCACCAAACCTACCAAAACTGTAAAATTGATGTTTTCGAGGTCGCTGGGAAATTGAAAATACTGTTCGACGTCTCGACCCCCATGCTTCAGTCATTATCAAGGACTAGAGATATCTCTATCGATACAGCAATCTACCTAATCGATATCCCTTGATTCCTGAGGAGGAGTATTTTCATTCCAATGGCATCACAACAAATCAATTGATTTCTTATATATGTAGTTACTATAGGAGTATCAAATATTACAACCGTGTTTTTCAAGCATAGTGAAGTATCCTTCTTCAAGAAATTAGAATAGCCGAGCTGAATAAACCAAATGAATGGCCAGGAAATGCATTTCGACCTTGAAATGACAAAACCATATGCATTCCGGAAACTTTCTTTGAAATATACGTCAACATTTCCTCATAGTTTCACTATAGTGAGGTTTACAAAACCAGGACAGATATTTCACTGTACAAAATCATCTCCAAGCATCAATTCAAGTATATTTTCTGGTTGAAGAAGCTTTTCTACAGCGAAACACTTTTTATTCCCGAAGTAACTCAGTATGGCAGCATGTAACAAGAATTGAAATCAACAATAGCATTGAACTATAAGAAGTATGTCATTTGTCAATGTCGATTTTGAAACCAATCGAATGTCTCGATTCTTAGTTGTAACGATAATGCTAATTTTAATTCAGACTCCATATTACAACCCTCACAACATTTTTAGAAGGGAAAAGAATTAACAGTAAGAAAACCTCATTTCGTGATAATCTCGCAGGAGACAGTGTTTGATTTCTTATATTTCCATCAGGTATCGACGAGTTCTATTCAGTATTTTCTTTGTTAGAGTACATTCTGATTTAGATAAGTTATGAACATTAGACTTTTGATATTGGGATTGCCAAACGTTCAGGATTCTGCATCATTCTCCAAAGTTCCCCTTGGATTTGCGCACTTTTTGAGAAGAAATATCCATTTCAACCTTTCTGTTAGTTAATATTATAGACAATGGAAGTCAGAACCAACACCACTTATCATTTTTTATATTTATAAAAAATTCTGTCATGCGAATTATAATCAAAATAATACTCAGATTAAAAACATGTCAGGAAGTAATTATTCGAGTGAACTTACTTCAGTCTTTTCAAGAGAAGTTTTGATGAAACCTTACTTTTATTAATTTGTTTTGCACACTGTTCCATTTAGTAACCAAATAATTTAGTTGATTACTATTGTTTTCTATCCCTATTATAAACTTTGTAGTTTCTATGGATTGATAAAGATTATCATTATTATTATTTATTTACGTTGGTTAACTCACCATCGTTGTCACTGGTGTCCTTGGTTGGTGTTGGGTCCCTAGTCGTCAAAGCTGAATGTGACACAGTCGGCAAAAAGCTGTTGGAATATCTTGCAGGAGTTAGAGCCATCGTCAACGAAACAGGAGGCCTGAAATGAGAAAAATGATAAATAATGGGAGTATAGGGGAATTTTCCATCATTTAATATCAAATTGTTTAACCGGGAGAACTCGCGTACTATTCAACGACGTGAGAACTCGCGCCTATAGATTCTTTCTCACGCTAGCTCGCGCTTATAGACTTTTTCAAACGCGAGCTCGCGCGTATAGATATCTTCTAACACTGACTTTTCATGATGAAAACTATTTAATATTGATTCTAGTTGATCTATTCTAAATTCTAAAAACAACAAAGAAAAATGTATAATTATTCAAATTCAATCGTCACTTTCGTTGCAATTATTATCTTCACATTTATAACAAGTGGAAGTTGTTCTAAACTGCTGTTCAGTTTTAGAATCCATTTTTTTTCTGTAGAAAAGCTCAAATAAATAAAGGAAAAAGCAAAAAAATTAAAAAAGGTACATGCTAATTAAAATTAAAATTACCAACAATTTGGAGAAAAGCACATATGTGATCGCTCGCGCGTTAGATTATTACTAACTTTAATTTATTTGTAGCCACCACAACCCCCCACTCTCGCCCCAACAAGCATGAACTGGTAAAGGAATTCTATAGAAGGCATTCCTAAAATATGAAATCAATTTGACAAGAGATAAAAAAAAAGTCTGTAGTGCAACTGAAAATGTTAGATTTTATCTAACAGTGCGAGTCCTGCCGGGTTGTAACCAAGAACTTGCATACAAATTCAAATGAAAATGGTAAGGAGGGTCAAATAACATGCTTTGATCTATAATATTTTCCCAGATCTTCTCACTTCATAATGTTCTAACCAAGCTCGAACTATCCTGTAGGGTTCATTTTTATGTAATAATAATAATAATAATAATAATAATAATTTATTAGCCCAAGTTATGAATGTTACATTTAAGGTTGTCCAATAATACGAGAACAGATAATGTGAGCGAAACGACGTACAGGTATGTACATAAAAGACACGTCGACAATTATAGCGAAAATTTAAAAAAATACATATAAATTTAAAATTGGTCTATAAAAAATTTCAGTCATTTGAAATACATAAAAAATTCAAAAAATACAGAAATCACAACAAAAGATACAGGGATAAAAGATAGTCACTTATATATCAATTAATTTAATTAATTGATATATATTATATATATTATATATTAATCGAGACGACCTTAAAACAAAAGCCACAAGAACGCTGTTCACCCATGATTTATTCTATCAAAAGACAATCAAAGACAATTCATATTAGCCCACTGTAGCGTGAAAAGATGAAGCCACGCGCTTCGCAAATATGATCCTTTAGCATATCGTCGCATCAAAAGCTTCGACAAATAATGCTCATACCTGTGTTAGGTTATAGTTCAGTGGTCGGAATCAATTCGACGCCAATGAACACGGCATTTATACTTTGATCAGGGCAGGTCAAAGCGTGACACTTTTTATCATTAAAAAGAAAAAGTGTTAGCAAATAATAAGGAATCAAATATGTGCAGGATTCGAAAGTAGAGAGGGGAGAGTGACATCCTGACAATGTCTAAAATCTCATATAGTTCTACTGGATATTGTTCATGGAATTCATCGACTTATTGTGAATGGAATAATGAGATAATGATTTTCACCTACCCAGGAGAGTTTGAGCTTGGAATGGGGTAACTTTCCATATTTTGATACCCAATGAAATTGCAGTGAAAACATGTACACAACCGGAAAAAGTCATTTTTCTATCTATGCTCTTTTTGAAAATGACCTAAATATCAAATCGGCTTACTACCAATGAACAGTTATGAACTGATTCCAATCTTATATTTTTTACAATAATCATTTCCATTTCCCACAGAAGAATGTTTAATTAAAAATTCGAAAATTTGGCGACTGCGCTGGGACCAAGACACCAAACCATTGGTTTCGTTATGTAATAATAATACTGTGAAATATCCCTTTTCTGACTTTCGGAAAGCTATAACATTCAATTGACTTCGGACTGGTGTTTAGCAACCCAAAATAAATGAACTAGTCTGATTTTCTTCCTTTACTATGTGTTGTTATTCAAACAAACCTTTGACCTTCTGACATAGTAGACCAGTAAAAATTTCTCTCAAATAGACATAAGTCCGGAAAAGCTGATTTTTTGATGTAGTATATGTTTGTCAATTATAAATTACGTGTCAAAATATCAAGGTGCCATTCTGACAGGAAATTGAAAATTTTGGTAACTATTACAATTTTTGGAAAAAGTTTCAAACAGAAGTTGCACAAAAATGTTCAGTGATGAATTCACGTAAGTTTAGCCGCCATAAGCTTACATTTTTTTTTGCCCCAAAACGGCTTCAGCAAGACATGACGGTGTGAGAAAGAAAGGGATAAAATTGGTTGGAGTTTCGTGTGCAATGTTTCCATCTCGACTTCAAGTTTCATATGTAAAATCTATTATTCCTGAATATCAGTACTTTCTAACTTAAATTCTAGTGTGAAAACCTCTGAGAAACTCACCCAAAAACCCCTACAGCAACGGCAGCTTCCCTTAGAGCTCTTTCTTGTTCGGCGCTCATGTCCCGTAGGGTTTCTGGCCGGATGGTAGCTGTGTTCCTGGGTTGCCTCTCGTTCTGGACGGCTAAAATTATAACTTTTTGAAAAATTATCATATCAACTCTTTTATCATAAACCTGACTTTCCTCATTTATTTGAAATTTGAAACAAAAACACGTAAAGTTTGCTATCGAAGGGGACACATTTCACACATTTTTTTTAACCTTTGCCCTTGAAACCCTAGCGAGGGGTTGTCACGACCCTATAATTTCAAATAGAAAGTGGGGTCGAGTGATGAATCATGTGGAAATGACAAAATTATATCTCTTATGATACCCTTTTCAATGAAATTCATCCTATTAATCAATACGAAATCAGCGTTAAAAACATCAACACGATAATTCTGGTACTGATGAAAAATACAAATAAGTTTGGGGATTCAAGAATCGAAATAACTACTAACATTGCAGAATTACTTCATTTCAAGTTACCATCTGGAAATTTCCAGTTACTATCTGGAAATTTCCGGTTACCATCTGGAAATTTCCGGTTACCATCTGGAAATTTCCAGTTACTATCTGGAAATTTCCGGTTACCATCTGGAAATTTCCGGTTACCATCTGGAAATTTCCGGTTACCATCTGGAAATTTCCGGTTACCATCTGGAAATTTCCGGTTACCATCCGGAAATTTCCGGTTACCATCTGGAAATTTCCGGTTATCATCTGGAAATTTCCTGTTACTATCTGGAAATTTCCGGTTACCATCTGGAAATTTCCGGTTACTATCTGGAAATTTCCAGTTATTATCTGGAAATTTCCAGTTACCATCTGAAAATTTTCGGTTACTATCTGGAAATTTCCGGTTACTATCTGGAAATTTCCGGTTACCATCTGGAAATTTCCAGTTATCATCTGGAAATTTCCAGTTACCATCTGAAAATTTTCGGTTACTATCTGGAAATTTCCGGTTACTATCTGGAAATTTCCAGTTACTACCTGGAAATTATTTTAACTTATTTCCTTACAATAACAGCCCCAGAATATTATTCGCTGGTAATCTTTGCTATATGTAATAGAATCAAAATTAAAAATATCAACAATTAGGAGGTTAGTTACTGTAGCCACTGTCGAAACGAAACTCTGATATTCACAGAACAAAAAAGTCATTGTCAAAAAAGCTGCAACTTGATTGGTTCATTCTTATTTCTTATTTTATTCGAGTCATCTGTATAAACACACGTTTTCTGTCCTTATTCTTAATTAATTTCTTATTTTATTCTCAACTTATTTTGTTTCTTGTTTAAACTCTCCTATAGTGAAAGATGGCATCTTTTGTTCTTATTCATATTTCTTATTTTATATTATTTCTTTCTTATTTTGTTTTATTTTGTTCCTTATTTTATTCATTATTTCTTATTTTATTTCGGTTGGTGTATAAACGTTCTTATTGATTTTTACGTATGTTCAACTTTCTTATTTTATCTTATTTTCTGTATAAGCCCAGGGTAAACATTTTTCAGCTTGAAAGGAAGACTGAAACAGACGTAATTCTTCAAATACTTGTACTTCTAAAATCAACTTTGTTTTCAGATGGAATGAGTAGTATGATCAAAACAGAGATGTATAAATTGGCCCTTAAGGTAATTTCTTAAGAAAACTGCTTCTCGCACATTAGATGTGTTGTAAGTTAGGTGGAGAGAATTTTTTTTATTGGTTGGTTTCTATCGGTCGATCTGCCCTCACTCCTCGATAATACAGAATTCTACATTTTTATTCTGTACAGTTGTCCGCGATACAATCAACTTTGCTGTATAGTTGGTGTCAACAACCGCTACAAGAATGTGTTGGGCAACAGTTTTTGGATTATACAAGCATGCCGTTGCCTATCTAATATCGTTTCAGTAATCTGTCTCAACTTTAGACGAGTTTTCCTTTCGTATGAAATCGAATCGAAGAAGAAATTCACTCCAACCATGTGAACCATCAGATTGCAACCCACACCGCTTCTCGGAGGCAGGGAGAAAATGGATAATGGATGGAGGAATGAGCTTTACCGGTTCCAACGGAGCGGTTCTCCATTATTGCTCGTTCCCTGCGATCCCCCACTCCGTAATCAAACGTTGTCAATCAAAGTAGGCCGCGTAGGCGGAAAAATCCGACGATCGCGTCACGCCCGTGACGGATTGTCGAGCAGGCAAATGAGCAGGCGTCGGCCGAAACAAACGGCGGCTCCAACCGGGATTTCGCAGACGCTGATTAATGCGATCCGGAGCCGGTTAATTCCCACCAAACGCTCTGCCAAAACTCCCGGGATGCCCGCTTAGACTGTGACGGAGGTGGGAGCGCAGGGTCGGACTTGTCCAAGATGGATATAAACCTTGGCGCGTTGACTGAAGGAGAGGAAACAGCAAACGAATTGAAATATGGAATAAAATAAAACAAAACAAGGAAGTTAAATATATACATCTTTATGAAAGCGTTCATACAAGAAATAATATACAATAAGATATAAGAACAAGGTGGGGCAAAATCTGATTTTTATTAAAAAAAACAAAAATCATTGATTTTTATTGAAAAATCACGATTTATTTGATTTTTTGGATTTTTTAAATTTGAATATAAAATTTGAACATTTTGATTCTTTGAAATTATTGTTGATTATTTTTTTCACTTGTCAAAATGTGACGTTTTTGGCATTTCAACCAATAGTAGCGGGTTATTCTATGGTTATTCTAGCCAATCATTGGGTATTATACTGATAAAACTGGCTGGTCCTTTCGATTGTTTCGATAAAACGTTGTTTACCTTTGAACTGTCAAAACTATACGGTTTACCGCGTCGATTCTATTGAACTGGCTTATATTTATATAAATTATCGTGAATGAACAGTTACCTTATTATTAATCGTCATTCACTTTTCACTTTTTCAGCATAATAATAACATAACGCATTTCAATGAACACTCAAACACGTAAATAACTCATAACCTCAACTTTATGACAGATATAGCGATTCAAATATTTAAGGTTTCCTTCAAATGAAGATGGCGTACAATTAGTTTTCATTAAATACAATTCATTTTTTGTTGTATGAGAAGAAACCGTTGTATGCAGATTTTGATACAACGACATAACGAATGATTTTATGTTCCTTCTGGCGCGATTTTCATGTCATAAGAAATTTTCAATTATCAACCTTGTACAATGACAATGAATGACAATGTGTGACGCCATCTCTTGGTATCGTCATATCCTATTCAATGCGTGAGCATTATATCTCTTCTGGATCATAGAGGGCCTACATCGTTGTTTGACATTTCAAATCAGTAAAATTTTCACCTTTTCTCGTTTCCTTCTTATGTAAATGAAATACCGATCAATTAAATTGTTCTTCCTTCTATTTGTTCAAAAAATAATCTTTCCAAATACAACTCGTTCTTCAAATTTAATAAGATAAATTTTCATTTTCGAAACACTCAAACTTTTTTATTTTGAGGCAAAAGCATTCAAACAAACCGAATTAGATAAAATCACTCGTCCTACGGACTCGTGATTTTATCAATCGGTTTGTTTTCATACTTTTGCCAAATAAAAAAGTTTTTGTGGAAAATGAAAATTTATCGATTAAATTTGAAGGACTCGTGGTATTACCTTTGATTATTTTAATGTATAAGTCTGAAAATTTTAATACAATTTGCGGCTCAAAAATTTGTGACAACGCATTTGTCGCGCTTCTTGCAAGAAAATTCTTGTCGCGATTTGTTTTCCTTCTGTCCTATACACTCGGTATACAGTGCCGAGTGAGGCACGAACACAAACGCGTTTGTTGTGCTTTTTGCAAGAATATTCCTGTCGAGGCTTGTTTTTCTTCTCAACCTATAAATTGACGTTGCCCAACAACAAAGGGGTGGTGATTCTGTACTCGTCGGATTATCCGTGTAGATACTGCCAAGGGTGGAATGATTCAATTTCAATACTTTATTCTCTAATATACATTACGATTGCTAGGCTAGGTAATGTATATCACATAAATGAGAGATACTATTGAAAAGATGACACATAGAATATATTGGAGACTTTTGTAAGATATAAGTTCTAGTAAATGTATTATAAAATATTACAGCTTGTCTAGATTGTCTACGAGGGACCAGAAATTGTATTTTGCAAAGCAGATAACCACAATCGATTTTGTTATTGGGAAGTTTATATGGGAATGTTAATGCCATGCATTGTCTCGTTTCGACCAGAGATTGTAAGTTGAGAGAGCTAAGCAGATTTCCGTGATCATAACCTCTTGAATGATAGTAGCGATTGCATTTGAAGAATATGAGTTTGCAAAATTTCTTTCGAACTTTTTCCGATCTTTGGATGGAGTTTTGATAAACTGGAGACCAAGTAATTGCTGCATACTCAAGTTTGGTGCTTATAAAGGTTATATACAATAATCTCATTTTTTTTTACATCTGAGAAATTTCCCCAGTTTCTGGAAAAATAACCCAACAGTCTGAGCGCTGACGATGAAATGTTACATAAGTGATTGTCAAATGTTCATTCTGTGTCAAAGGTCACTCCTAGATCCTTGTAAGTTATACATACGATTGACAACGATTCGAAAAAACACCGACCGTGAAAATTTTGTTGAAAAATACACGATATTTCCAACAAATATTTCGAAAATAGAAGATAATTTTAAAAATACCAGAATCCAAATTGTTATTGAATGATAAAAAAACTAAGATTTTTCTGACGATGATGAAAATAAACTTTATCTTCAATGACCTTTCCCAACTCACTTGGTAGAAGTTGAATTTGTGTAATTTACTGATTGTTTTCCATAATTTCCCAGTTCAACATATTTTTTCCAGCATAAGTGACAATGGTTGTTACGTGCCTTGTAAAAAAGGATACAAAAACAATAATTCAAAATCATGTAATGAAAGTACTTTCAGGCGAGTGTTTTCAAATGCCTATAACCTACAAAACTGCCGTCCCATGAAGGAAATGTGACTTTACATTACCAGATTCATGAAGTGCACCTCTTGAAGGAATTTCTTCAGTTATAACTATTCAAAATCAAGAATGCGAGAGATCGAGAATTCGGATTTACGATTTTCCAGATATAATACAACGCATCGAGGTTTTTAAGCTCCCTCCTATAGGAATTTTCACGGTCGGTGTTCTTCCGAATTGTAGTCAATCGTTCCAGCCTATGTCGTGAGCTTGGAGATTCAGCAAGGCATTTGATCTTGTGAATCATTCCTTGCTTCTACAGCACAAATATGGTTTCAGAGGCAGGATGACCTTTCCGATCGAAAACAGTTGACAGTTTTCAACTCATGTCAGTCTGACTGCCTCCAAATTAAGTGTGGATTACCTCAAGGAGCCGGCCTCAGGCCTCTGTTATTTCTATTATTCATGAACAATATATCCCTTTCAGTAGGTGGTGGTAGCTTTGTTCTCTTTGCAGACGATACCTCTCACCTTTCGAAAAATAGACTGTCAAGATTAACCTCACAGTTTCAAATGAATGTGAACAACTTAGTTCGATAGTGCAATCAGAACAAATTGATAGTCAATAAAGAAAACACTGTCTTCATGAAATTCCCTCCTAGTTAGAGGGTTTTGCAAAAGTTCAAAACCAAATCTTTGTCAACAACATAAAATGACAGCACTGCAATTTCTTGTCTATAGGCTTATTACGTTCCCTTGGGAAAAAGATCAATTCGACAAGGAAAAGACAATGATTAAGCATGTGGCCGGAGTGAACGGTTGTACCGATAGTTCTTTAGATAATTATAAGAAATTCAAATTTAGGAAAATGTTTCCTTAATCTTCTACTTTTCGGAAATATGAGAGTGGAAACAAGTTTTTAGTGGTCCCAGAGAACTTGAACAGACTTTCGTAAAAGTAAATATGAAGGTTGCAAATAAAACTTTGGCCCTTGTATCATCGAAAGCATATGTGGGATTTCCTTTCCTGGAAACCACCCACTGACACATGTGCTAGCCCACCCACTTCCTGTATAGTCAGTTGGAACTGGTCTGCACAAATTTTTCATAGATGATTTCTTGCCAATGCAGTTTGTCCAAAAAGAAGAGATGATCGAACTACATATACTCTGTGAGAACGAAGCATGAGCAAGACTACCAGGCATCATATACATGGTAGACAAACTAGAGGTTCTAGATTTATCGAATTCCTTGTTCGTGTGGTCAGAAATATATTGGTGAAACGTGTAGACCTCTGCAAGTGCGAAAGAGTGACAACAAGATGTACATCAAGAAAAGACAGGAGTTAGAGCTGCATAATGAGTTCTAAATACCAAGGAGCATCACAATCCTTCGCCAACTCCCCAAATGATCTCATAACTAACATAATGAAAAACACAAAAAAATAGAATTATCGAATTCCTTGTTCGTGCGGTCAGAAATATATCGGTGAAACGTGTAGACCTCTGCAAGTACGAAAGAGTGAACACAAGATGTACATCAAGACAGATTGGTGGTTCCTAATTATCAGAGCACATTCTCAGGGCCGATGGAGATCACACAGGTCAATGGAATCACACTCAAATTATGGCAAGAGAGAAAAAGCAATGGCAGAACACGAAAGTTGAAGAAATCTGCTTTTATCATTCTGTCTGCGGATACCTTCATTTAAAAATATTCAGTTAACATAATTCGCACCTGGCTATCCCTATTGAAAGACAAAATTATATGTCAAATCTCAATTTTTTTACAGATTTTCGAAAGTAAACCTATTATTGAAATATTTGTGGACAAGTGCTGATAACGGAGGCAGATTTAGTTTCCGCAACGTTGATGATGATGAATATTTTGGTAAATATTGGTTCTTATATTTTTTCATAGTCAAATTTGAGTTATACGAGAATTTGTTGGCCAATAGAACGTTCTACACTTGCATATTATTTTAACTGTGATTTTTTTCAGATTGTGTTAGGCTGAGAACACAAAAAAAGAGATCCGTTTTTCTTCATAGCTCACGAGCATGTGAATGAAAGAGATCAAGCATTTTTGAGAGTAAACGTTAGTTGTGGATGAAAAAAATTGTTTCCAATTCCGACACAAGTCAATCAATAAAAAGCCAGCAACGAGCATATCCATTCTGAACGAAAACGCCCGTGACACCAGCTGGAAAAATCGCCGTCATCTTTCAGGAAACGTTCGAAACGGCACAAGAACATTATGTAAATGCCGCTCCGCTTCATCCGGTAATCCCTGCAAAAACGGGAGAGCATCAAAAACAATTTCATCCCGGCAAATCGCAGGACTCCATGCTCGATTCCATTGCCGTTTATTCGCGATTGTAAATTACACCGGTGGCGTACGTTAGACTGTGACTTTGCGGAGGTCTTCAACATCGCCGACGGGATTATTCGGGAGTGTATAGTGGTGCGACGAGACGGGAGATGAATAAATGTTCGAAATCTAATGGATGTATTTTATATTTTTGTCTTGTTTTCAAGAAGAACCAGAATTTTCGGTTTTTCACAGAATATTGTTACAAAATATCCTAGCGCCGGCCCTGTCGCCCATAAACGCGGAATAATATGAGGGGTCGAAGAGGGAGCGTCATTTTCTAGGAAATCGCGCTTTGCGTGGAGAATTAGATACACATCATCGAGACCTCTTTCGAAGATTCTCCATAGCCGTATGCAAGTATAAAACGGAAAGACACTTCACCGCGACGGCAGCAGAGTTATTCGGATAGTTATTCAGATAGATAGTTATCAGAGTTAATCAGAGCTAATTGGAGTTAGTTGAGCAGATAATATAGTAGTTTCCACAATTAGACCCTTAAGTTGTAAAATCCGAAATGCACATCATAAATGTAAAAGGACCGGATTCAGGTAATTTTGTTTCTCAGGGAGGGATTGTAGAGGATTACAGCTTACACTTCTTGTTCATTTCAGTCTTTGTATTTCATTGGAAGTGTTCACTTGTGTTACGGCGTGCAATAATTTCATAACATTTATTTGTTATTACAGACATTAATAGCAAAGATTTTATACCCCAACGTACAGAATAGGCAGTATGTGGCGTCCGTGGATGAAAAGTAATAGTGATTCTTCCAGTGGTTCGTTAAAGAAGAATCACTTATCTTGTGACGGAAAATCATTTTAAAAAATGTGTATAGTTCCTTACTCCAGCAAGGATATAACGCGGGTGCTGCAGCAAAAGTAACCAGTAATTTGACGAAGGTGCCTCTTACTTCAGTTGGACGAATTGTTGAAAATCCATGGAATCAAGAAAAAAGCGTAAAGATTCCGGTGTCACAAAAAGTCTAGACGACTGGGAAAAAGATTTGATAAGGCGAAAAATCTACACTATGTACGATGAGCAGCGTGTCCCTACAATCAAAAGTCTGAAACAGTGGCTCATCAATGACGAAACTCACATCAACTGTGGCCTCACTACTCTTTGGCGAGCTCTGTCTGCAATGGGCTTTGAATATCGCAAAATTGACAAGAGACAAGTAATAATGGAATCCACACGTTTAATAAACTGGCGTTCTGAATATATAACGTCAATAAGAAAATACCGGTCTGAAAATCGGCCAATACTCTACCTCGACGAGACGTGGTTTAACACGCATGACACCCCTTCCAAAGAATGGTTTGATTCCTCTGATAAGTGTTAAACGAAAGCACCATCAAATAAAGGGAAGAGAATCACAATATTACACGCAGGATCAGAAAATGGTTGGATCCCAAACGCTATGTGGCTTTCTGCCAAAAATATTAAGGACTCTTGTGTTGATTATCACGAAAATACGACAGCAGAGTTTTTTGAAGATTGGTTTAAAAATTGTCTGTTACCCAACATTCCGCCAAACAGCGTTATAGTAATGGACAACGCAAGCTATCATAGTCGACAATTGCAAAAAATTCCTGGCTCAAAGAATACGAAATTGGAGATTCAAAACTTCATGGCTGCAAATGACATATTTTTTTGAGGAAAATTATCCAAAAAAAGAACTTCTACAAGTGCTGCAGTCATTTTCTTTAAAAAAAACGTATGTTTGTGATACAATTGCAGAAGAATTGGGACATACAGTGTTACGACTACCTCCCTACTACTGCGTGTTCAATCCCATAGACCTTATGTGGCACCAACTTAAATCGAGCGTGCACGGAAAAAATACTTCTTCGACTTTAAGTGGTAGTGTGGCAGAATTAATTAGGAACAGTATGAATGACATTCCTATCGAGAGTTGGAAAAGTTCTATAAGTCATGTTATAAAGGTTGAAAACTCGTACCTTTCTGTAAAACCAATTGCGCCAATTATAATTAATTTAGATGAGGAAAGCGATAGCGACACTGAACTAAATATAGAATAGAATTGTAACATTTAAATAAATTACTTGTATATCTCCTACATTATGCAAAATTCAAATTTCTTAAGTTCGACCCTGTAGCACATTTGCATCTTTTACCAGATGATTTTCTTTACAATGGGATTAAATCGGGTAGTTTATTGCAGTTGATAAGCCAATACCATTTACTGTGAAAATTACTATAAATCAGAGTTTCAAGCTTAGTGGAGCTCAGTGGAGAGAACTCTGTTATTGCTAAGTGCAGAAGCCGAAGTGTAGAATTTCTATTACAGAGAGTTTTCGTACCCAGCGTTGGAAAGTTAGCGGAGCAATTTGAGTGATTGTATTGTATTGTGTTGTGATGAAGAGTTGTAATAAAAGTAGTTTGATGTTGTTTGGAGTTTTAATCAACGAACCCAAGGAAAGATCGTAATAATATAATAACCCTGAGTATATCAATTATTTAATTATATTTCAGTGAGAATCTGTATTGGAGTTTCATGACAAAATAGGCCCAAAGGTCATCAGAAGCAGACGTTAACCGAAGTATTTCTTCGCAATAAATTGAAATTGATGTTTCTGGGAAGCACCTCTAGCGATCGATCCCACATGGTTTCCCATGAGGAATCATCACTGATCGTAATTCTCAGCATCGAGATACTCGACATTGTGGAAATAGTCACTCTTGACATATTAGATGAAGTAAGATCGGCTGTTTTTGTGAAGATGCATGCCCAGGTTTTCCTAGCATTAAATTCTACCATGTTTATGTTTCCCATCGCCAAGTCGATACTTTCGACGCTGATGCCTCTCTGAATGTTTGTTTACTCATGCGGATATGAAGACTACTGCCTTCCACAAAAATATGCACTGAACAAGATGTTTTCTCCAGTAGATCATTGATATGAAGCAGGAACAAGGTAGGCGCCAGAATTGAACCATGTGGAATACTTGCATTTATTGGGAGAATATCAGACGAAACTCCACCAACAACCAACTTAGAGAGACCTATCAGACAAGAAACTCTTCAACAAAGCACATTGAGGAGGTAAACCATAAGATGAGAGTTCAGAAAGGAGACCCCAGTTTTCGGTATTTTTTCACCAACAGTTAATAGCCGTGCATTAGAATTTAATGGGCTCAAAGCTTATTTGATCGATTTGCGGATACTGATATGATGGCATAGATTTTCGTGAATGCCTTTGGGGTTCATTAATGACCCCAGTGCTTCGCTAGAAACTGTTGATTTGCTCACTTTGTCAATCGTTAAAAGATGAGAGATGCATGAACGATAATTTCGACCCCCTTCAGCCCCGATATGAAAGATAAACCCTCTCGACGCCGTTTAACTGGCGTTCATATGCATGAGCAGCTCGCGACTAGTTTCTTTTCATCTCTTCACGCCAGTTTAGGAAAAACGGGCGTGATGCTCAATTATTTTCCGTGCGTTTTGCATGCGTGGCGATCAACGCACGTGCCTATAACCGCGAAAAACGTCGCAAAAGGGGTAATTCTACACGCAAATTGGCGCCCTGCGGTGGATGAATTTACCAGCGCGCGGTCACGTTCTTAAACATTTTTTTTCGGTGGTTGAGTGGCAAAGAATCGGTTGGTTCCGGTTTAAAAATCAAGGGGTGAACTTGGAAGTGGCAGAGGGGTGAATCGTAGGCGAATGTGATGTGGGTTTCATGTTCCTGTTTGAAGAAGCTATTGTATAGAGAAACACGTGTCGCGGTTCAAAAAACCCTAAATTTGAAAATCTTACAGCGAATGAATTTTCATTAAGTATTGGCCACTACCATTCAAAATGTGATGAGTTCATCTCTTACAACAACTTCACAAGTGTAGTCGCAGACGCGAACCAGGTGATACAAGAGGAAACCACTGGATAATCTGTCAATTTTCTGTTCGTTAGTAAATCTAATGAATTCCTATTGATAAATTCCTTCAATACATGGAGATGAAACATGCATCTCACAGCCACAAAGCGATATTGTGTTATTACCAAGATATCAAAGCAGAAAAAAACATTGTTGGTTTGAGATTCAGCGTCACGGTGTTTTTCTTCAGATTTTGTTGAATATCTGAATTTATTGAAGAAATCAAGCGGGCAACTTGATCCAAATTGTCCAATATATTATGGACCATCAATAATGCCTTTCCCAGAAAACAGTCCATAAAATGTATCAATTTGGAATGAGATGAATGGATGTTGTTTCTTGTTTTATTTCTCAATTGATATATCTAAGTTTTCGAGAGTGAGTGTATATGAATTTTTATATTTTATTTGTGTTCAATTAGATACATTCCTTTTGAAAATTTATTCACAACCAACATAACCGGCATAATCCTTTCTCTAGAATAATTTCTTTCCACTTCAATTTGATATTGAATTGCAATAACATCATAACAAATCAAACTGATGAAGATATACATTTTATAGTTCGGTACTAAATGAGCGTGTATCGGAAAACGATGTAAATTGATAGGTAATTGATAAGACAGTTTCCACAAATGTTCTATTCTACAACTATTGGGTATGAGATGAAAAATACTCGTATGTCTCTTGTAACGTCACAAATATAAGCAGAAACTAACAAACAAGCTGCATAGCAAGGGGACAAAGCGATATAGGTAACTACAATTTGCTCAGCGCCAAATCACATGAAAATGATATTTCTATTCATTATTGCATTGAGTTCATGGAAGAACGATGTTCTTTGAAACGTGTTTATGCATTTCTACGAGCCTGCCCAACAATCCGTAATTATCATTAATGGACGCGTTAACTAGCATTTTAGCCCCAAAAAAAAGCTTCTCATGGCTCGCAGTACAATTCGGGCAAACGCGGTGGATTTGACAAAGAGTTATAGGTAATAACGTCGATTGATTTAGCGCGAGTCACATGAACGTGTGAGTATATTAGCTTGATTCACCAGAGGCCATAACTGAACATTTTTATTCAGTAATGCATTTAGTTCTGGAAAACCGATGTTGGTGTATGAGATGAAAAGTGTTCGTGTATTTCTATGTAGTCTGCCCAGCAAAATTAACATCACAAATGGAATGGCAACCAGTAGATAAGCCAAAAGCTCCACTTCTTATCCAGCTCGCAGTACAACCGGGCAAACGCGGTGGATACGACAAAGAGACATAGGTAACAACGTCTCATGCCGCCCCAAATCACATGAACAGTGCGAGCATATGCATTATTTTACCGGAGATTCACTGATATTTCTATTCATTATTGCATTTAGTTCATGGAAAGAAACGATGTTCCTTGAAACGTGTTCATGCATTTCTACGAGTCTGCCCAACAAAGTAATCATCACAAATGGAAGCGGCAACCAGCAGACGAGCCGCATAGCTCTAATTCCATGGCTCGCAGTACACCCGGGCAAACGCGGTGGATGCGACAAAGCGACATAGGTAACAACGTTTCGCGCAGCGCCAAATCACATTAACAGTGCGAGCGTATGCTTTATCACGCCGTAATTTTCGCATAAACGAAGCCAATCGCGGAATATAAAGCAGGCCGGTGGCGTCTCGACGCTGCCAGCGCCCCGGGAAAGCAACTTTCGGGGACGCGTCCTCTGCCGTCGCTGTCGAAGCGCCTCTCGCCAATTACGGAGCGGGTTTGGTTCGCGAAAAGCAACCCGCCCTCCGGAGAGGCGACAGGCAGGGCCGTATCTAGGAAGTCGAATTTGGGAGCGCTGCATGGGATCAGGATAGTAGGTCTTTCTAGAGCAAGTGGACCAACTCCGGCCCACCGAAATCGAGTTTCGTACCAAGACACTCAGTTCGGCAGTTGAACCAAACATATGTATATGTTGCTTCAACAATTTGTCAACCATTTCCTGAAGTCGACTGCAGAAACTTCGCTGCGACAATTTTTGTTATTATTAATATATATAATATATTACGTTTTTTTATTCCTTCCATTTCAATTTTTTTTCATTACATTCCATGCTCATTTCGCGGATAATTTTTCTCAATGTGAATTCATGAAAAAGTTGAAGGCTAGACTGCTCTCACGGAGTTTTACAGCACTAGACCTGTTTTATCGATTGAATCAAAACTGATCAGAATAGACCTGGATTTTGGCTCACTTTTCAGGTACTATATTGTTCCTGTGTTTGATTTTGAAGTTTTCTGTGTTTACATTTCTTCTGGAAATAATCTCTACATACATCCATCCTACACCAACGTCAATCGAGCAAAATGGGTGCATTTCCATAATTTTCAAAATATTGGTTTCAAGCAAATGCTTTCGTGTATAATAACACTGGTCTGCAGAAAAATGTTTTTTTTCTCCTTAAGATTTTATGCTTATTTTATGATTTTGATATTTCTGAATAGAAATTCAATATGAAAAAACTACGAAACCCTTGAGAATAATTTTTGTGTCGAATTTTTGAAAAAAACTTCTATTTTGCTACAAATTTGGGTCATTTATACAAAGAAATCATAGATATTGAATAAAATCTGTCAAAAATCATCGAAAACCATCACATAAATCTAAATACTTTTTCTTAGTAGTATTCACTTCGTAGATTTCTTTCTTTTTATATTTATTGTAGGTCCCACAAAAATCGGCAAGCATTGGTCATGACCATTTTCCGTTGTAGCGCCTCTCTATGTGCAATATATTTTGGTGAAACCTTTCACAATGTTCATCTGATGCTGCGCCAAGATTTTCTGGAAGGAAATCTAAGTTAGAGCCAAAAAATGAATTTTAGGGGACATATTTTTGTTTAAATTCAGAATAATGTTCTAATTATCTGATTTTATTTTACTCTATATTTGAAAAAATAATCATATGTAAATATAATCCATAACTTATCGAAATATCTGATATGAATTGAAAAAAAATCACTATACAACTTTTTAACGTACTGCATGCTACGAAATCACAGCGGCAACTGCTGTAATGAAATCATTGGTGTTGAAACACCGCCAAGTGATATCTTTCTCCCTCTTTTTATTAACGCAAACCGTTTTTGTGGATTTGAATATGACCCGAATTGAATGAAAAATCGTAAAAGCAAAAACGAAAGACAAAAAATACATAATATTGAGCTACCTATAAACAAAATTAAAAAAATATATACGAAAGCAAAATATGTTTTTATGATGATTAACTCCTTCTATTCATCATGATTTCCTTCAAAGGAGGGCCTGTGGTCACGGATTTCATCGAATTATTATACACTCAAGTCATTTGCTAATCAAAATTTCGGAAATCAAGGCTGTGTAGCACACATTTCCACCGATTGAAATTGCACTAGGGATAAAACCCCCGGAAATTTTATAATTCATTTTTCAATCAGGCTCTATTTTCAGTTTTTTATTTGGATTATTTCCCTCAATGCGAATAAACGATGAAACAGTTGAAGGCTAGACTGCTTTTACAGAGTTTTACAGCGATTAAATGCACTAGACCTTTTAACCGATTAAAATGTTCGAAATAAACCGGGCGTTTGGATCACTTTTCAGGTACTATCTCTGGTACTATATTGTTCCTGTGTTCGATTTTGATGTTTCCTGAGTTTACATGTTTTCTGGAAATAATCTAAACATATATCCCTCCTTCACCAAGTTCAATCGACCAAAATGCGTGCATTTCCATGATTTTCAAAATTTTGCTTTCAAGCAAATGCTTTCGTGTATAATAATTTAAAATAAAATCCCTCGACCTGCGGTCTCGGGATTTTATCAAATTATCATACACTCAAGTCATTTGCTAAGCAAAATTTCGAGAATCATGGAAGTGCAGCACACATTTCAACCGATTAAACTTGGTGCACTCGGGATATAACCCCCGAATAATTAATTATTTTCATTATGTTTTCTCGATTAAATGGGGTTTCACCTCAACAAGGTGAATGATAAATAAAATGGAAATTCAAATCAATACCAGATAAAATTATTCTTCGTGAGGCATGAGGCACCCAGCTCATAGCAAATGGTATACGTTCAAATTCCAATGGAAATTTTGTTGAGTAGTTGGTCCATTCAACACGTAGAGTTGCACGTCGTCAATGACGACATAAAATCCGTTATTCTTTTGTATACGGCTGGCAACATATTGAATGTTGCAAAAAATTATTTGATATTTATTACTCGACTACTGTAATTTAGAATAGGCGGCTTTGTGTCTTGGAAGATACTTCGAACTGAATTTCGCTAGCAGAAACGATGAATTTATAGCAATCATCTAAGTGGATCCTTTCTGAAAATGCCGAATCAGTTGAAGGGACGAGTCATGGTAGCACCATAGATTATATTCTTTTCGAAAGTTTTACCGTGATGAAATTTTAGTGTGAAATGGATAAGATCATCAAAATGGGTTCATCAGGGATACCATCAAAACCCAGATAAGGGTATCTGATGCTAGGCAATATGTGAATTGGTTCGAATATTATATAACATAACTTGGCTCGACCGTAATCGATATGTTATCAAAAAAATAGTAAAAATATCATGAAATAAAGATAGTAGAAAGCTGAATTAATAAAATTTTGCATTCAAATTATTCAGAAGTTATCGAAATAGAGCGCTTCGGCATCCTAGAAAATCAACCGACCCTTGCTCGCACAAGGCTCTGCCATCTGGGCGTTTTCAAAAGAGTGTTTGATAAAGGGAAGCATAAATAATTTCCGGAAAATCAATTATGATAAGCATAATTGGTACGAAGTGATACGATTTATTGCAATTTTTTTACGATACGTGCAAAATGGTCCATCAATACATTAGTTATGGATATGATACTTTTCCAATATTCCAATTTTATGACAATCCGACAGTGTACTCTCAAATTCAGCCATACTCTTGATTACGTACAAAAACTCTATAATAATGCGCAGCAAATATCGTGAAATCAAAATCATATGGCTTCGATTAAACCCTGTATTTCTGGGGTTGTGAATTCCGTAAAATACATTTTGTTATAGGCATTTCTGTTGGCAAACTGACCCTGAATGAGTTTGCCAATCTCACGCAAATGTTTTTTCGGAGGATCTACACACTATGCATATGAACAGACAAATAATAATTAAATAGATAAAGTAAACGTTCTCTTCAGAATCAGTTTCAGGGAGTACTTTCACGGATTGAGAATAATATTTATACTCTGAAGTTCCCGTAAGTTCAGTGATCATATGTAGATAAAACCTGTAATCCGCTACTCCACAGAAAACTAACGGAATTTGGTTTCAAAGTGCATTTTTGAAACTTTAGGCTAGAAGCTTGATATGCTGGAGAAGAACCTCCATTCTATTATCAATGAGACATCGCTATTGAAAACTGTACAACTGAAAAAAGTAGGCACCAGAGGCACTAGAGTTTATTCATCATTTGCTCCGGAATATTGTTTGAACTTCATTTTTTTGTGGTGGATCAATATTTGTTCCGTAGTTTTTTTTTTGTTTTTTGACAAATGTCAATCACAAAAATTGTCTTCAACAGGTATTTGCATTTGAAAAGGAGTATGCCTAGAATTTCTGAGAACGGAAGCAGATTTAGTTTCCGAAACGTTAACAGATAAGTACTTTCATTTATATCAGTTTATATTTTTTTTTGATAGGCAAAATTTGAGTTATACGAGAAGTTGCTGACTAATTGGACTTGTTCTATCCAGGAAGAACTGTTTATCAATAGCGGCAGCAACTTTTCGGGGTAGATTGAAAATCTGCCCTTCTACACTTGTATAGATTCCAATATTGATTCTAATTTTTCAGATTGTGGTAGGTTGCAAACCCAAAAAACTACGGAACAAGTATTGCTCCAGAACTTCCGAAAAGTCCGGATAGATCCGAGGCTGTTTAGTATGCGAAAAACGATTCCATTGAGGAAGTCGACAGTTTCTCTAATGTTCATCGGAGGCTTTCTCACTTCTCTCAGGACGTTCCGCTTTCCTAACTTTCATCCTTTACCCTGGAACGACCCACCCCCTAACTTCCGTTAACTCAATTTGGGAGGGATGTGCAGAGCTGGAGTTTGCCGGGAAACGTACTAAAGGGTGTAGGGATCAAAATTATGTTGTTTCAAAAGTGGCGAGAGGAGACACGACCTCTATCGGAAATATCAGAATTTCATTTAACTGGGTGAACGAAGACATTTTTGATAAGAGGATAACAAAAATTTCAAATTTTCAAAAAATAGTATTCAACATACTAGGGCGGGAAATAAAATTGTTTACCGATGCTGAAAGCCGAGCTGAGCTTTTGCTCGAGGGAGAAGTTTTATCTTCTGCAGGGGTTTTCACACTATTTTATTCGCAAATATTCGAAATAAATTCATGAAATGAACAGGGAATGAATATTGCCTGCATGAATTCCAATACATTTTGTGTTTCAAGGATGTTAGGAATTATGATCAGTAATACTCTCTCATGGAAAAACCACTTGAGATCGATCGCTCAAGATGCTTCCCAAAAACTTGGATTTCTATTTCGTGCGAAAAAATACTTCACTTCTCGTCGGCTTCTAATGATCTACAAGGCTCAGATAAGACCTGTCTTGGAATATAGTTCTCATGTATGGAGTTCAGCAACAAAACATTCATTGAAGCTTCTCGATACTATTCAGAGAAAGGCAATCCGTTTTTGGTGATTCTTCGCTCACAGACTCGCTGACTTCATTGGAACGTCGTAGAAGGGTCGGAGACTTGACTCTCTTCTATAGACATTTTCACGGTCGGTGCTCTTCTGAATTGTTATCAATCGTTCCACCCTTGGCAATATCTACACAGATGACTTGACGAGTACAGAATTTTCATCCCTTTGTTGTGAACTTGGAGACCTGTCAAACCTCTATTGCTCATGGATATTTTTTTAATAGATCAGCTGAGCTTTGGAACTCCTTCAAATATTCAAAGTGAATGTTAATTCGTATCTCCCGTCTCTTGATTCACGCGGGGTTCTTTGAACATTACAGGGCTTCCCTTTCGTGTGAATCTGCATATAAAAAAATAGGTATTGCTTGGAATAATCACTCTATTATTGACGGCATTCTAAACAATAGAAATAAACCGCCCTTGGGCAACAATGAGATAGATGCTGTACTTGGAAATTGACTGATGGGGTTTTGAAGAGGAAAGTGAGTACTGTATATTTTCTGTAAGTTCGGTATTAACAATGTGTAGTGGTTAGATTTTTTTATAACAACGTTGGTGTGTAAACGTTAGCGGGAATCTAAAAACATCGTACACTACGGTGGGTTAGAATAGAAGATTAAGAGTTTGCAAAGTTCCGAAAGAGGTCGGGAAAGTTATGTTCCTATGTCGTCTTCTGCATAATTGGTCACTTTTCAACCTGATAGTGGGTAATTTCAAATAAGTTGTTTGAATGTTATCTGAGGAGGTGGATGAGTTTTGACATCTATTTTTTGTCTTTTCCCTCCCCTGAAAATGAAAAAGCTTCTCAATTCATATAAAATCTCTTTATAGTATATTACAATTGAGTATATTTGCCCCGATACTGCAATATCATGAAAAAGTAAAAGTCAACTGACTATAGTTAAGTCGAAGATGAACACACTATCAACAAATGGTACACACATGGTTAAATGGAATAATATTGATTTACATATGATAGAACAGAATGGAACAAACAGGAAACTCAAAGCGGCTACCAATTCGCCCTATGAAAATATTTGGTGAGAATTTAAAGGTTTTTCATTCTCTTGGGAAAGAGAATTTGAAGAATGTGTGGCAATATTTTCGAATAATTGTGAATAAAAGTAGACTCTCCAATTCAACCGTGACATTTACAATGATAAATGGGTCCCAAACCCCCGCGTCCGCATGATCAAACAGTTCTTTATCGTTTTCAGTCATGTGCAGAGGAACGAAATATCAGCACTAATTGTTCATTTCCTTCTCATCTTACCTCATACATCTTCGAAGCCTTTTGATTTCGTCTATTTTTATATTATAGGTCTTTCAGGAAACATATTTAGCTCCAAATCATTGGAAATGGAGGGTAATTCATTCAACTCACCATCTTTGTTCATTCCCATGGCCAGACATTTCTTCAAACGGCATGCTTGGCACTGGTTTCTGTGGGCTTTATCCACTATACATCTCCCAGTACCAGCTTGACACCTGAAAAAAGGAAATACATTGAAAAAAGTGCAATAGTCTGTCTGTCAATTATTGTTTCCAAGAAAACGTTGATAGTCAATTTTATCTTCAGAAGATACCATTTGAGTTTGCGAAACGCGCGCGTCTTTTCCAAGTATTTTCAGCTCAGTGCTTGTTGACATGGTACTTGCTAGAAGAAAAAACACGTCGGAATTTGAACTGAAGAACTGGTCAATAATTTGATCATTTTTGGTATCAGACAGTATCTCAAAAATTGAGTTGAATTTGGACCGACGGACGCTAAATCACTTTTGAAACACTGCTCTTGCTCGATTTCCGCACACGAAATAATTTCAATCAAATAGACAACATTCAAACGAGTATTTCCCTCATATATAAAATGTCCCATAAGAGCAATGCAATTATCGAAGACTTACAGCGGTAATTGCATTGTATGAAGTCACCATAACAACACATTTGAAACCGTATCGCTAGACGTCGGTAAACAACACAAATAAATGTCAGATAGACTTCGAAAATAGAAAAACATTTCGCGTTTTGGTGAGTGATCCATACAATCTATAAAATAAAGTATAAATGAACAAAAAATAACATTTCCTTGAGAATTTCTTTATTCGTGAAATATTCCAATGAATCACATTCGTGCATAAAAATGACCAAATAATTTTGCATTCAAGCATGATATCTTATACAAATTGCAGTCGGTTATTTTCATATTTTGTAAAAGAGCCCTCGTCCTTCGGACTCGAGCACTCTCGCCAAAATATGAAAATAAACTTGCAATTTTTAGATATCACGCTTTCTTGCGAAATTTTCGGTAATTATTATGCACTCGTGCAATTATAACCGAATTTCAGTCTTCAAGTTAACATTGTAGTCTTGAATCCAGGTAAGCTGGCTTCCGTTGGAGAAAATTCCTTGAAATGAACTTTGTCTTTATTTGTTCTTTGGCGAAAGACTCTGTCGGATGTAGGACTTGTCAAATGCTAAACTAGTGATATGTAAGTGTAAAATATCACATACCTACTGAGAAATATTGCAGACAAACACAAACATATAATACATCATCAAAATTATTACAAACTAGCAGTCGACCTAGAGTCTATCAGTGAAAAACTCTTCAAGTGAATAATATGCTTTTGGCTCTCAGTTTCCCCTTCATTTTTCGAAAAGGCAAGGATTCCATGTTTTCGGGTATTTTGTTATATATGCTGATAACAGAAAAGAGAACATTCATCTGTACAGAGGTGAAACGTGTCAATTAATTCAAAAAACTGGTTAAATTGCGAGTATTATGGGAATGATTCCTATCAAACAATGACATATTTTCTTTGACAAAATCACATATTCATACACCAAACATTTTCAAAAAATCTATTATGTAATCTGCTCCGAATATATGTCCCAGCATATATCCAGGTGTAGTATATTGTGATGAATCAGTGAAAATTTTGACTTTTTTATCATCTTATGATATATTTTTGGTGATCTAGTCCACTGTGCGATAATTAGTTACCAGATATATAAAACTCCTGGTGCGTTGAGTTTTACTAGAGAAATCGCAAGCACCATTTTTCCCACCTTCTTGATTTCCAACAAATTTGACAACAGAATCTGGTTATGTTATTTTTCTTTGTGGGTTTTAGGTTATGTTCAGGTTATGTTAATGATAATTTTCAAATCCTGTTACGTAATTCCTCAGTTTAATGCTAGCTTAAATCCAAACTAAATCGTTTATTTTCATGCCATGAATTCACAACATTCATGAGCAATATTAAAGGGATCTTATTATTAATAAACATCAATTTTTGTGCCAGGATTTTTAAAATTATCTTCTATTCTTAGAATAGGTGTTGAAAAAATTGAATATTTCCTAACAATGAGGAACCACTCACCTATAGTAGCTACATTATATATTATGGAGATGGATATTAGATTCTACACTACCAACAATACAAACAATGCATATATGATTCGTTATAAAAGTATCTAGAGGTGCAAAATCGAACTCGACAACAGCAACAGTGGCAGTGAAAACGTGGAGATTGAAACATATAAGAACAACGTGAAGCGGAACAAGAACCAAACAGAATAAAATATTTCAAATATCGAATTGAATTTATCTGAACTGTCAAACGCATTCAAATTCCAAATCGTTGTATCAAATTCCTGGAAGAGCCCAGCTTTCTTTAGCTTCGTCTACGCTGTTTTTGTGTACTGATGATTCTATTGGTGAACGAAAGATCCCGCAAGAATTCATCCAGTGAAACAGTCGGTGCCAAAACTGATTTGTGAATTGCTGCTTGATTAGAATTGCAGATTTAGAAAATCGCATTTGTGTTACCATCTATAGCCGAAAATTGTAAACGTCCGCTTCGATTTCTCGAATCGAGATGATTTGGCTAGCAAAAGCACATCACCCACTAAATATCAAACATAATAATAACATTGGAAAATAAATAATGTTATACTCTGTAACAACAAAACATGTTTTCTCACTATATAAGATGCAATTTTATAATGATCGTGATTATCAAAGTTTATGTGAAACAGCTACTACACTACGAAAATTCTTGACACAATTAAGGTTAGGTTCATAGACCGCGAGCATGTGACGTCACATGCACAAACAAATCCTATACAAAATCTGAGATACAAAATGCATGAATATAACGTTGCCCATTTCAACTTATCAGTACTTAAATCTGTTTTCTAGTTGCTTGAATCCACAATTCACGTCTTTTTATAGCAAGAGGATTCATATTCTTTCTATTGTCGAAAACAGAAGGGAATCGATGGATTGAAACATCACAATCGCTCAAAATTGAGTTATTATAGAGAAAAAATCTTTTGATATATGACACCAATGCACGTAAGCATTTGTAGATCCGTTTGTTTGTCCAGCAGCCTAGATTTACAACTTTCATTTATACTGTCGTCTGTCAGATATGCCCGCGGTCTATAGTAGTTCTTCATGCTGTAATCTTGCCAAATGCCGCTATTTGGAGTTTTATTTTGCAGTATCGTTAGTGATAAGCGAGCGCTTTTATGACCGATGAAGCTCATTATAAAGGTAGGAGTAAAATGTTTGGTTTTTATTTAGATATAAAATGTCGGAAAAGGCTTTATTTTTTGCAAAGAACAGGAATCTTAAGTTAAAACGCGGTGCTGTACTTTCTATAGAAAGTTATGGACCATGAAAATATTTGGCCATCAAACACACGGGTCTACCAACGTTGGTATATGGGAAGATTACAAAATGTCATCATACCGATCCCTCCATATTACCGGGGCGTCAATGAGGTTAAGGTGAAATTCCACTATATACTAATATGCAAGTGGGTTTCAGTTTCTGGTATCTGATTGGTAGGTAACAACAGATAGCCAAAAAAATACCTGCTCCCCTTATAAGATCTATGAATATTCGAGTATATTGAAAATCTAACTTTATGGTGTTCAAGATTAAATGTCAGTTGAGAAAAATTGTGGATATTCATACTCTTCATATTTGCAAATTAAAAATTGATGAATGTATATGGTTGGCGAAGATCCGAAAGGAAATACCTCTGATATAAAAAAAGTGGGACTGTTCCTCATGCAGCAAGAAGTAGTTTGCTAGAGTATGATAATTACTCGTATATGAAATGGAAACTATTTGGGTTTACCAGTCGTTCAAGGATCTTTTCCGAGGCCAAGAAAACGCTTAAGTTTTGTATTATACTTTGAATGTTATCTACGTATTCAATAGTGTTCAATTTATATAGGAATCCAAATGAACTTATGAACAAAATGCCTTTTCAAAGATATCGCTTTGTAATCATGCAAACGATTGTGATATAGTCCATTCATACAAAATGAGTACCATGATTATTCGTGAATGAAATCATGTAGTGTGTTTAAAAATAGCATTACTAAAGAAACTGATGTATGTAATTATTTAGAAGTAACATCGGATTATGCAGCAGTTTTGAGTAATAAGAGATGGAAATTACCTTAACTTTTTTATGACTAGTGCTTAAACGTTCCCATTGAATAGTGAAGGTTAAACTTCTTATAACTCAAAACTACTGCACATTTCATGTGTTAGTTTTCAGTTTGTGATATATTTATTAAATGATGACATTGCACAAAAATAATCATTTGTTTCGAAAAGTAAGGCCCTACTTGAGCCTAATGGCGTTCCCCAAGTGTTCAAACAACCCGTTATACAGCACTTGTTTTCCGGCATAATAACTGATCAAAAAGTTGTTTATACAACACAACTGAAACGAACAAAAACCCAAGAAAAAACACCAACAACTTATCCTAATAAAAACACTTCAAAGTTAGTAAAATTTTACTCTAAGAAACTCCTTACACTAATGAAAATTGAACAAACGACTTAAAATACTCAAAAAATGATTCCCTAATCTCCATGTGTAACTATTATGTGAAAAAAATATTATATTATGGTATCGTATACGTTGTTGGTAAATGTTTAGATAATGTTATAGCACACCAATTATGTCATAATAAATCATTCATCTGATACGTTGCAAATACATTGAATCAATATAGACTGCTTAACGATGTAACATTGTTATATAACCTGCCCTGACATTTCACTATAACAAACATGTTGAAGTAATATATTACGATAATGTATAATATAATATTGTGATGTAACTGTTGCAGTCCGGTTATATCACAATATTTAGTGGGCAGCAAAGGCACCAAGGCTGGCATGCTTCTTGGTTAGTTAAACGACTCTCCGGAACATAAAATCAAGCTGCACCCACCCAAGTTCGTACCGCGAGTCACTTCTGTTCGCTATCAGGGGGCTTAAATCTATCAGGACGGCAAGTGTCGCGTTCCCGTTGCACCACCTGATGCCCCATTAGAGGGCAAAAGCGCCCCGTTTCACCAACCGCCCTGTCAACCGCCCGTTAAAACGGTCCATTGATCTCCGGGGAACGGCTGCCTGTTTATAAATGGATGCGGTGGCTTTATTTTGGCCAGGAGGCGCGAAAAAAACGGCGGGTTTGTTTGGTCACCTCGAGTGTAGAAGAAGTGCATGTAGAGATGGAAGAATAGACGAGAAGGATCGAGGTAGGCAGTCAGTTTCGTATAAGCGGTATAAGTCTGTTGGCAAGCGTGATTTCTGTCGTTAGCGTCAAGACTGTTGATGTCACTTGTCACAAAAATATCGATTTGAATAATAGGAAATATCGAAGTTATTCTGTTATGTCTCAAACTGATTATTCCCATTTTTATAACGTAGAGAAAATTATATATATAATTGGAAAAATTCAAATTATTATTCAAAGTAGAATCCAAAACACTGAATAAATTTGATCCGTTCAAACTACACCCCGTAGCGCGCGCTTTGGGAAACATCACGTACAGGACATGCTCCGTGTTTATTACTCGAACATATCGTCAGTATTAATTGCTATATAGTAGTAGTAGTAGTTTATTAATCACCGAATTACATTTGTTTTTAAAAGCATACAACAGAAAAATGGGCGATTAATAGGTAGAAGGAAAACCGAGTCTTACTACGGAATTTTTGTCATCGGAAAAATAGGTACTGATGATTCACTTAAGTTTTTAGAAAACTTGTCTGTGAAACATCAATATCGAGATTTTTTCTTTGAAGTTGGTCAAGATATAATGTATTTTGAGATACTCGGCCAGACAGTATAATGCTTATATTCCTAGTAGGTAGTATCAACAATAACAATTTTCATTTCTTCCTAAAAAGTAGTTGGTAATATTCTAAGTGTACTGCAATAAAACATCAAATATAAAATCTAAAAAATCTAAAAGTATAAAATTCCCATGTGTGTGTGAATTATGTAAAAAATCTAAAGTATAAAATGTTTAAATGTGTAAACGTATAAAAATATTTTGTCACAATATAAAATATAAAATCGTTTCGAATTAAAAGTATACCAAATTATAAATGGAGATGTAAAATATATTTGAAAATTGAGAGAATTAATTTAGTAGAAGTTGTTCATAGTAAAGTTATATTTTCATTTTTAAGCCATTTGATCACTGAAATTTTGAATAATTTGTACACGTATTCCATTTTTCTATGATCTGGAGCAAGATTGAATAATTTGGGTTCAATATATGTAATTGATCTTTGTCCAATAGCTTTGTTCATTTTCGGTATATCTAGGTTACTCGCATTTATTCGGGTTTCATATCTATGTTCATGATTTTTGAACTTATCTCTATTGTGGAATATAAATATCAACAATTGTTTGAAGTAAAGATATCTCAAACTCATCAGGTCACAATATTGGAATATTTGTGCCGATGGGAAACAGATATTTAAATTGTAGATAATTTTGAGAAATCGTTTCTGTAGAACCATAAGCGGTTGTACAGTTGTACTATAGACCCCACCCCATCCAAGATTTCCATACATTAAGAGAGACTGAACTAACGAGAAATATATACTGCGCAAATCATTAATAGTCAGAACATTTTTGAGTGTTCGAAAAACATACAAAAGGGCTCTGAGCCTTTTACAAAGATAGTCTATATGTATTTTCCATTTAAGATTTTGGTCAATGTGTATTCCCAGATATTTTACTGAACTGGATTTTTTCAGAGATATGTTCTTATTTCTGCTACTTGAATGAATATTGATGTTTTTTGTATTGGGAGAATCATGACTGTCACTACAAAATGAAATGTAAGTTGTTTTATCAATATTTATTGTCAGTGAACTATCATCAAGCCAATTTACTATGGTGTCAATATCGTTACTTGTATGAGATATTACATCTTCCCAGGTTGTTCCAGCAATAATTAGTACTGTATCATCAGCATATGAGACCATTTTCCCAGAAATGTCAATGGACAACATGTCGTTCGAATATAATATAAACAGGATTGGCCCTAGAACAGTACCCTGGGGAACTCCGTATTTAATTACCAAAGGGTCGCTCAGTACGCCGTCTATTTTAACCATTTGCACTCTTCCCTTAAGGTAGTTTCTAATTAGATCATGGAAAAAGCTAACACACCTTCTTACCTTACAAGTATTGTATTGTATCGTAGTGCAAAAACACTATTAGAAATACACCCAATGAAGTGTTGTTTCCTATTTTTACATTGGTGTAAGATATCGTATTTATATTATTGTGCAGACCATTTTGTTGTAAGCGTGCTATATTTATATACAGCTCAATGTTAGTTACTGTAGTAAGTTTTGCAATAACTATTTAGCAGAGTAGAAAATTCTATTCGAAACTTAACCTAACCCATATCGATTTATAATATACTACAACTCACTTCATATTCGTCTGATGTTCATAAAAAGTAAATTAACGAAGCATACTTGTATCAACATTATTTATACATATGATATAGATGTAAAATAGAAATTTTGGTGCAATTTTCATAGCAAGTAATGTATATAGGTTATGTATGTTTTAGTATAGTATGAACTGCCGAGTGAATGTATGCTTCAAATTTTTAGTATGGACTGAAATATATCATATAGCATATTTATTACCTTGCAGCTTTCACTCCTTTGATATCTGCTCACGTAAAATCGAGATTTGATGCAAAATATGTTCATTTTGTGTTATCTCACGTAACATTTCCTTTCGACCAGTGTTTTTATTTCTACCCCTAATTCTTCAATTCCTCATAATACTTAATGGGTTTGAATAATAACCAGATAGTAAAAATACGTTTTTATCATAATGTGTCGATAATAAAGTTTCGGGTGAGAAATATTCGAGACAAATTTAAATTCTATGCATATTTCCTATCGAGACAAAACTGACTACACTTTATCAAATCACTCACATACTCGGTGAGACATGACACTTGGAGACTGGCTATAAATAAAATCATCTCGGAACAATTCGTCCAGACCAGTCCCACAGAAGGTTAACGGATTTGCTTTTGTCTATGAACAGATGGCGTGATGATAGCTTATTTTACTCATTGCCAGATTCAGCTTTTTTCGATGTATGATACTCTTGAAGGGAAAATATGTTCAGTTATGACTTTCGAGTTCATGGTGGGGACTACCTTGCACTGACGAAAGGCCAATTAGTTAAAAACTGCCCTGCAAGTGTGCCGGTCCCAATTATTGGAAATTAATTCCGGTAGTAGTATCGCAAAAGCATGTATGGAGGAATTAGTTCTGTAAAGAACCCTGTACTGGAGCCCGTCGCATGTAAATCAACGCCCTTTGAGGTATTAGCAAGGAGAGTAGTAGTGGTAGGGGAGTAGTTATTTTCTGTTAGTCCGCTAACCTACTGTGTACGTGTTTTGGGACTGGCCTGAATGAATTGTTTCAAGATTATTTGGTTTAATCAAATGGCTGTTGAACCGAACAGCAGTAACAGATTTTTTGGACCAATTTTTTACAGTTTGCATTCGAAAAAGAAAGTAGTTGTAGCTATAACAAATCATGATCTTCAAAAAAACGTATGCGCTAGTAAAATTTAAATAAAGCTGAATTTTCACGTTCAGATAGTTTTGTTTGGTTGTTTTCACGAGCGGTTGGAACAGAAATACACTTTTTAGTGACCATAATTTCATTTGCTAACGTTTCGGCGATTAATTTTCGCCTCCCTCAGGGCTACAAAGATGGAGACGGTTGTGAATATATACATATATAAAGTATTATTGGACAAATTCCTGTGAAATACCACCCGGTGAGTGTTCTTACCCAATTATTTCAGATAGTAGTGATGACAGTAGATTCAAAAAACTATGATTTTTTGTTGTTCTTGTCATTTAAACAAAAAAAATCAGTTTTTCAATCACTACTTTCTGAAACAATTGGTAAGTACATTCACTGAGTAGTATTGCACAGGATTTTTACTCGTAATAACGAATATCATCGTTTTAATACTCGACAAAGAGAAAATTTTCATGTACCATTCTCACGTTTAAAAGTAACATCTGACTCCCCAAAATGTATGGGCTTGATTTTATATAACAAGTTACCTTTCGATATTAAAAATGCTGGATCTACAAAATGTTCAAAGAAACTTCAAAAGATTACTTGATAATCGATTGCCTGTATAACATAAATGACTTTTGAGGTGGCATTTTAGTTTTAAAGTTAGTTTTTAGGTTTTACTACTTAGTTGCTTCTTCCATATACCTTGTAAATTGACGAATCCTATACTGTTAAAAATGGTCTGAAAGGAATATATATATATATATATATAGAGAGAGAGAGAGAGAGAGAGAGAGAGAGAAGGGTAGTCTCTTGACTGGACTAGTTGAAAAAACCGTCTAAATTTGGAAAATCCTCATGAAATGAAAATTAACCTTGGGGTTGCAGTCATGAATTGAGTTCGGCCTGATATAGTAAAACTCTTTATTAACTTGTCGAGCTTTCGAAAATCTTTATTTTCTTTTCCAAGACATTAATGTGAGATTAGATGTAAAACAGCAGAAGAAAAATCCTTGTCCATCACAAACAGAAAAAACATTTCTTATCAGAAACATTCATAAAAACTAAACTGGAAACCATGTCTCCGAAAATATCACTGGGAAAAAATGGAATCATTCATCCACATTACATTGAAGTGCACGAATTAATACATGTGCATAAGATTAACAGAACAATTTGGAAAAAATTTTTTTCATTTTACATTTTTAAAAATAACGACTTGTTGAGTGAACAGAGCACATGGCCAAGTGTGAGCACAGAGCCTGTGCTCACACTGGGCCGAACTCAATTTATGACTGCAACCCCAAGGTTAATTTTCATTTCATGAGGATTTTCCAAATTTAGACGGTTTATATATATATATATATATATATATATATATATATATATATAATTATTTATGTATGTATATATTTGAAATGTGGAAGAAGCAGTCATTGAAAAGGTACAGTCACTTTCAAGCGCACGCCGTCGAATATTGCCGTGCCTACAACCCCACCTCCGGTACCGTAACGCACTTTCGATGATGATTGACCCGTTGCGTGTGTATTCGTTCTCCGCCAGAATCGGTGCTCACACAGCACGGAGAGAGAACCGAACCGAATCAATTAAGGCCGCCTCTCTAATCCGGGAGCGGCGGATCGAGGCGCCCTTTGTCCTCTAATCTCGTTACGGAAATCGAGTTCGTCCACTGTCCGATCGATTTATGACGATATGGATACAGAATCAGCAGCCAGAACGGACGAGGGGGTCGATTGGAGCGGTGGGGCGCTAGGGGGTGGATAGAATCGGAAACGTTAATGAAGAAATGATTGGGATAAGAGAGCATGAATGGGTAGTATTCTACAGTTTAATTGGGCTGCAGAAAACATTAGGTATCTCCGGGGTGACTCAAGGATCAGTTTTGGGGCCCTTTCACCTCACAATGCATACGTCTGCCTTCTCTTCAATAGGGAATAGTTCAAAAAAAGTTTTTTGGAAATGAAATATGTTTTTTCTATGAGATAAAAATATTTTCGGAGTGAGTTCCTGGGGATTTTAAGAAAGTCAAATTATGGAGTGATTCAAATAGCCTTCGAATATCTTGCTAAGAAGAATCAGTTATTTCAATTTCGGAAATAAGTTACACTTATTTCTGATACCACATCAAAAATTTAGCTCTTCCGTTATTGTCTCACATTGAAATTTGATTCTCCGTAGTTTTATTGGGGTTCTTTACCTACCACGATCTGAAAAAATAAGAATTGATATAGGAATCTTCAATTAACTCCGAAAAGTTTCTGCGTTAATTTGAAAGAGTTTCTTCTGAATGGACACCTTCTATCAGTCGTTAAATTCTCGTATATTGCCTATCAAAAAAATACGAGAATTAATTTTATCAAAATACTTATCGTTGAAGTTTCGGAAATTATATTCGCTTCCGTTTTCGAAACTCTTTCACAAATATTTTTCTCTAGGTTCGTTTCTGAGGTTCTTTTTTCGTAAATGTCAAAAATTTGAACCCAAAAAAACTACGAAATAAGAATCCATCCACTACGAAATAATTATATTCAAACAGTACTCAGGATTTGATATATCTCAACAAAAAATAACTATTATATTGGAACACTGAATCCTCACTTTTTTCTGAGTCCGGATATTGTTTCTAAAAGTACAGCATAAGAACTGGATCACATAATACTTCCCAATCGAATGAAAAATCATCATCACCAAAACCAAAATAATTATCTGTAATTTGGACGGTATCCCATTTGGTATTAGCAATGCGCCTGAGGCCTTACAACGAATAATTTTATGGTGACACTCCAATCTTCAACTTATTATATCTTTGAGCGTTTCATAATGAGCACGATTCTTCATTCAATTTTGAAAAAATGATTCATCCAACACAGTTACGGGGCACATTTTTTTCTAAGGGAATAGATGTAAAGAAAATATACTTGAAGGCGTTGAATCCGATGATAAAATAATTAAAAGAAGCAGGAATTTGATAAAAAAATTAAAAGAAACATTTTCCAGAGCGTCGAAAACAGATCATCATGGATCTTGGTTGTAGTATCGGAAGTACAAAGGACAAAAATCTTGGGTTTACCTAGAGTTATTTTATAATTCATAGATGCCACTCCACAGCAACATCTTTTTCTAAAACCAGGAATCCACATTCAATGAAATGAAAGATTGGTGGTGGGACATGTGTACTGGAGAGAGTTTATATAAAAAGAGAGTGTCTATACAGACAACAGGACAGGATACGTGGCCAGAAGGAACCCTGATGGAGTACGTGGCTCTCTTGGGAATATCCTTGAGAATCATCTGGCGAACTGGAAACTGAGAGATACCAAAAGATAGTACAGGTCTGGGCTGGGTGCAGAGCCGCTGAACGTTATTATGAGTTGGTATTTTTGAAAGAATCAATGTGAAATATTTTCTCGAAAAACAATTGTATTTCCCCATAACGAGATTTGATTTCATCAAAACAATGCACCAATTCACACATTAATCATACAAATAATCACAATTGATGTCTAATTTCAAACCGATTTTTCGTTGACCCATCTTCTCAGAATGACACCTATCGGAAAATATTCTGTTTCGCAACTGGAAAGCTTTTCCAACAGCGACTAGGTGGAGTTTGCGTTTGAGGACTATTTCGGAGGGTTACCATAATAGAGGCTGATTGGGCTGTTTTTATAGCCAATTTTTTTTCTATTGAAATTTCCATTTTTTCATATGAAGATGAGCAAAAATCTTGGAGTTATTTGAAGACTTTAGAGACCTCAGAAATTACATACTGAATATATGTGTTGTATTCATCAACACAAACTGCATTGGTTAGACTGAATTCTTGTGAAAGTCTGAAAGTTAGCACTTCATTTGGCTTAGCGTATTTCCTCTAGATGTCAAAAAACGGACAAGTTTATAAAGATCATTTTCTCCTTTCACACAGATAGAGATGTTTTTTGGAATATTTCCCTCATATATAAAATGTCCCATAAGAGCAATGCAATTATCGAAAACTTACAGCGGTAATTGCATTGTATCAAGTCACCATAAAAACATTTCGCGTTTAGGTGAGTACTCCATACAGTCTATAGAGGAAAGTATAAATGAACAAAAAATAGCATTTCCTTGAGAATTTCTTCATTCGTAAAATATTCCAATGAGTTACATTCGTGCATAAAAATGACCAGATAATTTTGCATTCAAGCGTTATATCTTAAACAAATTGCATTCGGTTATTTTCATATTTTGTAAAAGAGCCCTCGTCCTTCGGACTCGGAAACTTTCGCCAAAATATGGAAATAAACTCTTGCAATTTTTAGATATCACGCTTCCTTGCAAAATTATCGGTAATTTTTATGCACTCGTGCAATTATAACCCAAAACAAAATGTTATGCCAATCTCAGATCTTCGACAGATTGACAATAACAAATATAGAAAAAAAATAATTTGTGAATAAGTTTCGAGAACGGTGACGGATTATGTTTCCGTAACGTTGACAAAGATGACTATGTTTATAAATATCACTTATTGTATTTTTTTGAAAAACAAATTTGTGTTATACAAGGAGTTGCTGACTAACTGGACGTGATTTATTCAGAAGGAACTGTTTTTCAATTGACGCAGCAACTTTTCGGGGTAGATCGGAAGTTTTTCTTTCTACACTTATAAAGTTCCCAATACTCATTGTAAAAACTACAAAGAAAAAATTCACCCATAGACCGCGGGCATGTGACGTCACAAGACAACTGTCAATCAGCCTGCTGGACAAACAAACCGTACTTCCATAAGCAACAATGGTAATTTAATGAGATTATGATCGTAATTATAAAGAAATTACGGGTTTACCCTAATTATGGGTATACCCTTAGTGTACCTGACATATATAAATGTCTATATATTGCAATCTATATTCATTATTCTTCCTGCTTAGAAGAAAATTGTATGTGAGATGGCTGATAAAAGTGATATCATTTCAACACCTTGTCTATGGATATCCAGAAGAGATATTCAGAGAAGCTGAAGGGAATTAATGGATGTGATCCTTATTTATCGAAATTTGGGGATTGTAGTAATGCTGTGGAATACTTTCCCAAAGTTTCATGACATGTTGTATAACATTATAAACTATTTTGTATATGAGAGTGCATGCACAGAAGACTTCAAAGGCTATAAAAGTTTGGATTCATACAATATGTTCATATCTAAATAGATTAGAAGGATTGGAGTGAAGCTTGTGAAAAGAATACTGAAAATGTACTCTAATAACTAATAATTTTGAAAGAACAGATTTAGGGTGTGTTATATAAGGCTCTACAAAATTATAAACCACAACCATCTTTTCATATGGTAATCCTGTATAAAAAAGGCATTTGGATGGATTATGCTTCAAACTTTCCAATGTGAATGAATAAGTCTGCAGTTTCCCAGAGATGATGGATTTCACGATAACAATTCTGCAACTCGAAATCAATATCTGGACGTAGGTGTTCACCAGAGTTTTGTGCATGTTCCACTTTTTCAACTGGTTAATTTATATCATCCTCAACTTTATCCATATCAACTGGAATATTTGCGATCTCATTTTTATCACGTTGCTCCCTACGATTCAATCTCTGGATGCTTTGAACTGCATTGATATTTGTTTTGTAGCCAAGTAATTGATTCGGTACCCAGTCTATATTGTCGACATCTTTAAGTGCACTTGGCTTGCCTAGAATAAAAAAAAATATGTTGCCTATGTTTGAACACACCGTTGCCCATTTCAACTTATCAGAAGTTAAATCTGCTCTTCTTGTTGCCTGAATCCACAATTGACGTCTCTTTCAGCATGAGGATTAATCTTTTTTTCTAGTGTCGAAAATAGAAGGGAATCGATGGAATGAAACATTATCTCCGCCGCTATTACTTCCACATTTCACAATCGCACAAAATTGAGGCTTTGTTGAAAAAAAAGATTTTCAAATATGACATAAACTCACACTTAGCATAGGTAAATCGGGTTTGTTTGTCCAGCAGGCTGTTTCGACAACTGTCATTTACTGTCGTCTGTCAGATGTGCCCGCGGTTTATTACAGAATAACGGCTTTCACACAGTACTCGGAAATTCAGTTTCTCGTATGTTTCAGATATAAAATGAACGTTGCCTGACGGTGACATAAACACAAAGAAATAATAAAACCTGAGCTCGTCTAACAAATGTCCCATTTCACGAAGTTTCCATTCGACATTTCGCCAATGAAAAATTATACCGTTCTTTCCGAATCCCATTCGTTAGAAGTTTCGATACGTTATCAACACTCACAAGAGATATTGATCCCTATTATCTCCATCCTCCATTACACCGAGATTCTTCCACTGCCGAGAGCGAGACGGAGAGAGACGGAAGACCTGTGAAAAAAGACAAGAAGCTCTCAAACGGCATTACGTTTTTATTGTGCTGGGGTTCGACTAATCATTTCTTGAGACCTTTTCGTGACAGTGTCTTCGATTCTGATGGCTCCGGAAATATCTGCGCCATTCGAAAGAGTCGAATAATACGTTTTTGTTCGGAACGCAGGGGATTCCAAATCCCTTCGCGAGCAAGTGGAGGTTTTCCATTTTTCCCATCTGCTGCCTCGCCGCAGCGTTCGCAGTTCACTTTCTGCTATAGTTCATGAGATTTTCCAGGGAACAGGTCCGGATCGAGACTTTTTTACTTGCCTCACGCTCCAGAATAATTCTGCCTATTTTTGTACTCAATCACCACACTTTTATCATTGTTTATGATAATCTATGATAGTCAACCATACAGAAATATATAATCAAAGATGACATAAGTGAGTTCGTTTTCCAGTCATGTTTTTTCACATTTTTTTCATGGAGGTCGTAGCTCGAAAAAAGATGGTGAATAATTCAAGAACAGAAGTGGTTTTTTAATCCCTTAGCGATCTCTGGTAGCTATAATTACCGCAATCTACAGCTCATCCAATCCATCTTGGCACAAACTCAGATACTTTCCCAGTTGCACACTTGTAGTGTAGACTATGACGAAAGAAAAAACACCTTTTAGGAATAAATTTCAACACACTGAAAACATATAATAGGAGTTCTTTTATATTACTACACTTCACAGAGATTGCCGGGTATATAGGTTAATAGTTCTGTGCCAAGTTGGATTGGATAAGCTGTACTTTGTCCCATAGTAGCTTGACCGTTCACCCAAATTTGATCCTAGCGAACCTAGTCGCTAATCGAGGTAAACTTATGGTTAATATAGATACCAAGCGCGTGGACATCACGCTAAATTCGCATTTGTGCCCAGTCTTGGTAGCAGTGGATACCACTATCCATTTGTGACATCAACTAGTAGTCCTTTTTGGTGTTTTTCATCGTCTGATAGGAAAATTGTAGCGTGTAAATATTTCATACTATAATTTTTGTTATTCTCTCTTTTATTTGTCACAAATGAGTGAGTCTTTCGTCCATTTGCGAATAGGGCAAGTTTTCTTGAAGTATACAACCCGCTATACTCTCCGAAGCGACATAATTTGCCTAGGTGAGATCTCTGTTTTCCTCGTAAAATGAAGCAAATTGAAGTAATCATTTTTATTCTCTCGCTATTCTTCATTTTGATTCTTACGAGATTTTCCTTGATTGGTTTGATTTTTGTAATAGTTTCTGAGAAGTAACGTGTTTACAAAAATAATATTTTTTCATTTTTGGGTTCTCAAATTGTTTTCCTATCGCAATAATTCGTCGGCTTGCTCTCCGGCGAAGTCCGACCTTCGATTGAATCTACGAGATTTCAGCTGGGAGGTTCCGAAGAGGGGATCAAAAATTTTAAATCGAGAATTTTGGAATCGCGGAGAGACGATCGAGTGTGAAGGCCAAGTAAGGGATATGTTGTGGTAGGCCCGTTGTGTTTTTTTTTGGAATTAAATACGTTTTTGCGGTATCATCCGGATCTGGACAATTCCAAATGTAATTTCCTGAATGAACACATTTGAGGCTGCACTTCCTGAAAAGAAGTCGATTCTCTTAGAAATCCTGAAATCCAAGTCCGTTTTTTTCGACATCCAAAAAACCCTCAAAGAGGTAAGCCGTTGAATTGTTTTATGGAAAGTCAATTTTCTGTTGTGAAATTTTCAATAGTACAATAGTACTGTCTTTTTAGGGTTTATGGTTATGGATTGTTAATTTTGAAATTTGTATATTGATATTGGAAATATCTCATCGCTAGTAATCAGAATTACTGAGAGGGAGTTCTGCCGTACATGAGTTCCGATATTATTCCGTATGGGAAATTTCATTCAAGGATTTTCATACTTTTCGTCGTCATTTATGTTCCTGTGATCGTCTATTCAACCTAAATTCCAGTACCTGAGATGATGCCTTCCATCACAAGATTGAATATCATCTGAGCCGTTTGAGTTTCCAGAGGACACCCGGATAACTCAACTCTAAGGAAAATTCCAGGCAACATTTATTCTTTATCAATTATTATTTTTTTCGATTCAATTTAGAGAACTTTATCCTTCAAATATAATGTTAGGTAATTCGCCCTCCATTACATATGATGTGCAGCGTAAGCATAGTATACTATGGTTTTGCGGTAAATGAAATGCATTTCGGAATTTTTTAAGAAAATTCCTTGAGTTGATAGCTACTTAACTATATTACTATTTTTTTATTCATTATCTTGTATGTGCTTATGCACCGTATTCTCAAGAATGCATCTTCGTTCTCATTATCTAATATTGAAATTCAAACAGCACTAGATGGATAATTTTTTGACACATCTATCAATGCATATATATGATACACTTATGTTTTCACAATAAATCAACAGGTACCGGAACGTTGAATTTGGGTTTAATTTCTCACCTACAACTCACAAGAGCCAATAACTAAGAAAATTATGATATTATATCTTTTCAAAACTATTTTCACTCACCGAATCATCAGATTTTCAAATATTCAATTTCTTATTTTTATTTTTACTGATCAATTCACCACCTGATCATTTCATTTGGTTACACAGCGACTAGATGTTCATCCTCATTACCGTATAAATGCTGTGTGGCGCTCAACAATTTTCTGATGTAATCGAACCCATAGTGCTCTCCGGCGAAAAGTTGCCGTTTGCAATGTAACATTTTTTCCAATTTTTTTTAAGATCTTGATTTGACTATTTTTTTTGAAACTAATAGGAAGAAAAAGGTTACAAAATATTTGTATTTCGTTCATTTTATTGAAAAGTAATAATAGGTACGCCTTCTGTACATGGTTCTATAATGTTGCCATAATTGAATCATCCTCTTTATATGATTTCACTGTCGAAAAAACCGTAATTTCTGGACAAGTGTTACCTATCTTCGAAAAGCTGCTATTTTCATTTTCCCATTTATCCAGTTCAAATAACGCTATATTATTTGAAAAAAACACCAGGAAAATGCGGGTTTTCATGGAATATGTATATATTTCCACGTGTAGAGAATAAAATTGTTGACTCAAGTCGAGTTAGAAAATATAGAATAACATCTGATGGACAGAGATTATTTTGACTCGTAATTCGAGGTCAAGGAATATCTGGAAGATGATCTGCCCCTTGAAACCTCTGTAGCAATACAATTTACCAAACTTGTGAAGTCGCATTATGTACAGGCTCTTTTGCTTCTTACCACTCATAATGATGATGTCATTATCAGTTTTGTTTTCTCTGTCATCAGTATGAAATGTTGGTTTTATAAATTTTTCTCTTGGTAGCTATATTTACCACTGCCCACTGTGTATTGTTTAAAGATCCCAATGATCTCTGGTAGCAACATCTACCACCATTTATAGCCCCCCTCAACTCACTCCAGTACTCGGAGTTTTTTTAAACAATTTTTCCGAACTCCTAGACCGCCATTTCATATAACCTGGCACTGAAATGTGAGCTTTCAGAAAAAAATTGTTTTGCGCTTAATGGGTTAATTGAGTTGTATACCATTCTTATTTGGATAATTTTTGCATAGTTCAAACGTTCATTTCCTCTATAAACTTCTATTGCCAACGTTATTTTTAAGTTTCATCAAAAACAATCATTCAAAATTGATCTTTCCATTAACCAGCTTAGGAACGTTAACCTTCAGAAGTCGATACATGTGCGAGCAACGGATTAACGAGGCCTTACCATTCAACGTGCGATTACCTAGCACGGTGAAAAGCGGACTTGCTAATTTTTACACTACAGAGAAATATTATCTTTCTGTCAACATTTTAGTCAAACTTCGGTCATAATTGACCATTTGGAGAATGAAACTTTTTTTGTACATTAGCCTTGGTCGAGGTATGATACTCAGAAAGGAATATGATTTTTAATTATGGAAAGTCATCGATTTTATGTTAGTGACGTCACTACCTTGTACGGACGAGAGGTCAAATAGCCCGAAACAGGTCTGCAAGTGTGCCCTGTCTCAATAATTGAAATTTTATTTTGGCAGTTCTGTCGCCAAGAGCGTAAGCAGGAATTTCTTTCGTGTTAAGAATCTTGTAGCGACATTTGTCGGATATAATCCAACGCCCTTCGAGATATTTGCCAGGGCAGTAGTTTTTTTCCAATAGGTGTTAGTCCGTTAACCTACTGTGTAGGTGAGTTGGGACTGGCCTGAACAAATTGTTCATTTTGAATATTAAATGCTTTTTTGCTTCATTTTGTAACAGAAACACTACAATGACACAATCAAAATAAACATGTACAGCATTTTCTATCAATGAAAGATATTATTTATTATATGACTACTAGCGTCCTGTAACAAAGTTTCAGAAATTCAAATCTACTATGGTTCTAGGATATATGAATTAAAAGGTATATTCAACCACGTTATGTGAAAAATAAATTTCTAGCAGTTCAAAAACACAATAGATATTCACAATATAGAAACTAAGAAATAATTTCACAAGGACAATTCAATCAAAAACGAACATTAAAATTAGGAACATAAGATGCTTGTTCACTTGAGTGAAAGTGTTCTATAACTGTTCCATTTACCCACTAAACACCTAAAGAGATAATTTTCTCTGAGCGAAACAAAATTTTATTTGGGCTTCAATGAAATATTATCCTGGGAAGCGAGATTTTTCGACCAACTACTCTATTATTGCTTCTTTGTGTAGAAATTTCCCATAAATTATATATATATATATATATATATATATATATATATATATAATTCAATTTTCGAATGCTTCGCCTTCAAGTTGAGCAAGTGAACGCTATGTGATCTAGCACCTGTCACGCCATATAGGAAGGGGAGCAGCTGTTTAAGACAGACTTTTTTCCTTTTTGTGAATTAACGATCGTCTACAAACGATATACATATAAAAACAGACAGTATTTGTGTATTTTTCTGTGTTTTACCTCCTTTATTGGATATTTGAAGTCACTTTTTTATTGAATCGTTGAAATAAATAGCCAATAAATACTTCAATTTCTTAATCTTACCAGCAAATGCGAAGGTCAAATAGTCATGAGAATGAATGCCCTGGCCAAAAAGTTTTCAATAAAAATTCAATTCGATTTTGACCAAATTTTCATTCAATGAAAGTAGCCACTATCACTGCTGTCAAACTTTCTGACATAGAATGTAAAAAGGTTTGATGTCTTCGCTAAGTACAATTACATGAATAATAATAATAATAAGTAATATAAAAATACAGCAATGAAGTAGTATGTCATTATGGTATTGATAGTTTTCTATCCTCGTCAATATGAGGTCTAGACCGTAAGGCCATTACAAACTATCAAAACTATTCTGCTGTAGATAGATATTTTGGTATGATGATAAGGAGTTCCATCAAACTGAAATGATGATAATAGCTATAATCTTTCAGGAACTTGATCCAGTAACTCTTTGTTGGCTTTCCAAACAATAGAAGAACAGAATATTTCCCATCAGCAATCTTGTTCATTAGTCCTGTAATAATCCGGGGCGAATTTCAGTACATTGCGGAATCCTTGCCCGAAAAAACAATCCTCGAGCGGGGATTTGTATCTCAAGCAAAGCAATAAAACGCTGGCAGCGACGTCATTCTCCTCGGTGAAATATAAAAGAGTTTCGTATCGCCTCCCAACGATGTAACTTTAATTGAATTTTGAAAAGGGATTTATTTTTGCGATTCTTTGGTAATACTTTATGATTGCTGGTACGGAAAATTTCCATCCGAATGGCGGCTAACAGAAGAGGGTGCCTCGCTGATTCCGTACCCCTAATTTTAGGCTGGGGAATTATTCGGGAGGTTTTTTTTCATTCAAATTTCCTCTTATGAGAACTGAAAGCTTCACTGCTCAGTATATTACATAGCAGCGTGGAATACAACACTGGACATATTATTGTGATGTTTTCTTGCATGTCTACTATTCACTTATACAGGGTGTGACAGTATCTAGTACAAATGGTAATAACCTTGAAGTCAAAACGCCATCTACGGATGAGCGAAGACTCTAACTGCACGTAGGAACTTCCAAAGATAATTTCGTGCCTGTCATTTGTTTGCTAATTAGCCATACAGAGTTTCGCTTCAGATGAATATGATAACCAATTCAATTCTTGTTCCAAACAGTTTTGGCATGATATTTTTTTACTGAATCTTCCGTAAGTTCGAGTTGCAATTCTAGAATTTTTTTCCAGTTGAGATTTTTCAAGAATATATTCAACTCAAGGAAATTTCCGGATATGATTCAAGCTCTAAGGATATCATCAGTGGAAATGTTTCCTGAGGAGAGCAAAAATATGCAAAGTTATTCTTGTATAAGCGAATATAATTCATAAATTCTATCTCAAAGGGATGTATTTTTGGTCAATGGGAAGGACTTATTTCGTAGAAAAAGTATCCTTTTATTTTAACTGATGGTTTCTTATTATTCTATACATCACAGGCGACACAATTTCATGAATTCTCAATGATAAATAACTGGTTGAGTAGGTATAGTAATGAAAAATTATTTTTTCTCCGATTTACAGCAAATATTAATTTTGCAGACACACATCAGTTAGCAAAGTATTACTTTTTCTGCCTGGGCAGTAAATTAAGGACTTTCTTGCCTAGACAGCAGGAGTTATACTTTGCTGATTGATATATGTCTGGGGGAGTTAGTACTTCTAAGTCGCTATCACTGTCCATAATGTTGTAAAACTATAATCGCTGTGAACATATACATTTTCATAGCAACCAACTATTCCAACACTTGCGATTTCTATCAAATTTTGGGTTAATTTATCACTAAAGGAAAAATCAGAAAATTCTGAGAATTGTAATAATTCACAGATACATTATCGGAGAAAAAATTATATGTTCAACTCGGCAGCAAAGTAGATTGAGTGTTTTAGCTGCCTAGTAAAACAAATACTCATTATTAACAATAATATTTATAATATAAAGAAATACTCATAAAATACTAATATGTATAAAAGGTGCTGAAATATGATGGCACTAATGCCTTTTACTTTTGATTAATATTTCATTTTAACTTTTCTTTTATGAACGCTTCCATTGTGAGAACTTTCTTAAGTCAGGGAGGAAATAAAAAAAAAAGTTTGGTCTACGAACCAATAATAAGTTAAAAATGCTCATGGAAATTATATTCTGATTAGACGCCTAACAGGGTGGGGCAAAATCTGATTTTTATCAAGAAAATCAAAAATCATTGATTTTTTTTAAAAATCACGATTTATTTGATTTTTTTGATTTTTTAAATTCAAATATAAAATTTGAACATTTTGATTCTTAGAAATTATTGTTAATTATTTTAAGGTATACGTCTGAAAATTTTAATACAATTTGCGGCTCAAAAACGTGTGACAACGCATTTGTCGCGCTTCTTGCAAGAAAATTCTTGTCGCGATTTGTTTTCCTTCTGTCCTATACACTCGCTATACAGTACCGAGTGAGGCACGAACACGAACGCGTTTGTTGTGCTTTTTGCAAGAATATTCCTGTCGAGGCTTGTTTTCCTTCTCAACCTATAAATTGACGTTGCCCAACAATTTAACGATTTCACGTATTTCGCTAGTTGTACACTCGAATATTAGAAACAGATTAAGCATAGAAAAAGGAGGAAAACACGTGTTTTTGTTTAAATTGTATAACGAAAATGAATAGACTGAAAATATAGAGAAATAAAATTTAGGTGTTACGTTCTGTTCAAGAATTTGGAATTATGTACTTCTTTTTTGTTGTTTTCACTAAAAGCAGATACTCCTTTTGATCTTTAAGAAAACTTTTATATTATGTTGTTATCTGGGTCTGAATAAAAAAACAAAAATTGGTTCGAATCATGATTTTAATTTTAAAAATCAAGCGATTCAAATCATGATTTTAATCGTGATTTTAATCACTTGATTTTAATCAGCCCAACCCTGACGCCTAATCATCTTTGCGAAATGATACAAGAAAATTTTATTATGAATTATCTTCCTGGAGAGTTATATACAGTATTCTCCCTTCCTTCTCCATCACCTAATTCTTCCTTCTGTTTGTTTATTGAGTACACATTTTAGACAGTATCGATGCTCATTGAATTACATCTAGCCAATAATATATATAATTGCTAGAAGCCTGTACAGCATAGCCTACTTTTTTAAATTCCATGAATTCCAACTGAAAAGATTTTGAAATACTCTTAAGAGAATAATATTTGTTTCGGCATTGACTGTTATTTATTCACAACATAAATAATATTATATCGAAATCCTAAAGCGCGCTTCAGGGTTGTAAAGAAATGATATGCTTTTTGTGTTAAAATTACTATATATATATATATATATATATATATATATATATATATATAGATCGAACAGTTCGATCTAAGGAGAAGGCAGATTGAGACCTTAGAAAGAACTCGTGACGAGACCTGGGGAGTAGGCAGATTGAGGCCCCGGCGTCAAGTCACAAACCCTTGCCCCCTGTGACAACACCTGAGGAGTAGGCAGATTGAGACCTCGGCGCGAAGTCACATTTACCTCTTGAAAATGGCTCCAAAATCGGAGCCGAAACGTCGAGAACAAAACTCCAGACGCGGTTCAACCCGAACTCAACAACAACATATATATATATATATATATATATATATATATATATATATATATATATATATATATATATATCAATGGAGTAGATAGTACAAGCTTTTGGGGGGTTTCCTGGGATAGTCTTTGTGAAAATTCCACAAAAATAAAATGACTTTCAGATAAAAATATCTAATCGATTCCTCTTACCTGTAGATGAGCTTCCGCCTGACAGACCTCTTGAAGAACCCGGAGCAACCGTTGCAAGCGAGGATTCCATAGTGTTTCCCGGAGCTGGTGTCCCCACACACGACGCAGATGAGTCCGGGAGTCCCCTTTTTGGAGGGCACGCTCCAAGGAGGAGGAGGAGGGGTCCTGGAGGCCTGGACCAGAGTTTGAGTGCTCGGCAGACAGAGCGCCAGAGGATGGTCTCCTTCTGAGGAGTAGCAGTCTACGCTGCCCGGGGAAGTCCGCAGGTCTACAAAAATGAGAATTTGTATCAGAATATATACAATCAAAGTCAGAGTCAGTCGAAATACAAAGTGCAGAATGTCGATATAACCCTATGAGTTGATGTTTTAGTTGAAAAACAGTTCTTTCTTAAAGGAACAAGTTTTATCAGCCAGCAACTTCTCGTATATAAGTTCAGAAAATAAAGCTGAAAAAATGGTAAACCCTTGCAATTTTTTCGTCCAGCACCGATTCGTAAAAAAATTTGGTATTAGGCTTATTACACCCTCTAGTTCATTTTCTATATTGTGCCGTTGTACGCTTTTCGTTTTTTAGGGGTGAAAACTACCCCTAATTGTCAAAAATCATAAAAACCCAAATATGGGTAAAAATAGTTGAATAATGATTGTTTCATGCTTTGGGATACAATTTCACAATCTTTCAACCTACCCTTATCATAAACACACTTGAAAACATTGAAATTTGTAAAATAGGTATGTCTTCGAACTTTAGAATACACTGGTGAGAAATTAACGAAATATACACTCACATACGCGAGCAGATTTTTCTTCTCCTCTGTCTTCCAATATGAATGGAAAGAGTGGAACATATAACGTATAACGGCCGAATATACCGGTTATGTAGATTACTACACTCCAAAGCGGGTAATTCAAATTTTTCCAAAAAAATTATCGGTTTTTCAAGCATTGCTCCTTCATTTTTGTTGATAGAAATTTTTTTCAGAAACAATTTCGTAGAGCTTCTCAAGAGCTATACGACTATGTGAATGAAATAACTTAAGATCCCTCAATTTTTAAATGATCGTAAATGTAGGTGTTAAACGGCTATATCTCGCCGAATATTCACTTTACAAAAAATCTACACACAGGAAAATTTTTGTCATAAAAAAGCTACAATTTAGTACTGTATCGTTTTTTTCGTATCTTCAGTATTTTGAGAGATATTTATAAAAAAAGGTTTAAAAACACGAAATTGAAAAAAATCGTTTTCTCTTTAAACTCAAATTTTTCTAAAATTAGGCATTTTAAATTAGTTGAACTTCGTGGGTGTATTAATAGCACATATATAAAGAGAATAACAGTAGGGTGGCGATCAATTTTAGTTAGGGGGTACTTTGGAGGTTCTTTTCACATATTTTTTTCGTAGAAAAAAGCGGGTACCGATCTTATTTCTATCATAAGTCGGTCAATTTTCATGCTAGGAAGACATGTTTTCATTTGTTTGAAAGCTCTAATTGAATACTTCAAAAAAGATCCAATGAGCTTTCTTCGAAAAATGCAATTTTTTCTCGTTATTTCGCTTTAAATCTTCCAGGTTATACATTTGACGAAAAAAGCCAAGCATCAATTTGCTGTATCTCAGTTCGTATATAGGAGAATTATAAAGAAAGCATTGTTTTTGTTTTTTCAAAAGCTACAATTTGCCTCTCTACACTTTTTTTGATAAAATGTATAGTTTTAGAGTTATTTGCAAAAAAGTCGATTTTTTCGTCAAAAAACTGTTACTTTCAACTTCGAATAGCTCAAAAACTATTACTTTTACGAAAAAAACGTATGGTACATTTTTTCTAAGAATAACTTTTCCGTCGATTCCTCCAGTAAAAATGAATTAAAAAATTTCCACCCCCGTGATGGAGTGGCAACCACCCCCAAGGCTCTAGCGTACAGTGTCATAATATAGAAAATGATCCTTGAGATATTCCCTACCTTCTGTGAAAATTTCAGATAAATCCGTGGAAGAAGAAATTGCGAGCCAAAATGCTTCATTTCCTGAACTATATCTCCATTTTTACTATCAAAAAAATACAAGAAATAATATTCATCAAGAGACTTCAACTAGAAGCAAGTTGAGGAATTATTTTGTCTCACTTTTTATTCCTTTCTTTCAACATATTATTCCAGAAAATAATCTTTATCTCTCAATTTTTCGATTCACCGAATAACGAACTAAATTCAAACTTCCGTCTATTCCACAGGGAACACTCAAAAAATAGATAGTTCGAAGCGTTTTTGTCCCATCATCCCCGCATACTCCTAAGTGAAGCGGGCTTATGAAATCAGTTACAGTCAAATTGACATTAGAGTATTAATCAAGTGTGCTTGATTATCATGTGAATAGGACCGACTCCCGCGACCCCATATGTCAAATTTCGAACGACCCTCCGTGTTTACAGATGTGCCCTTCGATTGTGTCGGCTCTCAATTTGTGTTGCCTGCAATTAGTATCTCTGGTGAATTAGTCCATGACGATAAAGACAAGTACGTGTCAGTTGAAAAATGTACATTTTTATGGATTGCGGGTTGCTAATAAAAATAAAAGAAATAATTCATTTTTGATTCCATAAGGAATGCAGATGAAAGGGTAAAGATCAAAAAGTATTAGAAAGTATCATACCGAGAATATTTGTCAGAATTAAAAAAGGTTGGATGAGAATCGAAAGGAAGAATCAATATAGAAAAAGTGACATCCTAAATATTTATTTCAAGGAAATACATACACAACTCATTTATAAACTCCATTATATATAATTTCGAACTGTTGACTCAGAAATTCGGTATAAAGTCAATGGGCTCATTCATAAAAAGTATTTGCACAAAGAAAGAAGCTACATGCTCTAATTCGGGATAAGGGACCAGACATAAATTCTATAAACTTGGACTTTCAATGTTTTGCGAGAAAAACTCCATCCCCTAGTAATTCGTTATTTTTAAACCCCTATACCGAATCTGAATTATATGAATTACTGAATAGCAAACTAAAAAATAAATGTTCTTCAGGTTATGACGAACTCCCTATGTTTCTTTTGAAAAAGAGTCTGAATGTTTTAATAAAACCTTTACTTCATTTAGTGAATCTGTCATTCAGTGAAGGCTCATTTCCCGATCAAATGAAAATAGGTAAAATCGTACCAGTGTATAAAAAGAATAGTCGAAAATTGCTGGAAAATTACAGGCCAGTAACAATCCCATCAAGTATGTCGAAAATATTCGAATATGCTTTTCTTAATAGACTTCTATCATTTTCTTATCACAATAACATCTTCACAAAAAACCAACACGGTTTTCTGAATAAAAAATCCACTACTACAGCTATATATTCATATCATAGAGAGATTGTGAATTGTATCGAGGCAGGCGAGTGCCCTGTTGGGATATTCTGCGATCTCAGCAGGGCCTTCGACTGTGTCGATCATAACATCCTCTTGAGTAAACTTTATAGTTATGGCATAAGGGGTAAACCATTGGCATGGTTGACGGATTATCTGTCTCATAGGAAACAATATGTTGCTATTAACAATGCAACCTCCAGTATGGTCGTCTCCGAATTAGGAGTACCTCAGGGGTCGATATTGGGACCTATCTTGTTTGTTTTGTACATAAATGATTTGGAGTATGCAACGCCTGGAACATTCATAACAATGTATGCAGATGACACGTCAATTATAATCTCTGACAAATCAGATTCAGTATTGGAAGAAAAATGTAACAAAGTTTTTGGGAGTATTAATAAATGGTTTTCTGCGAACAATTTATTTTTGAACGCGAAGAAAACAGAATCAATAAGAATGTAATGTCATAAGTTTCAGAACGAATGAATGTTCCGATACTGTAACAACAGAATGGGCGAGATTGAAATTTTTAGGTCTTCACATTGATGAACACTTGAATTGGCAGAACCACTGTGAGTTCCTTATCAAAACTATCAACTCTATCTCATATCAGTTTCGAAATATTAGGCAGGTTTTGAATGTTGATCAACTGCTGAGGCTGTACTACGCCCAGGTTGATTCTAGACTGAGATATGGAGTGTGCTCCTGGGGTCTTTCCTCCCGCTGCTCCGATGTCTTTATAGCACAAAAAAAACTCATACGAATCATTAGTGGCTTAAGTCATCGTGATTCATGCAGAAATGCTTTTAAAAATTTAAGAATTTTAACTGTTCCCAGTCTTTTAATTTTTGACTTGTGCTTGTCTGTTTTTGAAAATAGAAATAAGTTTTTCGTACCGTATTAATGTAAGCACAATATTGATACAAGACAAAAAAATAATGTTTTTGTACCATTTGCCAAAACCAAATTAGCTTTCGAATCACCCGATCAAATGGCTCCACGTGCATATAATTTGCTGCCAGATAGCTTGAAAGAATCTAAAACAATGCATATCTTCAAAAGAAAACTCAAAGATTTTCTTGTTCATAACTGTCTTTATCTTTTTTTTTCAGGAACTTTCATTATCCGATCTATTTTTTTGACGATTCCTATACAAATTTTATAACTTTGTCTGAAAGGAAAATAAAGATGTATTGTATTGTATAGATTCTGAGAATTGACACAGAAATTGCATTGATGGGGAAATCTTATGTCAATAAACATCTTGCCGCAGAAATTCTGAAATCAAAAAATCAGGGTAAGAATAGTTTTAATCCGGAATTGAAATTGGTTAAATCTATAAAAGAAAATCAAAAAACAAATGATATAATTTTTACACGGGCAGATAAAGGAAAAACAGCTATTTCCATTAGTAAAGAAGAATACGTAGAAAAACAGTAGATTTTCTGAATGCTGGCATGTAGGATATTAGCTTTCAGCAGAGCAGCTGAACTTTCAAACTCCTTAGCAAAGGAGGTTGTCCCTTCTTGTGAATCTGTCTGAGAAAAAATTATTCACTCTGAAGTATGGAATAAACAGATAGCATACATTTTTCAAGCTCCTGGATTGAACCGATGAATACAGTATTTTCTTCATATTTTATATATCTTCTCCGATTTCAAGGGACAAACATCATAAAAGAATGTAGGCTTTCACGGCTGGTGTTGATGTTTCGCAAGTTTTTCGGGCTCGAGGACCATGTACTGGAATTTTGAATTCCGGAGCTTTCGGCTACATCTGTGGCAGCTATCTTCAGCGGCGTGGTCGTAGTTTAACTCTCCTCTGCGAGTCTACTGTGACTGATGTTACATCTGGAGATGCTGACTTGTTTTTATTATGAGGTTGGACCCTGTTCTGTCGGACGTCGGTTTCCCTAGTTCTGTCGGACTTTTTCGTTAATGTCGATTGGGACAAACGGAAAAATCAGCTGTAGCCTAACATGCTCTTCTAGAAAATCACAACATCCAATTCGATAAGACCTCAATTCTCTCAACGACCACACATTACTCCACTCGTTTATACCGGGAAGCAATTGAGATATACAAACACAAAGATAATTTCAACAGAAAGGAAGAAGGATTAAGTTTATTAAATTCATTTCAGAATATAAAATAAGCAAATACTATTTACGATTGCCTTTCGGCATTATCAACGCGCCACACTCCTTCCAAAGCCTAATTACAACACCACTCATGTCGTATCCAATCCAAAAGTACGTCGCAGGGTATCAAACCTTTCGCATCAATCACTCTCATCTGTCGTGCCTTTTCAGAAATTGAGTACGCGTGAAATCTCGGTAAATCTCCGTAGGACGTAATAGATTTTTAATTCTGCTGACCACATGGTACGGTATCGGCGCAGTCGACGACGCCCTCCCTCACGCACAAAGGGCTCGCTCGTCCCTAACCTAACTTTCTATCATAATGCCACCACTTTATCCCCATATAATACAAATTAATACACCAGCATTAAATTGAGACACTCTTAATCCTAGATCTGTCTCGCTCGCGCGGCATGCGATCGAAAAACTATTGTAGGCAAGCGGCACTAACCCTAACCTAAATTTGATCGGTCCGTTGGCTTCATTAGGAAACTCTCGAATATATATTCGAATGAATATTTCACACCTCTACTTCTCAACCAATGAGATACATCAATTTCGACTAGTGATCATGGCAACTAAAAAAAAATCCGGAATTTTTTTCGAGGCGCTACGATATTTAAGTGGAAATTTTTTGACAGTTCAAAAATAAACATGTGATCTACAACACTTGAATAATGTAGATATACCTATGAATAATACAAAATACATTTCGATCCACTTTAGTTCCCTAACATCATGAAAGGGCGATAGTCTGAACTTGTTAGTACCAATCTGACTATTAGCATTTTTTTACTCGTAAAAATATATTTGTACCACCTTTAGTTAACTGAAATCACCGAAGGGCGAAAGACTGGGCTGGTACCCATCTGAGTTTTAGCATTTGGTTTAACTGAAGTTGATAATTTTTTTCATAATAATGTTTTTTTTAATAGTACTTATTCAGCTTTCTGTCAGAACCGGTTAAACAAAAACGACAAATCGACATATGTCAAAAACAGGAATACCCTGACCAACTTGACAATCAGAGAAATTAACTTCAAATGTCAGGTTGGTTTCATTTTTTTTTCCAAATTAAGCTGTGAAAATCTCTTACCAAATACCACGCAAGCTCAAATTATTCCTGGAGATTTCTTTCAGGCACGAATATTATTAAAAAAAAAATCCGAAAATGATTTAGGCTCTTGTAATATTATAAGTGAAAATGTTAACCTGTAACCTACATCTCATCCTATCAGATGCTTGCATCTTGAGGTGTTGCTATGAGACCATCAATCTTCAAGATTAATAAGTAATAGTATATAATTGAATGTATACTATTTTATTTACAATGTTCTGAAATAATTTCGAAAAGTGAACAAGAAATCAACATTTTGTGCAAGATTCTTCACAGAGGAAATTATCGAATGTGCTTTCATTGATACAAGTGCTGGAAATTATTGAAACGGGCACACATAGTTTTACAAAATAAATAGTAAAATGTACATCTTAACATGTGATGACCAAATGGCTTTTGGTTCAGATTAAGAACATAAGTTCGTAACTGATGTTCCTCCAAGGAAAGGTATGACGAGGAGGTGGTTGATTTTTACATTTGTCACCCTGAACACCTAAGTTAAGGTTTTCCACATTTTCAGTTCTTATATCACCTAACTTATCAAAGGTGGCTCGTTTTTGTGGGATGTATAGTGTTCATAATTATTATTTATTATTATAGTGAGTTTATTTTCTAAGTGCGAATGTAATGTAATATTATTGGTATGTATATATGTTGGTAATATTTTCCTATTATCCGTCCCATACTTCTACTCATGATATTCCCGGTTTTGGTTTTTTATTCAATTTAGATATACTGGTGTTAATTTACAATAGCCACTTTGTATGGCACCTAGGTACTTTTCTCGGACTCGACCGATCTAATCTTTGTAATAGGACATGGACATTTGATTTGATTTGAATAGTAAATCTTTCACTATTTTTCCTACGACACCCTTTTTCATTAAAAAATACGTAAACATCAGATCGTGAAAATGTAATATACGCTACAATATGAATTCAGCTCGAGAGGGAACCTTACAGCTGACAGTCCCTAGAGGGGATCTTGCAATTAACTATTGAAGAACATAGATTTAATGGCGTTGGCCAGAATCGTTGCTTCGATGTAATTTTTTTGTGATAAATACTTATAATATATATACTTATATACTGTTGACTGGACATTATTGTTGTGTGAAATGTGAATACACAATTAGTATATTGAGTTGCCTGACTAATCTCAAGTTTTTTGTGTCAGTCTATGTTTGAATATTGTTTCTTTAAAAAGTGCACATGAATTTGCAATAACTTTTATAATAAAATGAAAAAATGACAATGAGTAACGTTTATTTGTGAATGTGACAATAAGTGAATATTTATAATACAACACCTCCTTTTCTTTTCATTATTTTTCATGAATAATTAGTAACCTATCAGTCCAGTTTTTATATGAATAATAACAATAGGGAAGAGCAATTTATAATTGCATCTGAAAATCTTACAGGATTCACGGGTTTGACGGCTTATTGACAGCCGTGCGGAATAGTATATTATGCAACGATCATCGGGACCCAAGACAAGACCAAAAGGCGGAACGCAGAGGAGAGGAAAGCAAAAAAACAAACATTCCATCCGAATTCCATACACACCCCAAACCCAACAAAAAAAAAACAAAAAAACAACAAATATTAAATACCAAAAAACAACAAACACAAAAACAATACCCAAACAAAATTCAAAAAAAAACAAAACAAAAATAGAATTTATAAAAACAAAAAAAAAAAAAAAAAAAAAAGAAAAAAAAAAAAAAAAAAAAAGAAAAAAAAAAAAAAAACAAAACAAAAACCCACCCCACACCCCACCCACCCACCGCACCACCCCCACCCCCACCCCCCCCCACCGCGCCACCCCCCCAAGCAGAGCTCAGACAAAATAAAAAAAAAAAAAAAAAAAAAAACAAATCAAAAATTAAAAAAAAAAAATAAAATATCGATACACGAATAAAATCTTCACTATATACAACTCAAAAACCAAATCCATACCCAAAACGACAAAAAAAAAACCAAAAACACAGACAACACACACAACAAAAGAAAAAAAAATAGGGCGTCCATAATATTAAAAACAAAAACTTAAAAACCAATAAATAACACAATTTAATTAAAAAAAGGAAGGGTAGTGGATAAAAAAATAAAAAAAGAAAGGAGGAAAAAAATAAAAAAATCTAAAATTGAAATTTGAATCCACGCCCCCCCCCCACCCCCACCCCCCCCCCCCAACCCCCCCCCCCCCAACCCCCGCATCCGACCCGCATCCCCAAAACACCCCTTACCACCTGACACACATCACAAACTCAGCCCGGCTGCCCGAAAAGGATCAATTAAACCCTAAATTCCTCTTTACCCCACCCGGCGCGGGGGGGGGTAAGAAATAAACCCAAATTCCACTTTCATAATTCAATAAGCCGGAATCATAAATCATAATCTCCAACCCCCAAACGGGACACGTATAACATATACCATACAAATTCGGTTTTTTGGAAGTGGAAAATTAAAATTTTTTTTACTTGACACATATCAAAAAACAAAAAGACACAAAATAATAAAATAAAATAAAAAAAAACTAAATAATTTATTTCAAAAACCAAAAAACAATAAAAGTAAATAAAAAACGAAAAAAACAAAACAAAAAAAAAATAAAAAAAAAAAGGGAAAAAGAAAAAAAAAAAAAGAAAAAACGAAAAAAGAAAAAAAAAAAAAAAAAGAAAAAGCAAAAAACAAACGGCAAAAGAATAAAAAAAAAAAAACAAAGAAAAAAAAAAAAAAAAAAAAAAAAAAAAAAAAAAAAAAAAAAAAAATTATAATTTACAAAAAAAAAAAAAAATATAATTTTTGACGCAAGTCTCTAAAATTCAAAAATACCACACCTGTTAACACAGTTAAAAATAAAAAACATTTCACCCACAAGTGATCAAAGTGATTTTTTCCACCTTTCCCCTACACCCCCTCCCCCCCCCCCCCCAAAAAACCCCAAACCCCTTCCACCCCCCCAACTCCCCAAGTTCCCCATCCCCCCCAACACCCAAAAAATAGACAAACGCAACAAAGGTTTCCACATTTCCAACATTCCAAACCTTTCCCCTCTTCAATAAGACAAAAAAAACAAAAACAGCACCAACCCCACCCTCCGAAATCACCACCGAAAAAACCCCATTCCCTTCCCCCCCCCAACAAAGAAACAAAAAAAAAAAAAAAAAAAAATTACCAAAGAAACGAAAAAGAAAAAAAAAAAAAAAACAAAAATTTCTTTCCTAGACAACCTCACAAACTTTTTTATAAAATAAAATAGAAAAAATTATATAAAAACCATAAACTCAAATTTTATTAATTAATTAAATTAAAAAACAAAAAATTTAATCTCTAAATTTAACATTTTATTGATGGAGAAAAAAAAAAAATTAAATTATAAAACTCCAAAAAATAAAAAAAACAACACTTGCACCAAAAACATAAATAACAATTATTATTAAACTATTACATTACTCTCTCCAACCCCCAACCACCCCTCTTTTTTTTTTATCTTCCTTCCTTCTTCTTTCTCTTCATTAATAAATTAATACACCACCATACCACCATGATAAATAGATTATTTCCCAACAACATCTAATCGATTCTTCCACACCACCAACCTCTTCTTCTTCTTGAGAAAATAATAATATTACATAATACTTCGATAAAAATAATAAAATATTTTTTAGAAATAATGAAAAAAAAAATAAAAAATCAGCTTATGAGGAGATAAAAAAAAGAAAAGTTCAACAGCATTTTTTGATTTTATAAATAATATTTTGTTTCATAATAATAAAATATATAAAAATACTTAATTATTTTTTTTTTTAAAATATTTTATGGTAGAATTATATACTTTCTCCCTGCACAACACAAAAAAAAAAAAAAATAAAGAAGTAAAAAAAAAATAAAAAAAAAAAAAAAATTCAAAAGAATCATAAAAAAAAATTATAAAAATATTAAAAAAAAAATAACAAAAAGAGATAAAATTTTCTAATATTTTTAATCCCATGATCACCCCACAATACTTCCTAAACAAAAAAACCAAATAATCACCTAGTTTTTTATCAATTTTTAATAGAGTAATTGATAATAATTATATGGGATGATGGGGCGACTACCCCCCTATAAATAATCATACAAAAGAAGTACAAATACATTATTTTTATATTATCATGTAATAAAACAATAAAAATCCAAAAAAAAAACAATATCAAATCATCTATAATTTCCCAACAAACATAAAAAAAAAATATCATTATGAAATCATCAAACAATCCTACACCCCATAATTATATAAAAAAAAAGAAGAAAAAAAGACGAACAATAAATGAACCAAGAAGAAAACAAGAAAAAATATCAAAAAAAATACTTTAAACATCAACACAAAAATCATCCATACAAACACATAAAAAACAATTAAAAAAACAAAAGAAAATACCTCCGATCCTTAAGGCCGTTATTCCTCGGGCTTTCTTCCATCCTTCCCCCTAGCTCCCCGCCCCACCTTCCCCAAACCCTCCCCCACCTCCTCCCCCCCCCAGAAAACCAACCAAAAAACACTCACAAAACCAACTCTTAAACATTTATTATATCAAATTTAAAAACTCTAAAAGATCATAAGTTAATTTACTCCAAAAATTTTTATTAAATCACAAAATTCTTGGATTATCAATATATCCAAAAATAACCCAAAAATATATCCGTTTCTTCCTCCTCCCCTTTTTCTCCACAAAAGACAAAAAAAAAAAACGACAAAAAAACACAAGGAGAAAAGAAGGGGGGAAAAAAGGAAAAGAAAAAAAAGGAAAAAAAAACAAAAAAAGGGGGGAGGAAGAAAAAAGACACACAAGAAAACAAAGAAAAAAAAAAGAAAAAAAAAACAAAAAAAAAAAAAAAAAAAAAAAAAAAAAAAAAAAAAAAATTAGGAATATTTTGTTAATAAATTTTTCAAAAACACTTCCACACCTAAAAACCCCCTCTTTATCTCTTTTCCCCTCCTTACCCTCGCCAAAACAACAAAAAGAAAATAATAAAAAAAAAAAAAAAAAAAAAAGAAAAAAAAAAAAAATAAAAAAAAAAAAAAAAAAAAAAAAAAAAAAAAGTAAACCAAAATCTTCAAAACCTCCCAAATAAAAAGGGGAAAAAAAAAAAAAAAAAAAAAAAAAAAAAACAGAAAAAAGGGGGAAAAAAGAGCAAAAAAAAAAAAAAAAAAAAACGTAACAAAACCAACAACAACAACAAAAAAAAACAAAAAACATATCCTTATAGTATTTTTTTCCTGTTTTTCCTATGTGTTTTTTTTTGGTTTTAAAAAAAATTATTAAAAAAAAAATATGAGAGTTATATTTATTGATATATCCCGGGGTTTTTACGAGTGGAAAAAAAGTGGAAAAATAAAACATTTAAAAAAAAAAGGGGGAGAAGGGGAAAAAGGGAAATTTTTCAAAACAAAGAAAAAAAAAAATAAAAAAAAAATACTTACAATATTTTAAATAATTTTATTTTTTCTCCCCCAATACAATAAACAACCCTTTAAATTTTTTTGGGGGTTCAAATATTACATATTTTTCAAATAGATAGAGTTGGGGGGGGGGGGGGGGTAAAACAAAGAAAAAAGGAAAAGGGGGAAGGAGAAGAGGGGGGAAAAATGGTGGGAAAAGGTCAAAAAAGAAAAAACAAAAAAAAAAAAAAAAAAAAAAAAAAAAAAAAAAAAAAAAAAAAAAATAAATAAAAATAAAAAAAAAAAAAAAAAAGAGGAAGAGACCGCAAACCAAAAAAAAACAAAACAGAAAAAAGTATGGCGGAACAAAAGAACGGAAACACACCCCCACCACCCCACCCTCCCCCCCCCCTCTACCCCCCACCCCCCCCACCACCCACAAACAACAACAAAAAAAACACTCCCCCCCCCCCCCCCCCCCCCACAACCACACCCCCCACCCTCTCCCTCCCCGTACTCCCACCAAACACAGCCGGAAACAACACACACCCCACACACACCAACCACCCCCCCCCCCCCCCCCCCCCCCCCCCCACCCCCCCCCCACCACCCCCCCCCCCAAAACCCCCAACACAACAAAAAAAAAAACCACCCCCACCCCCACCCGCCACACCACCACACACCCCACCCGCAACCGCAGAAAAAAAAAAAACAACGACACAGCCCCCAAAGAGGGACAACACGGCGCCGACACCAGGAACACAACACCACCAAACAGGGGGGGGGAGAGACCCCACCCCCCACGGGGCAACGCCACAAGAAAAAAACACCCCCCCCTCCCCCTCTCAATTCAATTAACCCAATCCATTTTTTTTTTTTTTCCCCCCCCCAACCCACCACCCCACCACCCCAAAACCAAAAAAAAAAAAAATAAAATTCCCCCCCCCACCCCCCCCCACCCCACCACCAAAAAAAAAAAAAAAAAAAAAATCCACTTCACACCACCACAGTTCCTCTCCCCCACACCCCCCCCACCCTCCCCCCCCCCCCCCCCCCCCCCCCCACCCCCCCCCCTGCCCCCCCCCCTCTCCCCTCCCCTCCCCCCCCATGCCTGCCACCCACACCCCCCCCCCCCCCCCCCCCCCCCCCCCCCCCCCTCCTTCCCCCCCCCCCCACCCCCCAACCACACTCCTCCCCCCCCCCCCTCCTTCTCCTCTCCCCCCTTCCCCTCCCCCCCCCCCCCCCCCCCCCCCCCCCCCCCCCCCCCCACAGTCCTTCTCCCTCTTCTTTTTCTTTCATCCCACCCCACACCCTTATCCTTCTCTCTCTCCCCCCCTCCCCCCCCCCCAACACAAACCCACTCCCCCCCCACCCCTGGCCCCACACCCCCCCCCTTCCCCTCCCCCCCCCCCCCACCCCCCCACCACCTATATATATATATATATATATATATATATATATATATATATATATATATATATATATATATATATCTCTCTCTCTCTCTCTCCTTCCCTCTTCCCATTCCCACTACTCACCTCCCTCTACCTCTTCCCTCCCCTTTCCGAGTGGGACCTGGAATACTTTTTCCCCTCTACACTATATCTTCATATTCTTCCGAAATCAATAATTCCACTTCTCATTTTCACTTTTTATGATTTTCAAGAATTTTTCACTCATCGATACTTTGTTATTTGTTCACTATATATATATATTTTTTCTCCTTTTCTTCTTTATTCCTCTCTTCTATAACATTACTTTCGAGTAAATGTCGTCTAACTCACCATTCGGATGGCACTGGAGCTGCTCGGGAGAGCACGATTGATGCATCGAAGTCAGCATCGGAGTTTGGGGCGGCTGGGAGACAGTACAGTCCATCCCGGCCAAGGAAACACAGCCGAAAACCTCCACCTTTACTAATTTCCCGCAAAATCGAGTCACTCTACCCAAACGCGCACTTTTGAGGTTAGGAAACCGCGAGCAGACAGTCCAGCAACAAAACAGCAGCGCTAACGGCCCTCTAGATCCGCGCAGGTGATCTTCCTTGGCTCCTGAAACAATCGAATCGCCAGCGAGCACTTGATCTTCATCACTTGCTGTTGTTTAGAGATATGAGCGATTGTGCTTCGGTAGGGGTGGTAGGCATCGGGTTAAGGGCGGGATCAGAGCTTGCCACCCCGCGTTTAACTTCTGTCGCGGCGCGCGGCTGCGCTTTGAGGCCGCCCCTCACGCCATCAACCCCTTTTTTCGGGTTGTTGATTCCCGAGGGCTAGACTGTGATGTTTATTCTCGAGGAGAGCTCTCTTCTGCTGGGTGTGAGGAAGACTCGGGTTCGAGTGTATTAAGAGCTTTGCTTACATCTGCTCTGGTTGATAGTCCACTGGGTTTGATTCATAAAAAATGATCGCAGAGAAAAGTTGTTATTCAAGGTGTTTTTCTCCTGATCACTGGGAGGATCTGAAAACAATCATCGTTGTTTATTCAACGGAATTGTCTGATTGCAAATACCAATTTCCATCGTGAGAACCACCAATTGGATAAATTTAGAATAGGATCATGAGATATCGATTGAGCCTATCGCAATTCAGTCTGAAGCTATAGCTAATCCAATCCATCTTTGCGAAGAACTAATAACGTGTATGCTCAATACGATTCCTAGGAAAGCCTGGTGTATCTAGTGATTCGATATTTTTTAGAATTTCTTGGCGAAAAACAATCGACGATTACGAAAGCTTTCTAATTTTTGTATAGGGGGCGTTATATGAGCATTTTCTAAAATCTGTCAAATGTCGGTTTTCTCAGATTGACGTAACTTCGAGGTTGATTGTTTTCAATAAAAACTATCTGAAATTATTCCTTCGTAGTCAACAGTGTTTGAAAGTCTATACAAGTAGAATAAGTTTTGAAGTTGTTACAAGTACTTTTTCACGATGTGTAGAAGATTTTGTATTTTGTGAGGACAATCAAAATCTGAGGATCCAGATATTTGTCTTTATTCAGTATCCAAGGTAAGTACAAAACAAATCATCCCAAATAAAATAACATGAATGTAGCGTCGTAGCTAATTTTATTCGTTTCAGCTTGAGCGAAAGTCTTATATCGAGGAGGAAACATCTATAGCTCTTATCAATGAGAGATTAAAAACAAACTGTTGTTTAAATAAAGGAAATATCGATGTGATACGTATTTTGAACCATTGCATAAAACACTAAAAACTTGTAGAGGTAGCAGGTGACAGGATTGACAGGTGGTTAACGGTAGGCAACTTTTTCGTACGTTACGGTGAATGGGCACGTATATTTCCTCGGATTCAAAGTATGTTCTCGCAAATTGGCTATCAGTGCTCTCAAAATCTTGTAGAGGTAGCAGATAACAGGATTGACAGGTGGTTAACGGTAGATTTCCACGTTACATTCCGTTTTCTGAAACACATTTGCTGGCTCTCAGTGAAAATTAAGCTTAACATGGTATATGACTAATCGCTATCTACAATAGCGATCTGAAGTTTATGTGATCTCAAAAATAAAGCAATCGGTTTTCTCCAAGTTTATCCCAAAATTATTCAGGTATAAGTAGATACACCCGGGTTTCCTAGGCATCCTAATGCCCAACAATCTCTGTGAAGTAAAAAAAATGTGTGAAAATGAAAAAAAACATATTATATGTATTCACTTCGTTGATATTCATTCCTAGTAGGAGTTTTTACTTTCGTCATGGTCTGCACTACCAGTACGCAACTGGAGAAGTAGTTGAGTTTGTGCCAGTATGAAATGGATAAGCTGTACAGAAGAACATCCAGTCGGTAGATATAGAAGTACCTTCAGTCTAAAGCTACAGAAAAACCTCATTCTTGATCATTGTACTGGTAGTGCATTATAGAAAGAAACTTCCTTTCAATGTTCTCTCAGAGGCTGAGGAAAATATCTGAGTATTTATGTTTTTGTGAGTTCTATTGGGTAGTTTTCACCAGCACTTCCGTCCAGTGACGAGGTTTTTCTATAGCTTTTCTGTTCAACTCCATGCACTGAGTATTATTCATCTATTCCAGTTCAACAATTCATAGGCCTATCTTCTTCAAGGAGTTTTAATTTTCTCTCAATATTATCTTGTATTCTGTTCTTTTCATTGATTATATTAGTCAACTCATTTTTTTTGCACTAATCCACAATGCTCAGTATTGTTGACTTTTCTCATGAGCAAATTTAAAAGTTACATTTCTTGACTTCTTTGTTTTGTGAAACTCGGATTATCTTCTACTCATATGACAGTATAGGGACATCTATTTTGAAACTAGCACTTTCACCAAAATCCAAGATAACTTATTGCATTTTAACTGAAGTTGGTTACATAGTATTCTCCTTCAGTCAGGTGCCAGCAAATGCTTGAAAAATGGATAACAATTTCCGAACTTGAGAGACAGACAGGCCAACGAACGAGAAAAGTTTAACGTTTTTTATTATAAGATTACTCAAATCACCATCGAGTTCTGTATTAATGTCATAATCACAAAAGAGACACGCATCTATATATGGTGTATCACAAATTCGTTATCAAAAATGATAAAGATTTGAAATGAAAAGAAGTTGGAAAAAATGCTGCAAGTTTTTTCCTAGTAACACAACAATCTCATCTCTTTGATATTATCTCCAATTCCAAATATGCTTTCACAATTTCCCCAGTTTCGTGTCGTATTCACACGCTGTTTATTGTTGAATAGCTCGAGCAAACATTTATAAACATTAACAAAAATTTCGAAGATAAATAAACCTGGTAGTGTCAAAAGTTTATATCTTTCGAAAACATCTAGACATAAATGAGTACCATGAACTTAGCCAATGTTCTCATGAGCCTTTACTGTGCTGAAAATATTTATTGAGCGAAAGGTGACGGACTCCAGAAAATCACATTTCATCACAGATGAACTTCTACTAGCGCCCACTGAACACCGATTATATTAGCTGTTGATGCTCCAAAACAGTGCGTACATTTTTCATCATATAAGCACTTGTATTCAACTCATTGGAAATATACTGACAATAGTTTTTGAAGTTTATTGATCACTGTTTCATTCTGTTTTATAGAGATTGAAATTTCGAGTTTCGAGCACTTTTTCTGATTCTGATGAATGTTGTTTTTCAATTATTGACGAATAGAAAGTAATCTCCAAACCATTGGCTTGCAACATTCAATAGAGTAATGCAAATTCAAACCTGTGGGTGGTTTTTTTGAAGGATTGGTCCCAGTAATCTCTGGAGAGGCAGTGGTTACACTTCTCAGAGATCAAAAATTACGTGTCGTCCGCATATACTCAGGACCATTCACTCGTTAATATAATCTGAAGATGCATATGCTACAAATATTGTGCAACTTCCTTTTTTGCAAAGTCTGATTTGACGAAACACCAGAGGACTTATACTGGAGAAAAATCATATAAATGTTAAGATTGTTCAAAATCATTTGCTAGCAGCTCTTGTTTACTGTTCTAAATCATTTTGTGCCGAATCCTATCTGAAGAAACATCAGAAGGAACATAGTAATAAGAACACTCAATGTTCCAAGGAATGGTATCTCAAAGGACTTATACCAGTGAAGAATAGTTGAAGATTACTCAAATTCAATTTATAGTTGCTAATTCTAATGACGACACCTACACAGCTGCAACTCGCAATAAAAACTCACTAATACAGATGCATGAAGAAGTTTGTAATAAGGAAAGGTTCTATTTGGCAGCATTCAATCGAAAAATTCGGAAAAACGATATCTGTTGCACTCGATATTTCAAAAGCATTTGATCGAGTTTGGCATCGGGGTCTCCTTTCTAAACTGCCGTCTTATGGTTTGCCCCCTTAGTTGTGTGCTTTGTTGGAGAGTTTTTTGTCTGATAGGTCTCTGTATGTGGTTGTTGATGGAGTAACATCTGATATTCTCCAAATAAATGCAGGTGTTCCACAGGGTTCAGTTCTGGCTACCACTTTATTTCTGCTTCATATCAACGATTTGCTCGAGAAAACATCTTGTTCAGTACACAGTTTTGACGACAGTACTCTTCATACTAGTTTCTCTTCCAGAGTCCCCATACCAGGTTGAGAAACGGAAATTCGAAGGAACATTCACGTTATGACTTGTTAAAAATAATAGAATGGGGTAGCATGAACTTGGTGGAATTTAATGCTAAGAAAACCCAAGGAAAGCCGATCCATCATCATCTAGTATTCAGATGTCAGGAGTAACTATTCCTACAAAGTCAAGTATCTCGATGCTAGGAATTACGATCATTGAAAATCTATCATGTGAGATCGATCGTTAAAGGTGCTTCCCAGAAACTTGGATTTCTATTTCGTATGAAGAAATACTTCACATCTCGTCAGCTTCTAATGATCTACAAGGCTCATTTACGACCTGTCTTGGAATATGGTTCTCATGTGTGGAGTTCGGCACCAAAACATTCCTTTAGGCTTCTCGATTTTATTCAGAGAAAAGCAATCTGTCTTGTTGGTGATTCTACGCCCACAGATTCGCTCACTTAATTGGAACATGGTAGAAGGGTCAAAGACGTGTCTCTCTTCTACAGATAGTTTCGGTGCTCTCCTGAATTGTTATCAGTCCTTTCACCGTTGGCAATATCTACACGGATGACTCGACGAGTACAGAATTCCCACCCCTTTGTTGTGAATTTGGAGACCTCTTGCTCAGGGATCTTTTTTCAATAGAACAGCTAAGCTTTGGAACGCTTTGCCGAGAGAGGTTTTTCCTGAGTCTTACATACTTCAAAAATTCAAAGTGAATGTTAATTCGTATCTCCTGTCTCTTGCTTCACGAGTTGTTCCATGAACATTACAGGGCTTCCCTTTCGTGTGAATCTGCATATAAATAATTTAGAATCGATGGTGCTTCTTCGCTTGGTCACGATATGAAAAAGTCACATATTGCCTCCTCTTTTCCAAACAAAGTTCCTATCCAGCTCAACGATAGATCAGTTATTCCATACTTTGATAACTTCTCCTAACTCATATTCCACACAGTCGAATGCCCTGCTTAAAACTCATCGTTAATTTTAGACAATTTTTTCAATCAGGCATGAACTTTCATGTGTCCAATCAATTATTGAACCCCACCAACCCCCAATCAATCGACACAAACTTCTTTCAGCGACCTCACCCTCCCCACTCGCCCCGCGCAATTTCTGGCGTCCGCAAAAGGTTACAGTCTATCGCGCGGGGGTTGACTTGTGAACGGTGGCTGCTGCCGCATCAGGACGCTCATTGGTGCAGCGCCGATAATCCCATTGGTCTGCGTTGGTCTCTAAGCCGATTGGCGCCCCACCGCTCGGCCGGGTGACCTCTGCCCTCTGGGTTCGCGTCAGGGGTGGCGGACGTTTGATGACACTGTATCGATTCGTGCGGGGAGAGGCGCGTTCCGACGCTGCATGCCAGGGGGAAGGGTTGGGGGTGAGGTTGTTTCCCGGCGAATTGGTAATAGTTGATGCTAGCCAAGAGTATTCATCCAGACTTGAAACATGAAATTGGTGTTCCACAAGGATCCGTTTTCGGGCTGGTACCTCTGGAATGTATACACAGTTTGAGAATTGTGCGCTTTGAGTTCTAATTTTCAACGCGAATCCTGTGGAAACCACCTTTGCTACGATCACATAGGAAAGTGACACTTATCGCACTCGTGCGGAAAGTACTTTCTGCCCGGTTGTCAATAAGCCGTCAAACCTGTGAATGCTATAAGATTTACAAATGCAATTATCAATCGCTCCTCCCTATTGTCATTATTTATATGAAAAACTGGACTGATAGGTAACCAATTATTCATAAAAAAATAATCAAAACAAAAAGAAGTGTCGTATTATGAGTACTCACTTATTGTCACATTCTCAAATAAAAATTAATTATCGTTATTTCTTCATTTCACTATAAAAGTTATTGCAAATTCATGTGCACTTTTCATAGAAACAATATTCAAACATAGACTGACACAAAAAAACTTGCGATAAGTCAGGCAACTCAATATACTAATTGTGTATTCACAGTTCACACAACATTAATGTCCATTCAACAGTTATATTATAAATGATGAGTATTTATAACAAAAATCATTACAGTTACAGTGAAGCAATATAATTTTGGCCGATGCCATTAAATCTATATTCATCAATAGTCAATAGCAAGTACCCCTCTAGGGACTGTCAGCTGTCAGGTTGCTATTAGGGTGAATTCATATTGTAGTAGTAGTAGTAATTTATTTGGAATAGATAAATCTAATTTACATTGAACATACAGACAGTCTTACAAAACTAAATTAAATTTCATAAAATAATAATAAAATTTTATTCATGTATATAGGTACATCACAAACATGAAAAATACAAGGATTATAAAATATTAAAATATTAACCAGCAATGGGATTAAAGACCATATAGAAAATACAATAGACTTTTTTCGAAACCAGCAACAGTGTTGGACTCTTTTTAATGACATGTATTTGTAGTCAATCAATTATTTTATTGGAAATAGATACATCAACTGTACAAAAAAAACAGTCACATAAACACTAACAATACAGAAAACCTCATAAAATCACACTGAGTTTCAATAACATAGAATATTGAACAGCAATACCATCACAGTCCATCTAGAAGAGGTAATAAACTTTTTTCAAAACCAACAACAGTATTTAACTCCTTCAAATCTCTGGGTAGTTTATTGAATTCATTCAAACTCTTGAAAAATAAGTTATTCATACATCCTGTCGTGTTTGCTCTATTTATGTGAAAATTGTCATTTTTGTGTCAATAAATGAAGATCAGCATTTAATAGTCTATTTATTGTTTGTGGAATTGTAATTAGTTCATATAAACAGTTGTGAACTAGGAAAATATCTGACCACCAAATGAAAGTGTGATACAAGAGGGGGACATGTCAACCGTGAGAACAAAGAGCGCCAAATTCAAAATAAACAATGAAGTAAGAATAAAATTCAACGAACTAGGAAGGACGGAGGAAGAGTGAGTTAGTTGCTTTGATTTTACAATGATTTGAAGATCGGATTTAGTATGCTTTGGTAAGATGTATCTGAGTGTTAACACAACTTTTGTTTTTTGATGTTCCCTAGAAATCTCCAGGTCCTCTAACAGGTCCATTTTTTTTTTGTTGGTGTGTTTTTTTTTTTTTTTTCTGTTCATGAGATTATCATTCGAGACTTGGTGAAAGGGAAATTTTAAAACCAAGGTTTGTGATATCGAACGTGTGCTTTTGTTCCTGTAAATGGGAGCCGAAACTAGATGTAGACGGTCTATTAATGTGTTCTTTGATTCGGGTGGAAATCTTCCTAATGGTTTTTCCAATATATGTTGCACTACAATTATTACAGATGAGTTTGTAAATGCCGATTTTGTCGGTGGGGTTCATTTTGTCTTTTGTGTTTACCAAGAAGGAGCTTAACGTATTGAGAGGTTTGAGTGAAATTTTGATATCATCAATTTCCATAAAAAAATTGAAAATATCAATAAAATTTCACCTTTTTTGAAAAACGCAATACATCATAGTCATCTTTTATTAGGTACAATTGGAACCTTCCATGTAAAAGTAGAAACCTTCAATAGAGATCAATTATTACCCTAACGTGATTGAAAACATTTCATAATGTGATTCCCACTAGACGGTTTACAAAACCGCTACACCGATTTCACTATACAATAGCTTCTTCAGGCGTGGTTACAATTGTCAGTACAGGTTAGCAAAAGTTTATTAATTTTTCACTTCTTTCACAGAAGTTTTGTTTTTCCTTCTCTCTTTGGTTCGGAGAAAAAAAGTCACAAAATAGTTCTGCAAACTTCGAAACTTCGTTCTCTCCACAAAAATTAGTCAAGTTCCCAAATATCACCATGCCGCTGCTGGGTTTGGTAGTCATAAGAGTGAATATCACCAAAATTTCAATTAGTTGGTGGCAGACTAGACACAATGTTTACTCGGGAATGTTTGGTGTATCTGGTGAAAGTGATTCAGAATCTATCTATGAAAAGCTCAAAAAAAATTTTTTCTCCGGTTGACAGCAAATATTAATTTCGCAGACACATATCGATCAGCAAGGTATTACTTTTCCTGCCTAAGGAATGTCCTACTGAGGCAGCAAAAGTAATACTAGCTGATTGACATGTGTCTGGAGGAGTAAGTACTATCAGTGTCCATAGTGTTATCAAACTATAATTACTATGACCATATACATTTTCGTAACAACCAACTATTCCAACACTTGCGATTTCTATCAAATTTTGTTTTAATATATCACTACAGAGAAAATGAACAGATTGTGAGAATTGTAATGATTTGCAGATACAATATCCTACATATATCATTATAAAGAATCGGAGAAAAAAAATTATATGTTCAACTCGGCCTTAGCTGAGTTCCTATCAGCCCCGGAAGTCAATCTACTACTTTGCTGCCTAGTAAAAGAAATAACCATTCTCTGAGGTGAAGAAGATCCTGTCTGGTTTTGAATTAAACATCATCCTCTCTATTTTTGCTTTACTGTGTAGAAATTTCCTATAAATACTATTTGATTCACGTTTAGTATGCTTGCTCGATACGAATTGAGCAAGGAGAAAGTTATTTGCATGTGATTCTATGATTTCTATGAATGATATTCACGTACCTGTCAACAGAGAAGGTTCGTAATCTTTTTATTTTACTTATTTCATAGAAGTTTTATACTTCCTTTCTTTTTTCAATGAAAGAAATTAAAAAAGTTGTTCCTCAAAATACATTTTCATCACAAAACCCTCCAGTTTTCAAATGTCATACATAAAATAAAATGCAGTGATATTTGTTCATGGCCTATCAAGAAAATCGATGAATATTTCAATGCCTTTCTGAGCATTCTGCCTAAACAACTCCCTTCCAAACTGCCGTCTTATGGGTTACCTCCTCAATTGTTGAGGAGTTTCTCGTCTGATAGGTCTCTCTATGTGGTTGTTGATGGAGTATCGTCTGATATTCTTTCAAATGCAGGTGTTCCTCAAGGTTTAGTTCTGGCGCCCAATTCACTTCTGCTCCATTTATGATTTCCCGGAGAAAACATCTTGTTCACTGCATAGTTTTCCGCACGACAGTGACAGTACTTTCCATATCAGGTCCTCTTCCAGAGTCGCCATATCAGAACGAGAAACAAAAATTCAGAGAGGCATTAGCTTTAATGGTATTCACGATGGCTTGGCAAAAATTATAAAATGGGGAAGCATCAACTTGTTAGGATTTAATGCTGGAAAACACAGGCATGTCTTTTCTCCAAGAAAACCGATCTATCTTTATCCAGAGGCATGTGCTATTACTAATGATCTGGAACAACTCATAGATCAACACACTCGTATTCCCGATACGAACAACCAATTTGCCATTACACTGGACTTGTTTCTCACTACTCATCCTGATATTTATCAGGTCAGAATTCACTTCCCCTTGAGTAATTCTGATCACACTTTGATTTCAACAACTTGTTCGTATATGGCTCCAATGAATTACTGGTAAGTTATCCGCACGTCGTGTCTGGCATTACAAGTCAGCAGACTGGGACGCTCTTCTAATGTTTTTCTCTGATTTTCCTTGGAGAAGAGTCTGATTTTCATCTGGTGATTATTCTGGGAATGGAAACATTCATTCCAAGTAGTACAAAGAGACCACAGTCTGAGAAACAATGGTTCAATAAAAGCTACTCTAAGGCTGTCACATCCAAGTAAGCGGCATTCAATTGCTGACGCCAAGACCCCAGTTTGGAGACGAGATCTGAGTATGTTAACGCATGAAATAGGTGTAGTGCAACAATTGAAGCTGTTTAAGAAGCACATAATCAGAAAATTTGTTCAAAAGTTATTGAGTGTTCAAACGGTTCTCGTTCGTTTTGGTCATTCGCTAAAGCTGTCGACAAAAATTTCACTTTGAGTTCATTTACCCCTTTAAAGAAATAAGATGGATCACAAGTCACCACTGCCCAAAAAAGCAAATATATTTTCAAATATGTACTATGCGTACAGTATTCCTACCCCTTTGTTGTGAATTTGGAGACCTGTTGAACCTCTTTTGCCCAGGGATCTTTTTTCAATAGAACCGCTGAGCTTTGGAACTCCTTGCCGATAGAGGTTTTTCCTGAGGCTTACAAAATTCAAAGTGAATGTTAATTCGTATCTCCTGTCCCTTGATAGAAGCGGTGTACTTTGAACATTACAGGTCTTTCCTTTCGTGTCAATCTGCTTATATATAAAAAAATCCAGTATTCAGATGTCAGAAGTTATTATTCCTACAGAGTCAAGTATCTTGATGCTAGGAATCACGATCAGTAATGGTCTCTCATGGGACAACCATGTGATATCGATCGCTGAAGGGGCTTTCCACAAGCTTGTATTTCTATTACGAGCGAAACACTTCACCTAAAGTTTGCTTCTGATGATCTACAAGGCACAGATACGTCCTGTCTTAGAATACAGTTTTCATGTGTGGAGTTCGGCACCAAAACATTCATCGAAGCTTCTCGATTCTATTCAGAGAAAGGCAATCCGTCTTGTTGGTGATTCTTCGCTCACAGACTCGCTCACTTCATTGGAACATCGTAGAAGGGTCGGAGACTTGTCTCTCTTTTATAGATATTTTCACGGTCGGTGCTCTCCTGAATTGTTATCAATCGTTCCACCCTTGACATTATCAATACAGATACCCAACGAGTCCGGAATTCCCACCCCTTTGTTTTGAGCCTGGAGACCTGCCGAACCTACCTTGTTTAGAGGTGTTTTTTCGAAAGAACAGCTGAGCTCTGGAACTCTTTGCCGAAGAAATTTTTCCAGGGGTTTACAAACTTAAAAAATTTGAAGTTAATATGTTTGAATATTACAGGGCCTCCTTTTATATATCAATCATGAATTTCACACCCAATTTCTTTACCAACTGTGATTTGGTACACCAATACCATTGTTTATAGAGGTATAGTTACTGCATGTGTAAAAAAGATTTGAAGCGTTTTTTCACGCCATTCACAGTATGATTTCGATATTGCCGTTTACCTGTAATGCATAACAAAGTTTCCCACTCTGGAGGGAAAAATAGGTGCAGAGTTCTGTCTGTCAGTTTGATCGAAATGTTGAAAGAAAGATAATGAAGCTTCAAAATAGAGTTGACGTAGAAGTTTATGAAGGAAATGAGAGTTTAGGCATCGAAATAATCTTCAAAACATCAATAATCTACGACATTGACAAAAAATTCGTTTTATCTTCCTGAATTGATTGCCATCTTTTGGTGGTATGTAGAAGTAATCAAGAAAATTTGCGAATCAGGCTACGACGTCCGTAGGAGTAACGAAAGAAAAGACATTACTTGAAAACGAAATCACTAGTGCATCTACCCTTAGTATCTATCCCCTCAAATGATATTTCCATAAGGTTGACTACCTATCTTAATATATATATAAATCTCGTGTCACAATGTTTGACCTCAATGGACTCCTAAACCACTTAACCGATTATAATAAAATTCGCACACCATGTGCAGTTCGATCCAACTTGAGAGATAGGATAGTTTGAATCTCAAATTATAGTCGCAATTTTAATTTATTGCTAATTATTTGTCTGTTATTATTTGACAGTCACAATTATCTGTTAACTCCAAATGATTCTAACAGATGTCGATACCTTTCGACTGGGTTGAGTAAGTAATCAATAGATGGCGCTGCTGAGCCCATCAGTTGGCAGAACAAATTGAATCAAGATGTCGATACCTTTCGACTGGGTTGAGTAAGTAATCAATAGATGGCGCTGCTGAGCCCATCAGTTGGCAGAACAAATTGAATCAAGAAATCCAGCTCAAAGAATCAGGACAGCAGAAGGTCATGCACAACCACAAATGGTTTAGATTTGGAAAATCCATGTTTTTCTCATGGGCAACTATATGTTGCGTGTTCACGTGTTGGGAAACCGTCGAATCTATTTGTGTTAGCTAAAGACAGGTTAACCAAAAACATTGTGCACCGATTGGTGTCAAATTAAATTGAAATTGATAGTATTTATAATTCAAAAAAATAGATATTAATGTTTAAAAGTTTAAGACTGTCTGCCTTGCCTACCTCATTCATGAGTTTGAGCGTCACATGTTATTTACTGTATCATACTGTAGTATACTTATATTTGTTATAAAATTAAATGGAAATAATAAATCTGATGAATTTTTATTTTGTACCTATTGATTTCTGCTTAATATCAAGTGTAAGAACATTTTAATTAATTGTGTTCAACGTACTTCCCCTTCAAATCTCAATCCAGTGAATTTGTATACCAACATCAACATTTTCGTCTTTGTTCGTGAATAATTTCATTGTACTAAAGGGTTTTAGTAGTAGAAAGTCAAATAAGGAGATCACCATATTTTTCTACAAATACCATCTGTGTGAAAAAGCATAGTGGACTCCGTGACTGATGTTCTCTTATTGTTCCTCTTAGATTGTTTACTATAATGTAATATAACAAAAACTTTAGCCACAGCAACGCGTGGCCGGGTCAGCTAGTATCTCTATAGTTTTCTTAGAGATCAATTACCCTAACACCAAACTGATATTTTCGCACTCGACGCGCGTTTCGCGAACAAGGTTAGCATCTTCAAGAGAAGAAAATTGATCAATTCTCTTCTTCTTTTACACCAAAGGTTCCAAAACTCATCGTTTAACCATTCATGCTGTTTTTACATTTTCCCATTTCTAGACTCACACATGTATCTAGTAGTCTTGTGTCATGCACATGCTTGATCAGTTTAAGATTGCTTTTACCAATTTTGTGGTCATTGTCTAGGTCTAGAGCGTGTTGGGCGACACTGGATTTTTCCACCCTTCCGTATTCCATGTGTGCTAAATGCTCTTTGAAACGGGTTTTAATAGCTCGTCGGCTCTGGCCGATGTATTAGTTGTTGCAATCTTGACAACTGATTTCGTAAATTTCCGACTTCTTTGAGTTTTCTAATATATCTTTTGGGTTACCAAGAAGCTGTTGTAATTTGTAAGATGTTTTATATGCAACTTTCATATTCACTTTATCAAATATCTGTGGGAGTCCTCCTCCATAAGGGATTACTACAAACTTTTCATTTTTCTCCTCTTTTCGAAAAGTCGAAGATTTACGAAGTGTTTCCCGAAATTTACATTTTCTAATAATCTTATCAACTATCTCTGGGTTAAAACCGTTCACTTCAGCTACGTACCTAATCACACTCCTTTCATTGTCGTACTTATCTTTTAACAAAGTTAAAAGTTTCAACTTTTACACCAAATCTTCCAATCTCAACGTTTATATCTCTATAAACGATGCCAATACTATCTGCACTAGATGAAAGCAGAGAAACACTCCACTGGCTACCAAATTACATAAAACAACCCCCAATCGCCCAAACGCATTTCGCTTCCAGTTTTTCCCGCATTACTCAACCAACCCTTTGTTGGCATGTAGCATTACGCGGCCGGCCAAGTGCGAATTCTGCATATCGCACAGATGTAATTCGAAATGATATGGATATGATCAATTACCGGGGTCCTTTCTCAATGTAACGCGCATTAGGGCGATAGCAAATTTATTTAGGCAGGGTGCGAACCCCTATTCACGCACCCACAACCACATCACATCGAGAATGTGTTTATAGTACGTGGCAGTGTTTATACTGGCGAAACATCAAGACCATTAACAATAAGAACAGCTGAACATAAAAACAACTTGAGAAGGCGAGAAATTGTTATGTCGGAATCTGCTGAACTCGTATCATCAACAAATGATACACACATGGTTGCAAGGAATAATATCAATTTACTTATGGAAGAAGTACGTTGGTGCCCTGTTCTTTGATCTATCGAAAGCGTTTGATATTATCGACCCTAATATAATCTGCAGTAAACTCTACTCACTTGGTTTCAGGGGCAACTTTCTGTTTTGGCTCAAATCGTACTTGACTTTCAGGAAAATCCACGTGAAAATTGATAACTGTCATTCACAGTTACATGACATGGATCTAGGAGTTCCTCAAGGTTCTGTCTTGGGGCCTCTTATCTTTTTGCTTTTTATAAATGATATGCCAAATTACGTTAGCACAAGCTGTATTGTTTTATATGCAGATGATACGACTCTTGCAACGGACGCCGAAAATCCGCAAGAACTCCAAGAAAAATTGAATGTATTAGCATCTGATTTCACAAACTGGTGTCGTAGAAACTCGTTGGTGGTGAATTCAAGTAAAACAGTATTAATGCAGTTTTGTTACAGAATGAATAGGTATTCTAATCATTTGAATGTTAGAGTCAACGATGACATTATTACATCATCGACAAGTACCAAGTTTCTCGGTACACACATAGATAGCAACATGTCATGGGAGTCAAGTATAGAACAAGTAAACAAAAAAATTAATTCTGGATATTATGCATTGGGGCAGTTGAGAGCCATTTTCAACAGAAAACAACTCCTGAATGTCTATTTTGCTATTGTGTACTCGCATATTTCTTATAATATCGCTGTATGGGGTTGCTCCCCCAAAATGAGTAGAATCTTTGTGGCCCAGAAAAGAATTGTTCGTTTGATTTTTGGACTGGATTATAGGGAATCTTGCAAACAATATTTTATCGAGAACGGAATAATGTGCGTACCCTGTGTATATATCTACAAATGTATACTCCTCTTCAAAAAGTATTCACAGGATCATCACCGAATATCTGATAGCCATTCTTATCCTACGAGACACGGAGATTTAATAAGGCTTCGTAAACATCTCACTTCATTTTCTGAAAAATGTCCATCTTATACAGGTGCAAAATTTTTCAACAATCTACCTCAACTACTCAGAAGTGAAAGAAGCGAAAAGATTTTTAAAACAAAACTCAAAAAGTTTCTGATTGACGGTTGCTTTTACAGCACAAATGAATATATGAGTCACCGTAGTATTTAATATTCACATTTTATATATTTTTTTTTCATTTTAAATTTTTGTTTTCACAATTGATTTTATTATACATATATATGATATTATATATCAATCTCATATTATCTGTGAATTGTGACATTTACATAATATTTACCGCTAGTTCTGTTTATATGTTGTATGTGACGTATCCTATATCATGTCTGTGATCACTAAGGATTTAATAAATGATGATGATGATGATGATATGACAGAACAGTTTATCGAATATCTGATGGAGTCCTCTAGTGTATTGCAAGTTGCATATAAAACATCTTACAGATTACAACAGCTTCTTGGTAACCCAAAAGATCAGAAAACTCAGAGAAGTCGGGAATTTACGATATCAGTTGTCAAGATTGCAACAACAAATACATCGGCCAGAGCCGAGAGATTTTAAAACCCGTTTCAAGGAGGATTTTGCACACATGAAATACAAAAGGGTAGAAAAATTCAGTGTCGCCCAACACGATCAAGCATGTGCATGACACAAGACTACTCGATGCATGTGAGAGTCTAGAAATAGCAAAATGTAAAAACAGCATGAATGGTGAAAAGGGACCTATCCCTTTCAATCCGCTTTTCAATTTATTGTTGAGAAAGTAATCAGAATAATCAATAATAACAGATGACGGACCAACAAACTTTGCAGGTAGTGATTGCACTAGTTCATCATCGAGAAATTAATTAGAATAATTAGCAGTAACAAACAAAGTCCATATCGGGCCGGAAAACTTTAGGTATATAAACAACTAACCCTAGTCTTTAGATTTAGTATCAATTTTATTCTCCTGGTGTTAGGTTAATTGATCTCTAGGAAAAGTTTCAACTTTTACATCAAAGCTTCCAATCTCATCGTTTATTCTGTTTACATTTTGATTATAATTTTTTTCAGGTATTGGAAGAAGTTGAGATTGATCAAGAATGTAGATCCATACGCATTGAATATTTATGAGCCGAGTTCTACAATTGACGACATTCGTGAGGTAACAAATATGGATATTTTCGAATCTTTTTTTTACTTGTTGTTTCTTGTATCTTCTGGAATGAAAACCAAATATTAAGCATACTAGGCTACCAGGAAATAGTTGTAAGTGCCCTTTCAATGTGTGAAAGAATAATGAATGATTCGTTTTTGGCAAAAGAAGGCGAAATATCTTTTCGGTTATAATTGCCCGAGTGCATAAAAATTACCGATAATTCTGCAAGAAAGCGTGATATCTAGAAATTGCAAGAGTTTATTTTCATATTTTGGCGAAAGTGCCCGAGTCCGAAGGACGAGGGCTCTTTTACAAAATATGAAAATAACCGAATGCAATTTGTATAAGATATCACGCTTGAATGCAAAAATTATCTGGTCATTTTTATGCACGAATGTAATTCATTGGAATATTTCACAAATAAAGAAATTCTCAAGGAAATGTTATTTTTTGTTCATTTATACTCTTGTATGGAGCACTCACCAAAACGCGAAATTTTTTTCTATTTTTAAGTCTATCTGACATTTATTTGTGTTGTTTACTGACATCTAGCGATACGGTTTCAAATGTGTTGTTATGGTGACTTGATACAATGCAATTACCGTTGTAAGTTTTCGATAATTGCATTGCTCTTATGGGACATTTTATATATGAGGGAAATTATCGGGAGTAATTACACAAGTGCTTAAAAATTACCGATAATTTTCCATGAAAGCATGTTGTCTAAAAACTGCATGAGTTTATTTTCATATTTTTTCGAAAGAGCCCGACTCCGAAGGAGGAATATATATTATTTTTCCTTCTCCGCATCAAAAGAAAAGTTCGTCAAACTTCAATCCCTCCACAAAAATACCCAAGTTCCTAAAAAAAAGTTCCTCAAACAACATTCTCTTCACAAAAATATCCAATTTCCTGAAAGATATCATATCACAATTTCCATTCGTATTGTTGGACGACAACTGTACAAAATGAAGTGTGCTTGCACAGCAGATAAGTCTTATATATACACCACGTGCCCTCCACCAAAAATTAGAGACGGCGTATTCGCCATAAATTGACATTAATCCAATCCAAGATTCAATAAATGTACACACAAGTACGCGTAATTTTTCACCAGGGCCGCATTGAGAACAGAATATTATTTTTATGTAGGTCAGCAATTTATGGTTGTTTGACCAATAGCATTGCAGATTCCAGAAAGCCACAAGGCGATCAGGCTTCGATCATTGTTTCTATGGGCACTTTCGCCATAGTCGACACTTATGCTCGTTGAAATACAATATAACGTTCATGAAGGAATTGCGATTCATATGAGTCGCTCAAATAGTATACTACGAATCTGGTTTATAATGTGAACGGTTTTTCAGGGCACGAATGAGGAGGTAACAGTGAGACTAGTACTAGTATGATGCCCTAGAATAAACTATCGATGTTGTTCAGTTGATATTTTTTTCAAGTAACTTTTATTGAGATTTCACGATTACAAACAAAGTCAAAGTCCTGAATTCAATCGGTCGAAGGAGAAAAAGACAAAATTCACTTCCCTAACAATTGCTTCTCCCCACAAGAAAAATTATGTTTCCCTTCTTTATAATATGATTTCCACTAGACGGTTCACAGAACAGCGATACTTGTTTCACTATACAATAGCTTTTTCATGCGTGTTATGGTAGTACACGCCTGAGAAAGCTATGTGAAACACATATTGCGGTTCTGGAAACCGTCTAGTCAAAATCACACTATAATAGTTATTTATGATATAAGTGCTAAAAGTGACATTTTATTTTGTGAGAAGGAAAGTTTGGGACACGACGCCGAAGGCGGATTGTTCCATCCCTTCAAACAAAATAAAATCACTTTTGGCAGGTATATCATACACTATTTTTTCTACAAACACCATTAAAAGTCCAAATTAACGCATACCTATTTTACATCAATTAATAGATAAAATGATAGCCTCGAGATTATCAGTTTTGAATCCAATTTTATCTAATCTATTCATGAAACAAGTTGCCAAGGTAATCAAAAACAGAATTTGTTGATTTATCTTTGTTGACAACTAACGTCAATAAATCACGAATTATTCTTTCTTGTTTCTTCGTTCCTCGATGGAAAGTGATCCAGAAAATGAATTTCTACCGCTGGAAATTGAAGAAGCTGCCAATAAAGCTGCTTTTGAATTATTGCCTAGTAAGTCAAACCGACGTTTTCATACGATCGTTTCTTGAAATGGTGTGAACCGAATAATGTCAGTGGCAAGGAGGCCAGTGAAAACGTGCTTCTTGCATACTTTGAAGAAAAGTCCAAAATATGGAAATCGTCAACGCTTTGGTCGAATTACTCTATGTTGAAGTCGATGATGAACATAATCATGACATAAGCAGATATTACAAGCTTGTGGCTTTTTTGAAGCGGCCATGGATATCATAATTGTAGTTTCAGTAATTGTACGTTTAATTGAATAAACACCTTATTTTAAATTGTTTTTATATTTTCTCTACAAATAAATCACTTTTTGCTAAAAATGATTTACTTTTAATACCAGTGTCATAAAACGGCATTTTAGACACTGTCAGCATGCTTCAAAAATTATACTTTTACTGACGTTTGTGGAAAAAGTGCTTTTTTAATCACTTATCATGGATTTTCTTTGAGTATCGGCAAATTTCATCAGTTATTTGATGAAGAGTTCTTTGAATTTGTATATAGTTTTACTTCTCTCAGAAATGGTTTCTGAATCAACATATTACATGCCTACATGCTCCTCGATTGTCGATGTTGTAGCCGACCACGACAAAAAGTTCTTATCGAACGAAAAACGCTACAATAATAAAGTGACGGCAGCCAAATTCCCCGTAACGTAAATCCCACTTCTGACACCACTCGCCTGAATCCCGAAAACAAGTCGATCTCGAAACAAACAAGCCCGCGCTCATTTCCAATTCAGCGCGCCCATCAAGCAAATAAACTCCTTGAATACATTTCACTTAGCGTTACACAACGAACCATAAAACAAAATGGCCGTGGGTCCGGGGGGCGAGAGGGGGGTGGGGGGGCGAAATCGCTCGACGTGGACGGCTGCAACAGATATGTGGGCAACCGACGTCAGCAGCTCCAGCCCTAGCAATCACTGTAATGTCGAAACCATGTCGCGTCTCTTGCCGACTGTTTTAATCTCCTGTCGAGAACCACATAAGAGATACCGGGTGGCTCTGGATCGGTGCGAACAACGAGAAGATAGAAAAATGTGCAGTTACTCAGGAACTTGGGTTTTCTTGGGGAGAAGATGAAGTTTGATGAATCATTTTTATAGGAAAGTGACACATGTTGCACTCCCAACTTCCATGGGAAGGACCTTTATTCTCACTCAAGATGAATAAAAACCGTGGTCCATTGATTTTCGATACCGGCGGTCTCATTGAATAAACTCTTGCAGGATCTTTCATCTTTCGTTCACCAATGGAATTATCAGTATACAAAATACGTAAGTTCAAGTTCGTCTAACAGAAAGTATTAATTTTTTTGAAATATTTGACAGTTTGATTTGAATTTGAATGCATTTGGAAGGTCCTTTATTATTCAAAATCTTGTACCTAGTTCTTGTTTCTTTTCACGTTTTTCTTGTTTATATTCTTTTTGAGTGTTTATCGTTGCTGTTCTTGTATTTGTTTGATTTTATAGTGATACTTAGATTTATTATGAACCGATTTACAAAGCTCAAAATGAAACGCTCGTGTAACGTGTAGGTATTACTTATCCCTCATATCATCGGCTCGTAATCACATTAAAATTGCATTTTTTTAACACTATGAAGAAAAAAGTACTTACCTATTTTCGGTTCCTCAGAAAGTAGAAAGATAAGATATCAATACTTTCCAGTTTCACTCACGACTATTGTTTCGGAAGATTCAAAATCACATCACAATCACTGAGTTTTTGATTTATTTTTTATCAAATTGAAAATGTGATGACTACATAATTCCTAGCATTTCGCGGAAAAGAAAAATTGCACGTAAAACATGAGACCATAAAATAAACATCCTATGAATCTATAAATGATCGAATGGCCGTCGAACAGACGGGATATCATGGCATCACAGATTAAATTAAAATGACGTATGGTGCGCCTCTGCTGGCAAACTCTTCAGTTAAAATTGATCAAAATCAAGATAGCGAAAAGTCGAGAAAATTTGCTTACAATCTATTAGGTATAAGTAAACACACCAGGGTTTTCATTCATCTTGTTCTCACTCATAAGAGTTACTAGTGCGGAAAGAACATTCCGTACGGCTGTCAATAAACCGTCAAACCTGTAAATCCTGTAAGATTTACAGATGCAATTATTAATAGCTCCTCCCCATTGTTATTTTTCAATGAAAACTGGTCTGATAGGTAACTAATTATTCATAGAAAATGAAGAAAAAAAAGGGTTTTGTTATAAGTATTCACCTTTCGTCACATCTTCACATAAACGTCAATTATCGCTTTTTCTTCATTTCACTATAAAATTATATAGAACCAATATTCAATCATTGACTGTCACAAAAAAAAACTTGAGATTAGTAAGGCAACTCGATATACTAATTGTGTATTCACAGTTCACCAACAATAATGTCCAGTCAACAGTTATATTATGAATTATAAGTATTTATTACAAAAATCATAACATTGAAGCAACAATTCTGGCTGACGCCATTGAATCTATATTCATCAATAGACCGCGGGCATGTGACGTCACACGCATCAGCCTGCTGGACAAACAAATCGTATTTCCATAAATAACAATATGGTAATTTAATGATTAAAAAAAATTCATGAATATACCGTTGCTTATTTCAACTCATCAGTTTTTAAATCTGCTCTTCTAGTTGCTTGAATCCACAATTCACGTCTCTTAACAGCAAGAGGATTAATATTCTTTCTATTGTCGAAAATAGAGAGGAATCGATGGATTGAAACATCACAATCACTCAAAATTAAGGTATTACTAAGAGAAAATATTTTGGAATATGACACAAATGCACAAAAAGCCTCTCTAGATCGGATTGTTTGTCCAGCAGGCTGGATTTATAACTGTCAGATTTACTGTCGTCTGGCAGTATCCCTCTGGAGACTGTCAGCTGTCAGTTTTCTGTTAATGCGAATTCATATTGTAGCGTATATAGATCGCGGGCATATTTGACAGGCGACAGTAAAATGATGGTTGTAAATCCAGCCTGCTGGACAAACAAACGCTTATTATGCATTTGTGTCATATATTTCAAAGTATTTTTTCTCGATAATAACTCAATTTTGAGCGATTGTGATGTTTCAATCCATCGATTTCCTTCTATTTTCGACAACAGAAAGAATATTAATCCTCTTGCTCTTAAGAGACGAGAATTGTGGATTCAAGCTACCAGAAGAGCAGATTTAAGTACTGATAAGGTGAAATAGTCAACGGTATACTCATGCATTTTGTATCTCAGCATTGCAATTATAATCTCATTAAATTGCCATTGTTGTCTATGGAAACACGATTTGTTTGTCCAGCAGGCTGATGCATGTGACGTCCCATTCCCGCGGTCTATTACATATACACGATCTGATATTTACTATTTGTTTGATAAAATATGGTGGTCGTAGGAAAAATAGTTTATCTACACCCATACTCTAATAATACACTTATATGCCCACAACCCGTTTTATAATGAAATCCATTACGATACAGATTTTCATTACGATACAGATTTTCAACCAATAGAAACCCATTATTTTTCAATCAAGCATGATGTGCAAGCTTTGCATTTTGACGTTTGTCAAGTCAAAATTAGTAGGTATTGAATTTTTGAAGAATTTAGTCAATTTTCGATAATCGAATGAAAATGTCTTATAGCAGTGATATAGAAGAACTACCAGCGACTCCTCCACAGATGTATTAGACAAGAAAAAAATACAATCGAAAGGATTCTATTCTTCATTTGACAAATGCGAGACATGAAACATATGTTTTTATTTTTTAGCAAATCAAATGAGCTCTCATGGCCGAGTGGTCAATGGCGCCGGCAGTGATCAGAAACGTGCGGGTTCAGTTCTTGACCTCGGCAGAGATTTTTCATCATTTTTTTCCTTCTCATTTCTCATTGTTGTATTTTCCGTGGTTATACCATTAATTATTAATTTGTAGAATTTTTCAAAGAAATACGATTGATTACCTACTATTATTGTGTTCAATATTAATATCTAATAATATAATATTTTTAGTTCTTCATTATTTATTGGGTGTAGATAAAATAGCGTATGCAACTCTCATGTAATGGTTATTAATACACCCGCATAAACCATACGAAACTCACCTTCGGCTCGTTTCGTATCAAGGTTTATGCTCATGTATTAATAACCATCATTACACGATCGTTGCATAATATACTAGTACATTACTTGTGCGAAAGTGATTTTTCAGAGTCATGGATTTGTCGCACTCGGCTTACGCTTCAGGCTACAATATTTTTCACTCGTGAAAAATGTCACTTTCCGCACTAGTAATGTAATATACTATTTTGTGTTTATTTCTTCTCCGAATCGAAGAAGGAAAGTATCGTCGAAAAATGTATAAACAATCTCTGTTGATAGGTACTTGTATATCATTCAAAGACGTTCGATTCATTCAAAAAAAGGGAGGAAGAATCCATCTAACAGCTACTGCCCTGCCTATATGGCTCGATGGGCACTGGGTTACATAGAAATCACTGTTTCTTGTTCAATTCGTATAGCAAGCGTGAGCAAATTGAATCAAGTAGAAAAGCATACATACGAAATACCTACACAATGATGCAGATTAGAGAGCTTTATGTAGAAAAAATCTCGCTCACTACGATAATATTTCATTCCTTTTAGATAAGATTTCGTTTCGCTCAAATAAAATTATCTCTGGATAAAAAAAGGACACTTTCACTAGAACTTCCTAACGAATCCAAAATATTCAACTCGTGATGAGTTCGTAATCAATTTTGATTGACATTTAGGTGACATTTTTTCTCTTGATAACCAATTCAGTCATTATTATAATGATATTTAGGAACTTGGATATTTTTGTCATAGAGATCTAAGTAGTCCAGGAAATGAAGCATTTTGGCTCGCAATTTTTTCGTCCAGCATGAATTTACCTGAAATTTTCACAGAAGGTAAGGAATAGCTCAATGATCATTTTCTATATCATGCCGCTGTATGCTAAAGCCTTGGGGGTGGTTGCCACCCCATCTCGGGGGGCGGAAATTTTTTATTACATTTCAACTGTAGGAATCGACGAAAAAGTGAAGAAAAAAATGTTCGATACGTTTTTTTTTTTCGAAAAATTAATATTTTTTGAGCTATTCGAAGTTGGAAGAAACAGGTATTTTGACGAAAAAATCGACTTTTTCAAATGGTTTTTGGTAAATAACTCTAAAAATATGCATTTTATCAAAAAAGTGTGGACAAGCAAATTATAGCTTTTGAAAAAACAAAAACAATGCTTTTTTATAATTTTTCTATGACCAACGCGATCTGAGATACAGCTTTTTTCGTCAAATGTATGAACCGGAAGATTTAAAGCGAAATAACGAGAAAAATTTGCATTTTTCGAAGAAAGCTCATAGAATCTTTTATAAAGTATCTAATTCCATGTTTTTAAACGCAACCTGAAAATGTTTTTACTGAATCACAGTTTCTATACCGTGAACGAATTTTTCAATGTGACTGTTTGACTTTTTTTTTTGTTTTATTCTAGTTTTTTGTTTTGTACTCACTCGACTATTCCAATACATGTTCATGTCTTATGGAAAATAAATGTTATTATTATTATTATTATTATTAGAGCTTTCAAACAAACAAAAATGTCTCCCCAGCATGAAATTTGACCGACTTATAATCAAAATGAGATCGGTACCCGTTTTTTCTAAGAAAAAAATCTGTAAAAACAACTCCCTAACTAATTGATCGCCACCCTTCTGTGATTCCCTCACTATGTATGTACTATTAATACACCCACGAAGTTTTACCAATTTAAAATGTCTAATTTCAGAAAAATCCGAGTTCAAAAAGAAAACGATTTTTTTTCAATTTCGTGTTTTCAACCCTTTTCTTGAAAATATCTCCTAAAATACTAAAGATACGAAAAAAAAACGATACTGTACTGAATTGTAGCTTTTTCAATGACGAAAATTTTCCTGTGTGCAGATTCTTTGTACAGGGAATATTTGGCGAGACATAGCCGTTTAACACCTACATTTACGATCGAACATCACCTTATTCAAGCGCTTTAAACTCTCCCCATTTAAAAATGAAGGGATCCTAAGTTATTTAATTCACATAGTCTTATAGCTCTTGAAAAGCCCTACAAAAAAAATTTTATCACCTAAAATGAAGGAGCTATGCTTGAAAAACCGATCAATTTTTTTTGTAATTCGAATTACCCGCTTCGGTGCGTAGTGATCTACATAACCGGTATATTCGGCCGTTATACGTTATATGTTCCACTTTTTCCATTAATATTGGAAGACAGAGAAGAAGAAACATCTGCTCCTTTGTGTGAGTGTATATTTCGTTGATTTCTCACCAGTGTACTCTAAAGTTCGAAGACATATATAAAAATTTCAATGTTTTCAATGGTAGTTTTTAACAAGAGTGGGTTGAAAGATTATGAAATTGTATCTTGAAGCGAAAAACAATCTTATGCAACTATTTTCACCCATATTTGGGTTTTTAATGTTACTTTATAATTTTTCAAAATAAGGGGTAGTTTTCACCCCTAAAAAACAAAGAGCATACAACGGGACAATATAGAAAATGAACTAGAGGGGGAAATAAGCCTAATCCCATCGTTTGTACCAATCGGTGCTGGACGAAAAAATTGCGAGGTTTTACCATTTTTTTAGCTTCATTTCCTAGACTGATGCCCTCGGGATCACCAGTTAATAGAAAAAGAACTGTCACCTTCCAGAACAATAAAAATTTTTACAAAAGGCTCGCGTGTGAGGATAACAGACATTTGCCCAGTTTTCTTCGGAGTTCACGCTGTCACTATTGAAAGAAGACTTATATAACGCTCTCATCTCTCCAAAGTTCCAAGGTGTGTACTTATTCTTATGAACTTCGTCATATAATGTAAGTCATCTTAGGGTATGTGACGACTCGTATTCCGAATAAAAAACTGCTCGCACAGGAGATGTGTTGTAATTGGTGGTGAGATACATTTTCATTATTGGTTGGTTTGAATCAAACGATTAAGGTATGGAAAAACCATCATCAGCTCGTCGATAAAACAGTATTCTGCATTATTAGTTTCTACAGTTTTATCTAATCCATCCAATTCTGTTGAAGGTAAAAATCAAAAATATCACTTACTCATCTGATAATATCGATGCTCATGTTCTACGATACACAGATGTACATAAATACGAATACATATCACCCTTGGGGTGTTGTAATATATCTTGACGTGATAGGTCAAAGGAATCTTCGTAAATTCCACGTGATATATCACTTCAGGATGTCATAAATGATGTATGGGTTGATGTAAGGATTTATTGTTCCTGTGAATTACTCTTTCGTCCATCTATAATCGAAATTGGGACAAAATTAAAGGAACCTACTATGATATGTTTTGATGTCTACTGAAAGCCCTATTGGTCTATTTCAATTTGGCTTCTATCCTCTCAATACGAAATGAAAATACAACTTCTACGAATGGCGTTACCTAAAAAATATCGGCCATATCTCTGTTGGTATGCCTATTTTATTTACAGACTATTGATTTGATTCATACTAGGAATTTTTTTTTCTGATTATGCATATTTACACGGAAGGGGAGCCCTGTAATAATCGCAGATCATCGCGTGAATCAAGAGACAGGAGATACGAATTATTATTCACTTTGAATTTCTGAAGTTTGTAAGCCTCGTCGAGTCAACCGTGTAGATATTGCCAAGGGTGGAACGATTGATAACAAGTCAGAAAAGCACCGACCGTGAAAATATCTGTAGAAGAAAGACAAGTCTCCGACCCTTCTACGATGCTCCAATGAAGTGAGCGAGCCTGTGAGCGAAGAATCACCAACAAGACGGATTGCCTTTCTCTGAATAGAATCAAGAAGTTTCAATGGATGTTTTGGTGCCGAACTCCATACATGAGAACGGTATTCCAAGATAGGTCATATCTGAGCGTTGTAGATCATTAGAAGCTTTCGAGAAGTGAAGTATTCCTTCGCACGAAATAGAAATCCAAATTACTGGGAAGCACCTTTAGCGATCGATCTCACATGGTTTTCCAATGAGCGATTATTACTGATCGTAATTCCTAGCATCGGGATACTTGACTTTGTAGGAATAGGTTCTCCTGACATCTGAATACTAGATGATGATGGGTCGGCTTTCTTTGAGGAGAGATATGCCTGGATTCTCCTAGCATCAAATTCCACCAAGTACGTGTTACTCTATTGCACATCAAACTATAAGACCGTCACTATTCCTTAGCACGCATAAGTTTCGACTTCTGAGGTTGGTTTTAGGTTTCTTATTACTTCCAGATCACGCCTGTGAAATAATAACATTAGAAATGTGAACACTCTGAATTGTATTATGGACTGCAGCCCAAATCATTTACCAGGTCATCGTTGGTTATGAAGCGAGAATAAGAGACCAAAATGTTTCTTTCAAGATGGGCCCGAATTTATCTTTGCCATCACTGAACATTCAAAGTTTGAGTGTCTTCCTTAACGCTAACTCGTGATTACAATCGTGTCCGAACAAAAGTGTAGCATCCTGAGTACTCAGGAATATTTGAAATATCAATGAATATTTCCCTCATATATAAAATGTCCCATAAGAGCAATGCAATTGCATTGTATCGAAAACCTACAGCGGTAATTGCATTGTATCAAGTCACCATAACAACACATTTGAAACCGTATCGCTAGACGTCAGTAAACAACACAAATAAATGTCAGATAGACTTCAAAAATAGAAAAACATTTCGCGTTTAGGTGAGTGCTCCATACAATCTATAGAGGAAAGTATAAATGAACAAAAAATACATTTCCTTGAAAATTTCTTTATTCGTGAAATATTCCAATGAATTACATTCGTGCATAAAAATGTCCAGATAATTTTGCATTCAAGCGTGATATCTTATACAAATTGCAAGTTTATTTTCATATTTTATAAAAGAGCCCTCGTCCTTCGTACTCGGGCACTTTCGCCAAAATATGAAAATTAACTTGCAATTTTTAGATATCACGCTTTCTTGCTAAATTATCGGTAATTTTTATGCACTCGTGCAATTATAACCGAAAATACACTAGCATGATCAGAGGGCGTTGAGCAATCCTCTTGTTAGAAGCAGCGGTAATCAATAGACAGATAGCACGTCAAATGCAATTTGCACCACCCGGTGAGCGGCTGGGAGTGTTTCAGATGGGGATGTTTTGGGCGTTGATTTGATAACGTCATTAGAATCAATGTTGATTACATTTCTGGTGTGTCAATTAGTAAGGGTATCCGATAGATAATTTCTTGACGAAATATTCTCCACTGAAGAAAAGCAAACTGTAAAAATGACGTTTCTACACTTATCAGAAACATGAATGATTTTTTGCGAGTAACCGGGTTACAAATGGTAACGATTTTCAGTAACCGGTTGCATTTTAGCGATATGCGGTAATAGAGGGGAAGTTGATGTGACGTCATTAATGATGTCACTATTTATTACCGTGTTATTGAAAACGTAACCTTGCTCGACAGCAGGGTTATAGGCGGTTATATGAGAAGATGATAAAAACGATAGAGACAGAGAAAGAGAAACACACAATTGTAGACAGTTCACAGTGTATTTAGCATGCAACTGGCTGAAAGTGTATTTTTTTTTATTCGAAATAGTTGTAAAAACGAAAAACGTATTTTCATGATACTGTTTCAACTTAATATTATGATCTATTGGCATCCTTAAATGAGTTTTACATGTTTTTCCCATTGGTAATCGTGAATCTCAATCATTAATCAAGTTCAAGATGTGGAAATATAAATTATTGTCACTATACGAAGAAATTTTCGAAAACAACTTGATATTTCAATATTTCCATATCTATAAAACTTTCAAAATGAATAGTAAACAATACCAACATAACCTCACTGTTTTTCATTCAAAATTAAAATATAACCAGATCTATAACGCACGTTTTTGCGAAATCAAGTTTTTGTTACCAGTTTTGAAATTTCGTGAAGTGGGGGTTATAACTTGACGGTTACCGACTTTTGTAACCGGGTTACTCGCTAAAAAATCATTATGAACGTGGTAAACGAAATGAGAGTCATAGAAAAGATAAAGGCTGGTCAGTGTTGTGATATGAAAAATAAATTGACAGACACTTTCGTACAGTTTAGACTGTCGATTATGTATAATAGCCAGTTTGAACTGACAATTTAACTCATGTATAACATATCCCATAAGCCGCCGTGATTTTGTCATGACAGCGAAAAAACTTCACCCTAAGTTTTTCAGCGACAAAACGGAACCTAACTCTTGAAATCATGGCAACCAGAATTGTAAACAAATCTTTGACGGCGTCTTTGTGAATTTTTCACTTGCTTTGTCAAAAGAGTATATCTGATCTGTGAAAATGAAATATAAGAATTGTGTTTTAAACACTTGTACTTTTCCGTTGAATTGAATGAACTAAACTGTATTCATTGAATTGTTGTACCGAATTACACTCGATCTTTTTTTTGTGGAAGTAAACTTGACATTTATGATTCGAGTTCAATTGCCTTCCGGCAAATTAACTCGAAAATCTGCCAGAAAAAATTACTCGTCCTACGGACTCGTAATTTTTTCAGAGGCAGTTTATTTCGTTGAGTTGCCAGGCAACACATTTTTCATCGAAATGTCAAGTTCACTTCGACAAAAAAAAGGCTCTCGTGTAATTCGGTACAACAATCAAATGAGAACAGTTTAGTTTATTCAATTCAACGGAAAGGTACAATAAGTGAAAATTATAGCAATAATTGCCAGTTTAAACTGGTTTATAGTGACTGCACATGATGTTTTCAACTGTCAAAGGGTGAAGAAAATTTCCATGTTGACTTTGCTAGAAAATCGCATTATCATGTGATCTTGAAGTATAGATAAAGACAGACATAATAAACGAAGTAATTGCATTGTTGTATACTCATTGTAGTATAGATATAGCTTCAGTAACCATACGATTCGACAGAATGAAAGGAAAAGTCGATTTTATCTTCTTTAAAGCACAAATAGAATTTTATGAACAGGTATGTGTATATCATTCATAGGCATAGGCAGCAGCTGTTCAAAATGGACTTCCATTTTGTGAATAAATCAAAAGTAGAGAGCTTTTGTGAAATTTTATTCGATTTCATTTCTTTCATAGAAGTTGTAATTTCTATGTTTTCCTCATAATCGGATGTTATCTCAGTATCTACCTCTCAAAAAAACTTTATATCTTCTGATCCACTTATATACAGTAAAACATTTTTTTATATTTGAAGGGATATACAGCGGGATGAAATAAATTTGTTCCTGCTTGAGGAAGTTACTATATAGGAAAACAATTATCGCGGTTTGTAAATCAATTGTTGGTGATCATCGTACAGAAAGCTGTAGTATTTTGTGTTTAATATGGTTTTCCATCAAGTATCTGTCAGTTCAATACAACATTATCAGCAACTAATAATGTTCAAAGAGCTTGAGTCGATTCGACCGAATACTATTTGGTATAAGCAGTGCACCTGAGTCCTCACAATAAATTATTTCAATTCCATCTAAGTTGTTATATCTGGCAGGGATCCAAATTGATGTTTCAATGTGATGAACCTTAATATCAGTCATGATGAATTTTATTATTTACGAACAAAACTGAGGTTATTCTGATCCGTGTTTTATTTATCAAACTTCTTTCATGCTCCCTGGACCGGGCCGCAGCTCTACAAAACAATCTCATTAGAATTCAGGCCACACGCGTAGCTTTATGCCAAGTCAGTCCATCATTTCCAGCTCATCCCGTCTTCGGAATATGTGGTACGGACAACAGAAATAATTCGACCGATTTGACATCATTCCTCATGCTCTTCTTTGGAAACACAAATAAAATTTTATAAATACTCTCCTTTGACAGGTATATGTTTATCATTCCTAGGCAGCGGCAGTTGCTGTTTTAGATGGACTTCCATTGGGTGAATGAATCAAGTGTAGAGAGCTTTTGTAAAATTTTATTCGATTTCATTTCTTTCATAGGAGTCGTAATTTCTATGTTTTCCTCATAATCATAAATTCATCTCAGTATCCACCTCAAAAAAAACCTCTCAAAAAAATTTATATTTTCTGATCCACTTATATACAGTAAAATGTTTTTTCATATTTGAAGGGATATACAGCGTGATAAAATAAATGTTATTCTGCTTGAAAGAGTTATTATATAGGAAAACACTTGTCACGGTTTATAAATCAATTGTTGGTGATCATAGTACAAGAAGCTGTAGTATTTCGTGTTCAATATAGTTTTCCATCAAGTATTTGTCAGTTCAATACAACATTATCAGCAGTTAATAATGTTCAAAGAGCTTCAGTCGATTCGACCGACTACTATTTGGCATAGGCAGTGCACCTGAGTCTTCACAACAAATTATTTCAATTCCATCTGAGTTGATATATCTGGCAAGGATCAAAATTGATGTTTCAATGTAATGAACCTTAATATCAGTCATGATGAATTTCATTATTCACGAACAAAACTGAGGTTATTCTGATCCGTGTTTTATTTCTCAAACTTCTTTCATGCTCTCTGGACCGGGCCGCAGCTCTACAAAACAATCTCATTAGAATTCAAGGCACACGCGTAGCTTTATGCCAAGTCAGTCCATCATTTCCAGCTCATCTCGTCTTCGGAATATGTGGTACGGACAACAGAAATAATTCGACCGATTTGACATCATTCCTCTTCCTCTTTTTTGGAAACACAAATAAAAGTTTATAAACACTCTCCTTTGACAGGTATATGTTTATCATTCCTAGGCAGCGGCAGTTGCTGTTTTAGATGGACTTCCATTGGGTGAATGAATCAAGTGTAGAGAGCTTTTGTAAAATTTTATTCGATTTCATTTCTTTCATAGGAGTCCTAATTTCTATGTTTTCCTCATAATCAGAAATTAATCCCAGTATCCACCTCTAAACAAAAATCTCTCAAAAAAAATTATATTTTCTGATCCACTTATATACAGTAAAATGTTTTTTCATATTTGAAGGGATATACAGCGTGATAAAATAAATGTTATTCTGCTTGAAAGAGTTATTATATAGGAAAACACTTGTCACGGTTTATAAATCAATTGTTGGTGATCATCGTACAAGAAGCTGTAGTATTTTGTGTTTAATATGATTTCCATCAAGTATCTGTCAGTTCAATACAACATTATCAGCACCTAATAATGTTCAAAGAGCTTCAGTCGATTCGAGCGACTACTATTTGGCATAGGCAGTGCACCTGAGTCTTCACAATAAATCATTTCAATTCCATCTAAGTTGATATATCTGGCAGGGATCAAAATTGATGTTTCAATGTAATGAACCGTAATATCCGTCATGATTAATTTCATTATGTATGGAGAAAACTGAGCTAACTCTATTCCGTGTTTTATTAAACAAATTTCTTTCATGCTCCCTGGACCGGGCCGCAGCTCTACAAAACAATCTCATTAGAATTCAGGCCACACGCGTAGCTTTATGCCAAGTCAGTCCATCATTTCCAGCTCACCCCGTCTTCGGAATATGTGGTACGGACAACAGAAATAATTCGACCGATTTGACATCATTCCTCATACTCTTTTTTGGAAACACAAATAAAAGTTTATAAACACTCTCCTTTGACAGGTATATGTTTATCATTCCTAGGCAGCGGCAGTTGCTGTTTTAGATGGACTTCCATTGGGTGAATGAATCAAGTGTAGAGAGCTTTTGTAAAATTTTATTCGATTTCATTTCTTTCATAGGAGTCGTAATTTCTATGTTTTCCTCATAATCAGAAATTTATCTCAGTATCCACCTCTAAACAAAAACCTCTCAAAAAAAATTTATATTTTCTGATCCACTTATATACAGTAAAATCTTTTTTCATATTTGAAGGGATATACAGCGTGATAAAATAAATGTTATTCTGCTTGAAAGAGTTATTATATGGGAAAACACTTGTCACGGTTTATAAATCAATTGTTGGTGATCATAGTACAAGAAGCTGTAGTATTTTGTGTTTGATATGGTTTTTCATCAGGTATCTGTCAGTTCAATACAACATTATCAGCAACTAATAATGTTCAAAGAGCTTCAGTCGATTCGACCGATTACTATTTGGTTTAAGCAGTGCACCTGAGTCTTCACAACAAATTATTTCAATTCCATCTAAGTTGATAAATCTGGCAGGGATCGAAATTAATGTTTTAATGTTATGAACCGTAATATCCGTCGTGATGAATTATATTATGTACGAACAAAACTGAGGTTATTCAGTTCCGTGTTTTATTCATCAAACTTCTTTCATGCTCCCTGGACCGGGCCGCAGCTCTACAAAACAATCTCATTAGAATTCAGGCCACACGCGTAGCTTAATGCCAAGTCAGTCCATCATTTCCAGCTCATCTCGTCTTCGGAATATGTGGTACGGACAACAGAAATAATTCGACCGATTTGACATCATTTCTCATGCTCGGATTGTTTTATTGAATATCGTTTGTCTGCGAGTTACGTTTACAACGGAGGAGGGCGGTTTACTGTGTCAACACGGGGTGGCATCGCTCGACGGCTGACAAAAACAGATGTTTTGATCTGCACGAAGGCCGTGAAATTTTCATTCAGTTATTACGTCTCGCCGGGTGGATCCGAGCCATGAATTCGATTATGAAGTCAATGAGGAGCGCAGCAGGGGATCGAGATTCTAAAGTTTATTAGCAAAGAATACTTTATTTTTTATCTTGGCTATAATCCCCAAGTAGCACATCAAATTAGCTGAATTCCAAATTCAGATTGGTCCTATATATATATATATATATATATATATATATATATATATATATATATATATATATATATATATATGTGTGTGTTCGGATAGGTTTCCGCGGTCATTGTGTGTTGTTGTTGAGTTCGGGTTGAACCGCGTCTGGAGTTTTGTTCTCGACGTTTCGGCTTCGATTTTGGAGCCATTTTCAAGAGGTGAATGTGACTTCACGCTGAGGTCTCAATCTGCCTACTCCTCAGGTGTTGTCACAGGGGGCAAGGGTTTGTGACTTGACGCCGGGGCCTCAATCTGCCTACTCCCCAGGTCTCGTCACGAGTTCTTTCTAAGGTCTCAATCTGCCTACTCCTTAGATCGAACTGAGGTATCGAGGGATGTTGGGTAGTATTTATAGCAGCGGGTGCTACTAAAGGACCGTCGGATGTCTTGGTGGGGACTGGGCATCTGGAAATTAGGGGTTTCCATGCAGTTGGAAGTCTCTGGCCGTCGTCACGTTTATTTAAGCAGGAAGGTCGCTTCTCGATTTCGATGGCCTCGCGAATTATACGAGCTTGTAGTGTTTTTGCTGTGGCGATGGTCTTAGTGTTCGCAAAGTCTATATTGTGTCCTGTCTCTTGATGATGTTTGGACAGAGCTGAAGATGGGTCTGATTTTCGGACAGCAAGTTGATGTTCGTATACTCTACTTGTCACACGTCTGTTGGTCTGGCCTACATATGTTCTATGGCAATCAGAACATGGTATTTCATATATACCCTGTGATTCGTTGACAATTTTGTCCTTGGGGGAGCGGAGGAATGTGGAGATTTTGTTGCTGGCTGTAAATATCGTTTTTATGTCCTGTTTTTTGAGAATTCGGCTGATTTTGTCAGTAACACCTTTAATGTAGGGAAGAAAAGCTTTGTGGGGAACGTTGTTGTCTGTTGGGTCTCTGGGGTGGAATGAGAAGTTTGATGGCGGCGGATGAGATTCTAAATTTATGCTGTGAATCTTATTTTTATCTGGCTATAATATGTATATATATATTACTGAATTCCAAATTCAGATTGGTCCAATATAGATTTATTGTAAGTGGAAAAATTGATGGTGAACTAATATCAATCAATATTGAAAAAACGATAGTTCAATATGAATATTGGTTCAATATTGTCGATAAATTTCACAAATAACATACAGTTACCTGTGAGATCTTCACATATTATGGTTTACTAAACCGTGGCACGTGTTTCGCTATACACTAGCTTCCTCAAGCAGGAACTTCAAACTAATCTTAACATTGTAACAATTCGAATTTATACACTCTTATATCCGACGGCCAATACGAATATAGATCAATTAATGGTCCGACATATCCGTCATATCCATATTAGTACAGTTTCCCGGAAAGAACATGTTGAACAGAGGCGAATTATTCAACTACGTCTGATCATTCATCAGGAACTGTGAATGTTTACACTTATCAATTTCCAAACTCTCCAAGAGATTGAGTTTCAAACCTTTCCCTTGGAAATGAAGAATTTCAAATTCGTGGTTGAACTCATGTCTTTATGTGTTCTTTTACGCGTGTAACAAATGTTCTTTCCTTTTGACCAACATAAAGCATAGTACCACACAATAATTTATAAACTCCTGATCTATCCGATACTGAACTTCTATCTTTGTTCTTTTTGATATAAGAGCTCAAATCATTCTTTGTTTCATATGCAACCTTCAAATCTTTCTGATTCAAAAAATTAGAAATTTTCTTACTCGGTTGACCTAAGTAGGTCAACGTTCTGTAATTCTTATCATAATTCGTTGTAACGATAGATTTCTTTCAGGACTTGACTATACAGCTTTTTGGACAATAAAGTGTCTACTGAATCACTATTATAACCGTTGTTAATAGCGATTTTTTTTATAATATTCAGTTCTTTTTCGAAATTTCTATCTGACAAGGAAACATTTACGAGTCTGTGAGTCATACTATTAAATGCTGCCGCTTGATGTTGGTGACGATGGGTAGATGAATTGTGAATTACAATATCTGTATGCGAAGGTTTTTTGAACATTGAGAAATCATGTTCATCCTTGATTTTTGTTATAGTCAAAAATTGATGAAATCAAAGAACTTATCCAGTTGCCTCTTTGTTCCTGTGAAACATGCTAAAATGTTGTCCACTTACCTATACCAATACACGAAATTACCGACCAGCGGGTTACTGTGGATTTTTTGTTCTAAATCATCCATGAAAATTTCTGTCAATAGGGGACTCAGTGGGTTTCCCATTATCACTTCTACAGGATGAATAAAACGTGACAGTAAGCAAGTCTGGAATTTCCTGCCTTGATACCGGGTTGGTACAACTATTATCTAGCAGTCTTTCAACTAGGGTAATGGTTTCACCTGGCGGAATGCTTGGAAATAAATTCTGTACATCAAATGAAATGAACTTGGAGTTGTTTTCGGATAGGTGTTAGTCCGTCAACCTACAGTGTAGGTGAGCTGAGGCTGGCCTGAACAAATTGTTCACTTTGAATACCCTGGGAGTTGTGTTCAATTTATATTGATCTGAAGAAGAAAAAGACAAAATACAGTTTAAATTTTTTCCAATTTCATATACTAAGACAAAGTCTCAAGATTTGATCTCAGAAACAAGCTTGTTTGGGTTTGAACAGCGAACTGATTTATTCTGGGCGAGTAAAATTTCTGTAACAGCTCTCTTTTCCTACATAAGAAGTCGAAAAGAATACCCCAAAACTATCATTTTTTTAGTTGCGTGATTCAACTTTTTTTTTGAGTGAAAATGCTCGAAATTGGAAAACAACTCCGTTTGAATATCCGCCTTCGGCCTAACGCTCACGGCCCTTTGGCCACCCAATTCGGCAGTTAACGCACCCCCAATTATTCAACAACGTCCGCGTTTACATTCTCTCAAGCCGGCATGCTTTTTTTTTATATTTCGGTCGTATCAAACGGACTGCGTGATCAGATTTCAGGACCCGGTGGGCTTTATTTCGTTTGTACACTGATATTTTCCGACAAGTCGCTCATACGAGAACAGTTGGATGAACCCATTCGTCCTGTCCAGTAGAGTTGGTGTCCACCTATAATTGTTGAACGTTATCAATGACGACATTAAATCAACACAGTGGCTTCAATCCATTGATGGATATGCATCGGATTATTTACATTGAATTTCAAATTTGGCGCCTGTCGTTCTTAGGAATTTAGTTGGCAGCACTTTCGATGTTGCCGCACTTCATTTGAAATTTGAGAGTAATCAATTGACAATTGTTATTTGAAAGTGACCGTTCTGTGTTTACGTCTATTTGGTATTTCAAATTGGATATTGTGATCAAAAACTGTGTATTTCGATCAACATGTAACAAGTATCAGTCTCAAGCTATTCGTGGAAATACCAAAACATGTAAATGAGCGCTGCGAAGAGTTGGTGGCATCTTTCATTGGTTATTTTGAAAGAAAACGAGAAAATGGTGGTCCGTTGCTTCAACGGCTGTTAGAGGTGCAAATCAAGACTAACAGTGAATTGTATTCGTAATCTACCGTCAGATATTGACTTCTATCGTGTAGCAGCTGACTTCAAGTCAACTATATAGAATGAAGACACCGAAGCTTCTGAATTGCCTCTTTTTACAAATAGAAATATCTAGAATCTTCGAATAATGGTCGGTTCATACACCACACTTTTACTTTTAATTTATCTTTTACTTTTACCTTAAGAATGGAATTGGATCGTTCATACGCCAGTGTTAAAGTAAACAGGACGCATGCGCAGTGATCAAAAACAAACGAAGAAGAGGAACTAATCGTGGGTTACGTCATTGTTTTGATTTGCAACTGACCAGTGACGACAATCAAACTGTATCGGATAATGACAGATATTTCACAGAACACCCACTTCATATAATTTCTGTAAAACATTAAGAAGAAGAACAGGGCTACGTTTCCCAATAATGTTGGTGGCACTGCTTGCTGAGAGTACTTCACATGCACGCATGCGCAGTCCCTAAAATTATCTCATTCCTAAAGTAAAAGTTCTCAAGCTTAAACTAAAAGTAAAAGTGCCTCGATTGATTTACATTGTGACAACTTTCTTAAAGTAAAAGTAAAAGATAAAATAAAAGTAAAAGTGTGGTGTATGAACCGACCAAAAGTCGGTCCCTAAATAAGCTACACGTGAAAGAACTATTTCATGGATAAACTTCCATATTTTAATGAATAATACATACGTAGTTAGGTATTTTTTGTTTATTCTCCATTCATAAGAAATACATCACTTTCATTATTATCTGATATTCCATAACTATATGACAATCTGGCTGTAGTGTACTTCAAAATTTGACCACGCCCCTAATGACGTGTAACAGTTTTTAAATTGTACGTACTATAGCTGATACATTTCAAAAACTCATTATGGGAGCGGTTGAATTTTGTTATAGAATTATGGAATTTTGGAAATAAATCAAAGTAAAGTCTTGAATATGAAAGAAGGAAATTCAAATATCATTCATTGAACTAAGGAAGGACAAAGTTCTTCCCTAGTTTTCCAATAGGGAACTTAGAGTTATATGCCCTTCCGAAGGTACAAATCATATATTTTCAATAGCTACATCCAAAATATTTGGAAAAATCGGAATTTTCCATATTCATAAACTGCAAATACTCAGTGTGTTCCTTCATAGTACGCACAACACCTATTATCCAGTACCGAGAAGTATTTGTAATCGTTTTGGTGGTTTGTGAGCTTTGTTATCTTTTGAGAAATCGCACTGACAGTATACATACCTACTTGACTACAAATCTCTTGCAACACGATAAAAATGAATATCTGACTAGATTATAATAGTAGGTATATTATGCAACGATCGTGTAATGATGGTTATTAATATATGAGCATAAACCGGGATACGAAACGAGCCGAAGGTGAGTTTCGTATGGTTTATGCGAGTGTATTAATAACCATTACATGAGAGTTGCATACGCTATTTTATCTACACCCAATAAATAATGAAGAACTAAAAATATTATAATATTAGGTATTTATATTGAACATAATAATAGTAGGTAATCAATCGTATTTCTTTGAAAAATTCAACAGAATTATAAATAATGTTATAAACACGGAAAATACAACAATGAGAAGAAAGAAAATGAAAAAAAAGTCTTTGCCGAGATCTGGAATTGAACCCGGGACGTTAGTGATCACTGCCTGCGCCGTTGACCATTCGGCTATGAAAGCTAATGCGACTTGAACGAAAATAACAACATATGTGTTGCATTTGTCAAATGAAAAATATAATCCTTTCGATTGTATTTTTTTCTTGTCTAAGACATCTGTGAAGGAGTCGCTGGTAATTCTTCTATATCACTGCTATAAGACATTTTCATTCGATTATCGAAAATTGACTGAATTCTTCAAAAATTCAATACCTACTGATTTTGACTTGAGAAACGTCAAAATGCAAAGCTTGCACATCATGCTTGATTGAAAAATAATGGGTTTCTATTGGTTGAAAATCTGTATCGTAATGAAAATCTGTATCGTAATGGATTTCATTATAAAACGGGTGGTGGGCATATAAGTATATTATTAGAGTACGGGTGTAGATAAATATAATTTACTGTGTTGATTAAACTTTTTACCAACCTTTAAACGAAGGGACATATTATCCCGCTCTCTTTCGAAATAAACTAATTAAAGATGTCACCAACTTTCGGCATAGTTTTTAACTCTTTTGACAGTTTTTGATCACAATCATCTAATTTAAAGTACCAAAAAACTGAACACAAACTGTCACTTTTGAATGAAATTGTGTAAATAAACAGACTTTAAAAAAATTGCGGCAACATCGAGAGTACTGCCAACCAAATTCCAAAGAATAACAAATGCCAATCGTAAGAGAGCCCACGATGCTAAACCGGAATTTACTCTAGCGTCATAGAGACCTATTGGGTTGCGAAGCTTAGATGAAAAAAAGAATAAAATGTTGTATAATGTATACCTTTTCAAAGGTGGGGGGAGCGACTATAGACTTTCAAAAATGTAAAAAAAAAACGGTTGCATGGACATACTCGAGCGCGTCAGATATTGATATCATCTATGTCCTACATATTTTTAAAAATGTACGTATGTTAATCTGATTGTTTCCATGATGGGGGTGGTCCTAAGTAAGGGTTGAAAATGAAACAAAAATTCTCGAGCGCGTCAGATTTTCTGAGGGGATGTTGATTGAACCTAAAAAAAAGCTCTTAAATAATAATCTGACGGTTTGGATGTGACGCAGACTCGCGGCCGTTATTAGAATGTGAAAAAAAAATCGTCAATTTGGAATACACAAGCGCGTCAGATTAAGATATATATATGGTTCATCTTTACGCCCTAGACGTTGCAGTCTCATAATCTGACGATTATCTGGAGGGATTCGCCTATCCTGCCAATTTTATTTTTTTTTTCAAATCATTGAACTTAATTAATTGAAAATCGCAGGAAGAAACATGCAAATAAAAGGAGTGTATGTTTTTTTAGTAGAATACTTGTATTTATAAGAGAATAATTATAAGCAATTAAAATTTTAAAACGTTGGATATTCGTTGTAAACAATATCATGCCATCAAGTCTATGTGATCAACTGTCATGACATCATGGCAACAGAAACCAGAGTGGGGACGAAGTGAGATAGCAATAGAAAGAAAAAAAGTGAGAGAGAAATAGAAAAGTGGAGATGGGAATACAGGCATCACGTAGCTGCACGCATTAAACTTTATCGATGAATTTTTATTATTTCAGCTTGAGGAAATCGTCAGATTATATATATTTTTGCAATTCTTGAATTATTCCCTTCAAAATAAAAAAATTAACCACGCTCGAGAATGTCGAGATGACGTTTTTTTACAACTTTGTAGCCCTCCTCCTTCTATAGGTCACTCTCGAAATGTCAAATAAGTGGAATATACACGTTTCAGGATGTGACTAACTCACCCTACCTTAATCTGATGCGCTCGAGAATTTCAGATGATCATTTTTTTTTTACAAATTTGATCCTTCTTCCTTGAAGGGCGGCCATATATATATAGGGCTCATATAGGGTGGAAGTACTGAACCGGGTACAAGGTATCCCCCTGTATAATAATCTGTCGCGCTTTTGTAAATCCCGAAATCCCCGTTTGGGCTCCCCTATTACAAATTTTAAATTCAATATAAACGTTCTAATGCATTTCCATCAATGGATTGGTACCAGTGCGTTAATTTCATGTCGTCATCGAAGACGTGCAATAGTTTTCAAATTGTATTCACTATATATATATATATATCGTATTGACTTATATTGTATTCACTATATATTGCGGAATTGTCGGCATAGGTATTTGTATTGAATAATAAATAATGTCTCCTCTCGAAAACAATAATAATATATTTATTTCAACACCTCTCTAGGTATTAGCCAGAGGAGTAATTGTGTGGCGTTTCAACTACACAGAACAGTTCATTCCATACCAAGCGGTAACAAGCCTTTCAAATATGAATGTGTTTCAGAAAACTACAGGAAACCAACACTATCTGGAGTAACAAATAAGAGAAATATTGATTATTGAAATTTCAAAATCTCTGGGGTATGCTCCCCCCACATACATGACGAAGTGTTAAGATAGTATAGTTTTGCGTTATAGCCGTAGATGAAAGTGTTTTTGATTATGTTACCATGGATTTTTCTTCGGAAAGTTATAATGGACAACTCTCCATGGAAATATTCCTCCCATTTTCTGCATCATCTCTCGCATGAATACTGTGGAAGCTATGGATGGCGATCAACATCAAAATGCACATAGAAATGTGCCGGATTACCTCACACGAGCGATACATCACCGATGTATATAATCAAACATAGTGCAATTCAGTGTAGAGTGACCCTTTGTCAGCCACACCGAATATTTGAATGTTTATGGCTCGGATTAAATGGATATGTGCTTTTGATTTACAGGAAGAGCTTAGTGGATGAATGGAGTGTGTGCATGGTGGAGGCGATGGGCGTTTGAATGCAATCATCTTTCAATTTGGAAATTAGTTTTTCTCCGATTGACAGCAAATACTAATTTCGCAGACAAATATCAATCAGCAGAGTATAACTTCTCCTGCTAGGGCAGCAAAAGTAAAACTTTACTGATTGATATGTGTCTGAAGGAGTAGGTACTTTTTAGTCGCTAACGCTGTCCATAATGCTGTCAAATGATAATTAGTATCGAAATGTCTAGGAAACCCTGGTGTATCTACTTATACCTGAATAATTTTGGGATGAACTTGGCGAAAACCGATTGCTTGATTTCTGAGATCGCGAAAGCTTCAGATCGCTTTTGTAGATGGCGATCAGTCATATACCATATGAAGCTTAATTTTCAGTAGAGAGGAATGTGCAACCGAATATTCTACTACTGTTTATTATTTGCCTGAGATTCTGACAACACTGACAGCCAATCAAATGCGTTTCAGAAAACGTGCATGTAACTTGGAAACCTACCGTTAACAACCTGTCAATACTGTCACTGTCACCTGCTACGTCTACAAGTTTTTAGTGTTTTTATAACAGTTTGTAAGATTCCGAGAAAATTTACTCTTCCCATTCACCTGAGAGTGTACGACAAAGTTCATGCTAGTGTATTGAAAGTGATAGACTGTCTTGTAATTGGGGATACACACATCAGTTATGCAACGGTTCAAAATACGTATCACATCGATATTTCCTTTATTTGAACAAAACTTTGTTTTCAATATCTCATTGATAAGAGCTTTAGATGTTTCCTCCTTGATATAAGACTTTCGCTCAAGCTGAAACGAATAAAATTAGCTACGACGCTACATTCATGTTATTATTTTCGGGCGATTTGTTCGTTACTTACCTTAGGTACTGAATAAAAAAGAATATTTGGATCCCCAGATCTTGACTGACCACACAAAATACGAAATCTTCTACACATCGTGAAAACGTACTTGTAATAACTCCAAAACTTATTCTACTTATATAGACTTAAACACTGTTGAATGCTAAGAAATAATTTCAGCTTTCATCGACAACAATAAACCTCAAAGCTACGTCAATCTGACAAAACCAACATTTGACAGATTTTCGAAAATGCTCATATACCGCCCCCTATACAATTATTAGAAAGCTTTTGTAATCGTCGATTGTTTTTCGCCAAGAAATTCTAAACAATATCGAATCACTAGATACACCTAGTTTCGTAGGCATCTTAATGAACATATACATTTCCATAGCAACCAAATATTGTGAGAATTAGAATAATTTGCAAATTCAATATCCTACATAAATCATTGAAAACAATCAAAGAAAAATTTGTATTTTCAACTCGGCAGCCTTATTAGCTGAATTCCTATCCTAGCTATAATAAGGGAGCCTAAGCGGGGATTTCGGGATTTACTAAAGCGCGACAGATTAATATACAGGAGGATACCTTGTACCTGGTTAAGTACTCTCATCATATATGAGCCCTATATATATGGCAGCCCTCCAAAAATGAAGGATCAGATTAGTAAAAAAAAATTGATCATCTAAAATTCTCGAGTGCGTCAGATTAGAGTAGGGTGAGTAAGTTACATCCTGAAACGTGTATATTCCACTAATCTGACAATTCGAGAGTGACCTAAAGAAGGAGGAGGGCTACAAAGTTGTAAAAAAACGTAATCTCGACATTCTCGAGCGTGGCTTCTATTTTTATTTTGAAGTGAATTATTCAAGAATTGCAAAAAATATATAAACTGAAGATTTCCATCAGCCGAAATAATAAAAATTCATCGATAAAGTTTAATGCGTGCAGCTACGTGATGCTATTATTTCCCTCTACACGTTTTCATTTCTCTCTCACTCTTTCCCTATTTATTGCTCTCTCACTCCGTCTCCACTCTGGTTTCTGTTGCCAAGATGCCATGACAGTTGATCACAGAGACTCGTTGGTGGCACGATATTGTTTACAACAAATATCCAACGTTTAAAAATTTTAAAAATTCAATTGCTAATAATTATTCTCCTATAAATACAAATATTCTACTAAACAAAGCATACACTTTTTCATTTGCACGCTTTTTCCTGAGATTTTCAATTAATTAAGTTCAATGATATAAAATTGTTTTTAGCTGACCCGCTTGAGTATTTCACAATGACGATTTTTTTCACATTGTAATAATGGCCGCGAGTCTGCGTCACATCCAAACCGTCAGATTATTATATAAGAGCTTTTTTTAGGTTCACTTAACATCCCCTCAGAAAATCTGACGCGCTCGAGAAAAAAATGTTTTTTTCATTTTCTACCTTACGATCACCCCTATCATGGAAACAATCAGATTAACATACGTACATTTTAAAAAATATGTAGGACATAGATGATAGGTATCAATATCTGACGCGCTCGAGTATGTCCATGCAATAGTTTTTTTTACATTTTTGAAAATCTATAGCCGCTCCCCCCACCAATGAAAAAGTATACATTATACAACATTTTTTTCTTTTTATCATCTAAGCTTCGCAACCCAATAGGTCTTCATGACGACGCTCGAGTAAATCCCGATTTAGTATCGTGGGCTCTCCTATTATTATAATTTATAATATAACTGATGAATGGGCATTATTTTTGTGAGAACATTGAATACACAATTAGTATATTGAGTTGCCTGACTAATCTCAAGTTTTTTTTTTCAGTCTGTTTGAATATTGTTTCTATAAAAAGTGCACATGAATTTGCAATAACTTTTATCGTGAAATGAAAATAATAGCGATAATTAACGTTTATTTCAAAATATGACAATAAGTAAGTACTTATAATACAACACTTCTTTTCCACTTTCCATGGGAGTAAATGCGATATGTGTCACTTTGCTATGTGATTTCAGAATAATGATATTTTATATATGCTCGACTACCTATATCTCTGAAAACAATGCTAATACGTCGTCGTACCTAGGAACCCGGGATACCCGGCAAAAAAGAAAATTAAAGAAAGTTCTCCCTCACGCCGCCGGCACAGTTCACGGCAGATCCAGCAGGCGCGGCGTGTATAAATTGCCAAATGAGTTAGTTAGCGGGGAGAGAGGGAGTCGGGGAATTGAATGTGACGCTAATGGGCGACAATCTCTTTACGGCCGATTCGATTTGCGCCGATTTTATTTGACGCGGTAATTCAATCGAGGTCCCGGCAAGCACTTCTCGACTCACCCCAGCGACCCCTGGCGGCGCGGCCGCCTACTTTCTGCGGGAACGCTCGAGGCGTGGAATACAGAGTTGGACAATGATTTTTCCAAAATTTAATAATAAAACAAAAGTTTTGAAACTTCAGTAGAATGAAAAGTACGTTCGAATGATAGTGAGTCTTGTTTTCTCGGTTTGTAACCTACCACAATCTGAAAAAATAAGAATTAATATTGGAATCTATACAAGTGTAGAAGGGCAGATTTTCAATCTACCCCGAAAAGTTGCTGCGTCTATTGAAAAACAGTTCTTTCTGGATAGAAAGAGTTCAATTAGTCAGCAACTTCTCGTTATCTCAATCTTTTTTTGTATTAAAAAAAACTAAATAAACTAATAAATATATGAAAATACTTTATCATTAACGTTTCGGAAACTAAATCCGCTTCTGTTCTCAAAAATTTTAAATAAAAGTTGAAAATGGAGAAGTCCTCCCGTCGAACGTTTCAGTTGATTTACAACCACGTCCGTAACACGGAAATAAGGGTAAAAACAAATGAAAGATAATTTTGTATTTGTACTCTTTCCAAAAAAACCAAAAGTTCTGCAAACCAGTGAAGTATTGAAAACTAGTAGTTAATAAAGTATACCACACACAAATAAACAATATCAAACACCGGTACCTACTGACAGAGGAATTCAGATCCAATAAACCAGTACAATATGTAATAGGCATAACCCGAATGATAATCAAGTATTCAGCTGTATAACTGTGATGTAAGTCCCTTCCTGGGGTTGTAAAAATGCGATTAGTATTTTTTTAATAATTGAGGTTCCGTTTTAAGTACGAGATTGCAAAGTTTCATACCCACTGAGACCGATTATATCTTCATTTGCAACCACGTATAAAAACTTTTGTAATTATCCCAATACTTGTGTGTACTGGACATGGCGGCGTTGAGGGAACAAGTTTAATAAATACATATTCCGTTTTTCAGGAATTGTTGGAAATGTAGGTAACTATGTTGAACATTTTTTCATTCACTTATGAATTTTGCAGAACTTTTGCATTTTTTTTAAACGAATCGCAATGGAAAACTACAACAAATCAGACAAACATAAGGTTCCGTAACTGTAACAAGGTTGCAAGCTTAATGTATGCTGTGAAACATTATTACTAGAGGTATTCCTAGTTTGCAGAACTTTTACAATTTTCTGTGCGATGTTAAAGCATTAATACGTTTTTGCCATTTAAACAATATTCCGTTCATCGGAGGCTCATGCAAAATTTTATAGTTTGTTTTCATTCACGCACCAACTTACCGGTAAAGTTTGGAAACTTTTGGAATTATTGTGAATCGATTGTCTATATCTACTGGCCTAGTGGGTGTTCTTACTCCTATTCGAGAGCGCCCGTTTATTTGATTAATTATTTTATTGACAGTCATTCGAAAATGTGTTTATCTTTGACCTACTCTCACGTTGGAAAATAACAAATTTTTCACTGAGAACAAGACGAAGTGGGAAAAACACTCTTGCCGAACTCGCCTTCTTCTTTTATTAGAAACGTTACTCTGTTCATCGTAATTTATGACGTTTCTATATCACCGCTAACATGTACATACCAATGTAGTTACACAAAACAAGCTATCTCTGACATGGTATTAGAATTATCACACATTATGTCAATACCAGAGGAACAGAAAAGATAAAGCTAGTCAGTTTTCGGTTATAATTGCACGAGTGCATAAAAATTACCGATAATTTTGCAAGAAAGCGTGATATCTAAAAATTGTGTTTATTTTCATATTTTGGCGAAAGTGCCCGAGTCCGAAGGACGAGGGCTCTTTTACAAAATATGAAAATAACCGAATGCAATTTGAATAAGATATCACGCTTGAATGTAAAATTATCTGATCATTTTTATGCACGAATGTAATTCATTGGAATATCTCACGAATAAAGAAATTCTCAAGGAAATGTTATTTTTTGTTCATTTATACTTTCCTCTATAGATTGTATGGAGTACTCACCTAAACGCGAAATATTTTTCTATTTTTGAAGTCTATCTGACATTTATTTGTGTTGTTTACTGATGTCTAGCGATACGGTTTTAAATGTGTTGTTATGGTGACTTGATACAATGCAGTTACCGCTGTGAGTTTTCGATAATTGCATTGGTCTCATGGGACATTTTATATATGAGGGAAATATTCCCATTAAAAACCACGAATCTCTTTCATAACCAACACACTAGTTTCTAAATTTGCCACGTTACCGTTTTATTAGCCATTTTCTCTAGGACTCAACGCTCACGTCACTCAAGGTCAGTCTATATTTGTTTTCGAAAATGCCGCTAATGTTTCAGTAAGTAATTCAAAAGTTGCTATTTGCAACAATCCAATGTGGCATGCGACAAAATCAGTGCATCCCCTTCATGACTCTCAATATTAATACCTATTTTTTCAGATTGTGGTAGGTAAGAAACTCAGAAAACTATTGGTAGAATGAAAAGTATAATACAAACTAAGCCACGAAGAACGACGGCCTTCAAACCCGAAGAGAAGTAGTTATACTAATAACCTCGGCCGCGAAAGCCTTAACCATTTTGTCAAACTAAGCCAAGTTTAATTTCTTTCCCGAAAAAAATATTCACCTCAGCCTTAGGCTTCGTCATTCATTCTTTTTTCTCGAATATAATATACAACATCTCAATCTGAAAAGTATGGGGACCTTCAAAATGAATATTCAAACAAAACATATTCTTTTCCTCAGTTTCTGAAAATGATTTAAAGATGAACATGAAGAGCTCCTATATAGCTCACAAAACATCACGAACCCTTCGACAGCTTTTAACGAAAAAACAGTTGAAAGCTTAGTTTGCGATTTATAAAAAGAACTTCAAAACGACCATGCTTAACAAAAAAACCTTTAAAAAGCATATTTACCCATAATATGTTCATATCAGTGAATGAACAGCTTTCAAAAATCGTTTAAGCTAATATTTTGTTAATAATAAAGCTTTACTTTTCTCACTTTCTTAAAATAATTGAAAGCTGACCACGAAAAGTTCCTGTATAGCTTTTAAAACATCACGTAGCCTTCAACCTTCAACAAAAAACAGTTTTAGGAAAAATACTCATAAAAACAGAATGCGCGGACTTCAAAAGATCCCCCTCCTAACTTCTGAACAAGACGCCAGATTTTAAGGTCGAACAAAATTTACGTAAAAGGCAGGGAGATATATTTCGTACACCTATTTTACATGATGTTCTCTGTTGTCACATATTGAAATCGATGAAAACCATTCAATAGCACTAAAACAAATAATTTTTGGAACATTCCTATTACCTACCGCATGACGATCGATATCCGTTTTATAATTATTTTTCACAAAATGTATTAAAATAATGTCAGCGTTTCCATCGAAATAAAACAATTCAATTAATATAAACAAATGTCGTTTTAATAACATAATTTCAGTTACAGTACATTTCGTGTGTGAGTGTGTGTGTGCTCACTGATTGGTTTGGATTTCATCAGAAATCCACTGCAGACTAATCTACCGAATGTGTCATTGTTGAATACATTCATAATTTACGACTCGTTGAGCTATGCGGGGTCCCCTTGTTCGTTAATTCCCAGTCTGGTTCACCACTGATTAACTCAATAAATATAATCAAAGAACGTAAACTTTCACGGCCGGATTCTGGGATGTTTTTCGGGTTGGTTTGCCATGGTCCACAGGTTTTCACTCCTGACGTTTCGCCTACAGCTGTGGAAGGCATCAACAAAGTCTATGAAGTAACGGACGTAATGTTCTCGTTCTCAAAATACAAACTACTTCGTTCACGTTTTGGTCCCCTTCATATCTGCTTTCGTGAGGGACGTTTTGTATGTCGGCGATGAACGTGACTTGTTTTCTATCAACTGGTTTTGGTCGTGTATTCCTCAATGCAAGTAACCAGACTTTGTTGATGTGCATGCCTTCTCTTCGATTGAAATTTTCCTTATATTTGAGTATCTCTATCGCCTCTCTGTGTAATCTGGGATAGTATCTCAGAGTCCTGTCGAGTACATGGGTTTCGTTAAAAGCAATCACGTGATTGCTTCCTCCGAGTGCGTGTTCTGCCACTGCTGACTTATCTGTCTGAGAGCCGTGTCTGGTAGTTCGTTTGGTGGTTCCAATGTAGACCGATCCACAGCTAGATGGAATCCGGGTAGACACCTGGTGTTACCCACGGCTCTCTTGGATCTTTAGCTGACCTCAAACTGTCTCTGACGGTTCGTATCGGCCTCAGTGAATATAGAAACTCATACCTGGAATTGCATATTATAGATCCAGAAAATTTGCTGAGTTGAGCAACGTTTACAAATAATCTTATACAGCGGTCACCATCCAAAACGAAACTGACGGAATGTCTGATTTCATTCCACCTTCAATGGAAGGTTTTTTTATTTGATAGAATTTTATACACTGCAATTTTAACCTTCTACGAAGAGTGGGACCAACCCTTTCTATTTCAAATGGAATAAGAGGTCGAATAATACCTCTTTCAAAGGGTATTTATTTTTCTTCCAGATGACATCTCTTTCGTAAATTCGGTCAGATATTTTCCGAGATAAGCATCTAATTGTGTAATGGTTCTTCCAATCTAACTAAAAATTACTTATGATGAAATGTAATACAAAACGCACGTAATTATATACACAGATGTTCAAAATGATAACACTTGACATTTTACAGGCAGTTCGTGAAAAATTTGTATCACACCTTTATCATCGCATGTAATGGTGGATTCATGCAACAATCGTAGCTCGGAAATCGGAAGTCGCAACAAAATATAAACCATTCATGCAGCAATCTCAAGAGCTGTTGAATCGTAAGAGTGGAAATTTGTTCAATATCTTACGAATGCCGACTTAATATACCTGCATGAACGTTTTCATTGAAAGATATCGACTCAACTTCTTCCTTACGACTTGCCAATTCTGAGTTACGATTGCTGCATGAATCCACCATAAGTCGGTGGTGGTCATTTTGAACATCTGAGTAACTAATTACGTACCTACGTTTTGTATTGAATTTCATCATTAGTATTTCGTTAGTCGAATAATTAGATCAGAAAAACTATTAGAATATTAGATACTCAACTCGGAAACTATCTACCTATAATTATCGATTTTATTGATAGGAATAATTACAATACAAAAGAAGCCATGCAAATAAAAATTAAACCCTATCAAAAAGCAGGATTCAATTCCTGATCATTTCACAAATGATACACACAGGACTTGCCATCATTCGAAAGAGAATTAAATGCACTTATGGAAAAAAGTATCACGCAACCCCTTGTTCCATTTGAAATAATAGGGGTTGGTCCCAATCTTCCTGAAGGGTTGAAGTTGCAGTGTTGAAAATCGTATCAAAAACATCCCACATTACCAATGTAATTTAGTGTCAGACCGATTTTTCAAATGAACGTGGAATCGAATATTTCATCTGTTTCGTTTTGTATGGTGACCCCTGTATACTAATAATAATAGCTCAGGTAGACCCCCTTCTCAAACACTGAATGTGAAAAAATGTGTAATCGAAAGTGAATTGAGGCATAAATCATATCATCAAACCCAGAGATTCGAAACAGATGAATAGAGATGACCTTAAAAAATATACTCAGAGGAAATGTTTTCCTAATTAATTTCTTAATAAAACCATCCAGAAGTTTGAAATGCGTTCGTATCGAGCAAACACTAATATTCAACAGATTCCTCAGGTAAAAATGTTCGTTACTTTCATCCAAGGTTCATCAGACAAAAATCAAACGTATAGGTGATATAGATTTATTGTGGGAACAATATTCAAAATATATAACAAGATCAGTTCCCTACTGAGTCGCAACAAACCTTTGAATACAGAAGAGAATTCAGAAAATTGTGTTTCTAGTATCCCGTGTGTATATGGCAGAGTTTATACTGGTGAAACATCAAGGCAATCGAGAATGAGAAGTGCTGAACATAAGAGCAACTTGAGAACACGAGAAAATAGATAAATCGAAGTCAGCACATATTCTATCAACAAATGCTACACACATAGTTTGATGGAATAACATTAATTTACTCATGACAAAACAGAATGGAACAAAAAGAAAACTCAAAACAACTACCAACTACTTGCATTTTGTTGAATCAATCATCTCAAGATAGTGTCGTTCCAAATTTCAATTGGACCGGAACCGATTCGTTACTATATGTGAATTAGTTCGAGAAATGATTTCGTTTCATAACATGATCACAAGGCACAAGAACTCTGATGTCTTTTTTATGTCCACACCCATATATGGATCGATAAAGAACCTTTTGTGGATATCCATCAGATACCTACTGGAAAGTTTTGCCCATTTTCAATATAATAATACTTTTTATTTAATTGCAACGAACTAGAAACAAAGTTGTTCAGAGATTTCGAGGACCTCGCCTTTCTAACCACTGAAAAATGAATTCTTCTATTCGATACTCTTCTATTATTCCCCTGTGGAAGTGCAAAAGTGTTACGTTTTCACCTCCAGAATAGTGAGTTGACCTATGATTCTGTGAAAATGATAGAAAAATTCTTCATGAAGCCAGAATTTCCATAATATCAGTCACAAACGAAAATCTATCAATTATTTTGTATTTGTTAGTCGTATTTCAAACTTGGCGCTTTTTGCCATATGCCACCAAAGATGGATGCGAAAAATTTTGACGTTGCAGTCCCCTATGTAAAACAGAGTTCTGAGATCTCTGTATTCACATAACACAAAACTACAACTTTCTTTTGGGGAGTGTGTTACAAAACCATCGTTCATTCATTTGATGCGATTGATATTTGGTCGGGATTCTTGATCCGCTTTCGTTTTATATAGAATGTGTTGAACTTGAAATATCAAATTTGACATAATATGGCTGTGTCTATCAGAGAAAAGTAAACTCCCGTAAAATTACAGACTACAGACCGCTGAACCTCCTCGATCAAATCCATCGACATAACCTTGGTTATGTCGATGAATAAATCCAACGGGAAATAAAGCGCTTAGTTTATCTGCTGTGGCTGGAAGAGCTGTCAGTCGCCTACATAGGCTGTTTATCACGTGAAGCTATGAAGCGCGCGCCCACGCTACATGCTGTTAGACGCACCCATCTTTGTATTCATAGGCGTTTTCTGGCGCTCATGTATTCAAAACGTATTCGTCTGTCTTTTTCTCTCTCACTTACGGCCAGACAAATAGTTGGACAGAAATGGGGAGACGAATACGTTTTAAATACACGAGCGCCAGAAAATGCCTCATGAGTGACATATGAGAAGTGTGAGGTGTAGTGGACGTGTGACATTTGGAAAAAAAGAAGATGAAATTTAAATACTCCAACTCAATGCGCGTGCGTTCCAGTAATAAATATTGTTTGTGTTTGATAAAACATCACACAACATGAATTTTCATTATTAATGGTAATTAATGTATCATAAAGCACCTTCAAGTTAAAATTTCCAGTAAATTCCACAATGTCGACCGCAGCGTCACACACCTGAAACCGCAATTCATCCGAAAGCTCGAAAATTAGCATGGCGGACGAAAACAGCAGCGAAGATTCCGATGTGGAAAACCAGAACGAATTCGCTGGCGTTCTGAGCAAATGGACTAATTACATCCACGGCTGGCAGGACAGGTACATTGTTTTGAACAACGGCACGCTGTCTTACTACAAAAGCGAGCAAGAGCGTGGTTATGGGTGCAGAGGGGCTCTGTCTCTGGCCAAAGCAGTCATCAAGGTATGCCCTGACGCGACCGTCATTTCGTCTTGATGATCAATTTTTCGAGGAAGTAATGCCATTTTGTTTTTCAGCCACATGAGTTTGATGAGTGCAGGTTTGATGTATCTGTTAACGATTGTGTTTGGTACCTGAGGGCAGATTCTATCGAAAGTAAGCAGAGCTGGGTGGAAGCTTTGGAATCTTATAAGGTACCTAGAACATTCTCGTACTATGCTTGATAGAAAAATGTATAGAAATCGTGTTACTTCTATGTTCAACACAACTCCTTCGATCTCTGATGATAAAGTGCATCATTTTGAGGTTAAATTAATAAACTCAACCTTGGTCATGTATGTTATTTTCAGTCTTAGGGGTGTTTCATTTTGGTTAAATTTTTTCACCAAATTGGGATTTTAGGTGGGATTTCCAAAGTAGTTTCTAGTGAATTTCGTGAACCTAAATTCCGAAGTGAAACACTCCCTATTTCAGACTGATTTTTTATCAGGAACCATGAAACTATAGGGTTTGAAATCAACAGATAATAGCCTTGAATGATTTATCTAAACTAGGACATATTCTAATTTAGGTACCTACTTCTCAATAATTGATGTGTTATCTAAATGATATCAGAAAACAACAATAACAAATACATCATTAAACAGGTATTTCATTTGACTCATGATTCCTATACAGGCATACAACGCAGGAATGCATAGAAATAGTCATATATTAATTATTTTTGGTATGCTAGGAATGTTGCATCTATTTGAATTGCAAATAGTGTAAGTTGAAAAATGTTAAAAGTAATCTGTTGAAGAATGGATAATGTTGCATTACTGAAATTGCTGCTCCTTGATTCTCCAGAGGTTATTTGTTAAGAAAAGCTGTTTCTATTAAGTTCCATCTGAATAAAAATTTATCTTGCCCTGGGAAATCTAAAACATATCAGTTTGATGACAGTCCTTCCTAATTATTTGTCATAAGTCTTCCAATGGGCACAAATCTGTTAATTTTTTAATAATGTTCTCTCACCTATTAATTGTCCAATTAATTTTCCAAGCATTGAAGAGAAATCAATAAATATCAATATTTTTGAAAGAGATCCTCTATTTTTCTTCAAAACAACTACTCTGAAAAATATATTTCAGTTTCCCCTACAACTATTCTGGTAATACCACGAAATATATTGCTGAGGAACTTTGGACAAATTTCAAAATGAATAAAATCCATCAGTATTATTTATCAGTGTCAACTTTGATAATCTTCATTGTAAATTTACTTAATCTGTATCTCGAATGAAAGCCAATTCAGGTTATTTGATTTGAAACAACTATTCAAGAAATATTTGGTCATTTCACTTATTCAAGTTATTCTGTTATTACTGTGACTGAAGATACTACTGTTTTTTTATTTTTTGTTACCACTTTGTTGATTATGGTGATTTCGAGAGTTATGTAAACACATTCTTCCTGTTTTATGAATATTGCTGGCTGTAAAAAGTTATTAGGTGAACCTTGTGAAATGTTTTGCTCATGATTTTGTCGAAAAATCGGTTTAGTGTTGAATGAGTTATTGGCACAATGAAGTGGTTTTCTTGCTTGAGAGCTCCTAAAGATCCTGACCTAGTTCCTCGAAAGGTAATACCGATATTTATTCATCAGTGTAAGAAAACAATAAAGGAAGTGTTAATTTGTAAAATATTAGCACCTGTTGCATTTCGAAGCATATTGAATAGTATCTATCCAATAACAGTTTCTTTAAATCGAACGTTCCTTCAACCCGGAAAATGGGAGTGTTTTCTTCCTGTTTGTTTTCTTATTTATTCAACTCAGATGAAAACTGTATTGTTTGGAGGTTAGGAGCATTAGGTAACTGATTTTTAAATTGTTACAGCAAAAAATCATAAACAATTGATGTTTTGAATTTTGTCGCCAAAAAAAATATCTTCATGTTCAGGAAATATTTTACGCCATATCACGACTTTGGCCGTATTTCATGATATTTTTAGTCATTTCATGATTTTTTGCGTTATTTCAAGACTCTGCGCCATTTCACGAATTTTGCGCTTTATAACACTTCACGATTTTTTGTCATTTCATATTAGTGTTCTGCTGTTCACAAAGTTTTCCTCCATCAGAATAGTCAATAAATTGTCATTGTCAATCGATATGAATCGAGTGAACGAGGTGTGCCGCAAGGATCCCTTCTTAGGCCGCTTCGTTTCACCATGTATGTTTCATTTTCTCTAGAAACTTATGTTTCGTTTTTTCTATAATCTTTCGAGTCGATTTTGATTCCCTTGTTTTTTTGTCATTTCAGGTGGAATCTGGCTACGGTACCGGCTCCGAGAACAGCCTGAAACGCCACGGATCGACGGTCAGCCTCCAGTCGATCACGTACAGCACCGCATCCGGCAGCAGTTTCAAGCGATCGTCGCGCAACCTGCGCGAAAAATTGGCCGAGATCGAAACGTTCAAGGACATACTGTGCGGACAGATCGACACGCTGCAGAAGTACTTCGATCATTGCGTCGAGCACGGCGCAGCCAACTTGCCGGATAAAGGTTGGTATTTGAATGTGGCGTGCCGCGAGGGTCCTTTACGGGGGCGCTTCTTGATATGCTGGATATTGCGTCATGTCGTTGATTTTTCACGATTTTTACCTATACTGTGTTATATTTATGTCTCTTTCACACACTCATTCATCCATTTTTAAGCCATTACACGTTTGAATGCAACATTTTCCGAATTCCATACCATTTCATGTGCCATTTACTAATGTTTTTTGTCGAGTTCAATTTTTCTGTGGTAGTATAGACTTTTTTGGGCCATGTGTAATTTGTGTACCATGTTTGACTTTTTGGTGCAACATACGACCTTTTTCTGCCATGATTTTCTATTTTGTTCTACTTTTGACTTTTTGGTGCCACCATCGATTTTTTTTTGTGACACTACCGGTTTTTTGTGCCACTATCGATTTTTGTGCCACTATCGATTTTTGTGCCACTATCGATTTTTGTGCCACTATCGACTTTTTTGCCACTATCGACCTTTTTTGCGCCACGTACAACTCTTTTGTGCTATTTTCATCTTTTTTTTTGTGCATGTTCACCCTTTTTTGTGCCATGTTCACCCTTTTATGTGCCATGTTCACCCTTTTTTGTGCCATGTTCGCTCTTTTTTGTGCCATGTTCGCTCTTTTTTGTGCCATGTTCACCCCTTTTCGTGGCATCTTTGGCATTTTTGTAACATTTTCTGCTTTTTTTCTGGATAATGTCCGAGTGGGCCGTCAGTAATGGATTGACTCCCCTCACTAACAATTTGCTTGGGTTCGATCTCCTGTTACGGCAGACATTTTTTTGAGGGTATTTGAGCAATAGGCCATTGTTGGTTGCCTAGATACCAGTCTTGATAGGTAGGGTATGTTAATCTAATACACCAACCTACCCTTTACCTACCAGATTTTTCTGGGTTTCCTTGTAGTTGAAATAGCAAATGCGCTATCGTGAAATCAGTAAGACGCCCCAGAGCGCTACAACACACACACAAATTAATTAGCTGTTCTATGTTTTTGTGCTTTTTACAGGTGTGAACATTTGTTGAATAGTGCATAATTTAGTAAATAATACTTAATTCAGTAAATCCATATCTAGTAGCTGAAAGCTGTCACTCCTGGTACTTTATAATAGCTGTGGAGAAGTAAAATATTTAAGTGACAGTAGTGAAATTGTGATAATTGCTTCCATTAAATTATGCACTATTTGCTGAGTAAACCCGGCTTACAATGTATGTGCCTTCTAGTACTATGTTTGTGATCTTGTACCATTTTGGTGCCGTTTTGTACAATATGCGTGTAGTTTTATACAGTTTTGTTTTTAAAAGATATATGGTGACTTCTGGGCCATTTATCAATCTATTCGCATCAATTACACAAATACACTAAAACATTGTTTTTGCTATGCTTTCCTGTCATTTTTTTTGTATTTAGCAGTATTGGTATTTTTGTGTCCATTTGTACAGTTTTGGTGTCGTTTTTTATAATTTTAATGTAATTTAAAACCATTTTGGTGTCTTTTTGAACAATTATTGTTGAAAAAGTTGTTGAAGCTTTCGCGGCTGAGGTTTTCAGTATCACTACTTTTGTTCGGGTTTGAAGGCCGTCTTTTTCGGAATTTCTTCCTGACATTTCGCTGGCGCGAGGGGCTAGCTTGTTCAGAGGCTGATACAATCTTTTTGCGTCATTTACATAAAAACAAAACTAAAAGATACTTTCGTTTTATTTTTTTCTTCAGTAGTTTTGGTGTCCAGTTGTACAATTTTGGTGTCTATTTGAGCAGTTTTGGTGTCGTTCATACAATGTTAGTGTGATTTTGAACATTTGAGGGTTTCTGGGTGCAATGTTTTGTGGCGTGTGCGCCATTTTCAACCAATTCTTCGCCATTTACACAATCAACAAACTAAAAAGATTGCAGTCGAGGCAACTTTTATAATTCGGCATAATTTTCGGTTTTCGACAGTTTTGATGTCAAAGTAATTGTACAATTTTGGTGTACATTTGAACATTTTTTTGTACCAATTGTACAGTTTCAGTGTTCAATCGTACAACTTTAGTGTCCACTTGTACAATTTTTCTCTATCTTTTCGTACAATTTTTGTATCTAATCTCCGCGCGTTTTCTGCCCGCTGACCCGCCACCTTTCCTTCCAGAAAACTTGCCGGTCGTCGACTTCAAAGGCGAGGCGATAACGTTCAAGACGACGACGGCGGCCGTGATCGACACTCTAGCGCACTGCGCCGAACTCGTGGCGCAGAGAGAAGAATCGTGGCGCAAGCGCATCGACAAGGAGACCGAGAGGCGGAAAAGGGCGGAGGCGCTGTCGCACTCGTACTTTTCGCAGATACAGAAGATCAGGACCGTCCATCCGGGGCCGGATCTCGAGGTGAGGGTCTGGCTTGCTCCATATCAGTTAATAATGTAGGATTTTTCTGGTATTTGACACTGTCGAAAACTCACAAAGCAGTTTGAAGCCATTACAGTAGTATGGCGCAATTTTGTCATCTTACGCCACTGGAGGTATCTTGTCCCAATTGCTGGTAATTTATTTTCATGGGTTTCCCACGGGTATGAAGTTCACAGCATGAGCCGTAGGCGAATGCTGCAAATCAGACCAGTGGGAAATTAGAATTCCGTGCGAGTTATATACTATACTTTTTTTGATAGCAGGGTTGGGCTGATTAAAATCAAGTGATTAAAATCACGATCAAAATCATGATTTAAATCGCTTGATTTTTAAAATTAAAATCATGATTTAAATCAATTTTTGTTTTTTTTTATTCAGAACCAGATAACAACATAATATAAAAGTTTTCTCGAAGATCAAAAGGAGTATCTGCTTTTAGCAAAAACAAAAAAAGAGGAGTACATAATTCCAAATTCTTAAACTAAACGTAACACCTAAAGGACCACGCACGTTTCTTATGGAAAATGGCTTTCCGTGAATTTGTCTGAAATTTTGGTATGGTGTAGATCTCGATGCACTGATCAAAAGTGTCCATGGGCACAGACTCCAAAAATGGGCAGTTTTCGAGATATGGCTCTATCAATATCAATTTTTTACATTTTTGTGGATTTTGGCACAAAATCAGGTCCCTTTTACACTTAGGAAAAACAGAATTTATTGGATTTCGGTGCAGAAAATGATTGAAACACAGTTCTTTTTTCGTTCTAGAAACACCCATTTGAAGAAATTGTCATACACTGCTCGTCACTGACGATGTAACTGGACAATTTTTTTCGAATTTAATATTCCGAAAAAAACCTCCTGAATAGCTCTAGGTATTACAGAAATACATATATTTGACACATTCCGATTGGGACATGAGAAAAATAATATTCGGTGAACACTTTATGAACTGAATATTAAATATATATATTTTTTTAAATTTTTCTACTCGCAAGAGAAATAGTGGAGAATGCAAGATGAGCATATAAAAAATCGTATTTATAATGTTCGCTGACTAGATAAATACTCGTATCGAGTGGAGTTTTTTTATACCGAGTGTTATATATCAATAGTAACAAGGGAATACATACCCAATAATCATTTCTAATCATTAATTGAACCGTTGAGGCAAACGGATCCGTGAAAATGTCTAAATATTTGATACGATGTAGAACTCGATGCACTGTTCGAGTGTCTATTACTGCAGACTACAAAAATGGACAGTTTTCAAGATATGACACTATCACTATTCGATTTCCTTCATTTTTTAGATTGTGGCCCATAGTCGCTCAACTGTTATACTCAACAATAACGAATTTCTATTCATTTTTGTGCAGGAATTGACTAAAAACAATTGTTCATTTGTTTCAGAATGACCCTTTTGAAAAAATGTATTTACACTGCTCGTCACTGACGATGTAGCTGGGCTATCATTCTCAACTTTTGTATTTCCGTATTCGTAGAAACAAAACTTTCTAATTTCTCTAGTTATCACGAATATACTTATATTCAACACAATTCGAATGGTGCATTTGGGAAAATAATATTTGACAAGCTCCAAATCTGATTTGATTTTTTTTAAATACTCTCCTGACCTTCAAGAAAATAGTAAAAAACGCAAAATGAGCATCTAGCAAATCGTATTCATGATGTACGCGGACGAGATGAATGCTAGTATCGAATGTAATTTATTTATACTGAGTGCTAAAGATCAATATTAACAAGGAAATACATAGCCGAAAATCATTACTAATGATATTGATAATTGAATCATTGAAGCAAATGGATCCGTGAAAATATCTGGATCCTTTATTTGTTGAAGGCAATAGCTCATTCAGTTGAACAATTTATGAGTTGAAGGTAAACAATTACTGATATGTCGTGAGGAAAATCATTGATTTTGATAATGAACTAAATGAAACACAGTTACTTAACTACTTTCACTGAAATATACTAATTTTTCACTGAAATAAGTTCTATAATTTTTCATGACTTAACTGTGTTAACTCCATCAAACATTTTAATTCTTCATAAAAATTATGATGATAAGTACGGTTCCTGGTTATGCAAGGTATATGCAAATGTTTTGATGTCTCTGGTAATTGACAGCAAATCCAACTCTTTGCGGACGAAACGTAACTTTATGGTTGTGGACATTGCTTGACTCACAGCTTAATGATTTGAATATTAGAAAATTATTTCAACAATTCATTTGGTCAAATCCTGCATGACTATGCATAGGATTACCGAAAGACTTTTTCTTTTGAAATGATTCCAAAACAATCTTCGGAAAACAGATCAAGAAGTTACTTTGTGCGCATCGAAGAATTATTCACAACTGTGTGTCGGTTTGTAGACCCAAATCCTGGCAATATTAATCTAGACATTCAACCGTCTCCATCTAAATTGTTGGAGCAAAATCTTGACGTTGATCAAATATTCTTGAGAATGAGTGTTGGCAATCTTTGAATATTTGCTACTTAATCGCAAACCATGCATGAATCTCGAACTCATTGCAGTCGTTTTTCCTTTACTTCAGATAGGTTTTTCGGAAATGGGGTTCTATCCGCCGCATTCCTAACGTTTGAATATCTCAGCTCTTATAGATGCCATCATGATCTATAAGGAAAATCCGATGAGTCATCGGAGATGAATAAGCCTCTGAAGAAGCTGGTCACTCGCGCTAGCGAAACGTCAGGAAGAAATTCCAAAGAACGACGGCCTTCAAGCCCGAAGAGAAGTAGTTATACTAATAACCTCGGCCGCGAAAGCCTTAACCATTTCAGCCAAAATATTATTTATTTCTCAATCTGACCTCTCACAAATAGAATAAGATTACAATAGCAACCACATCATTATATAGTACTCTACCAGATTTTATTCAAACCGTACATTTTTTGTTCGAGCTCACTATTCAGTGAATGCACCTTCATTTCACTTCTGTAAAGATGATCACTGTCAGACTTTTGTGTCTTGACTCTGTGCTCTGTAGTTGATGTCCGTGAAACTCTTGATATTTAATACTCGGTATAAATAAACTACATTCGATACTAGTATTCATCTCGTCCGCGTACATCATGAATACGATTTGCGCAAAATGAGCATCTAATTTTGCGTTCTTCACTATTTTCTTGAAGATCAGGAGAGTATTTAAATAAAAATCAAATCAGATTAAGAGCCTGTCAAATATTATTTTCCCAAATGCATCATTCGAATTGTATCAAATATAAGTATATTTGTGATAACTAGAGAAATTATAAAGTTTTGTTTCTACTAATACGGAAATACAGAAGTTGAGAATGATAGCCCAGCTACATCGTCAGTGACGAGCAGTGTAAATACATTTTTTCAAAAGGGTCAATCTGAAACGGATTAACCATTGTTTTTAGTCAATTCCTGCACATAAATGAATAGAATTTCGTTATTGTTGAGTATAACAGTTGAGTGACTATGGGCCACAATCTAAAAAATAAAGAAAATCGAATAGTGATAGTGTCATATCTTGAAAACTGTCCATTTTTGTAGTCTGCAGTAATAGACACTCGAACAGTGCATCGAGTTCTACATCGTATCAAATATTTGGACATTTTCACGGATCCGTTTGCCTTAACGGTTCAATTAATGATTAGAAATGATTATTGGGTATGTATTCCCTTGTTACTATTGATATATAACACTCGGTATAAAAAAACTCCATTCGATACGAGTATTTATCTAGTCAGCGAACATTATACATACGATTTTTATATGCTCATCTTGCATTCTCCACTATTTCTCTTGCGACCAGAAAAATATTTAAAAAAATATATATTTAATATTCAGTTCATAAAGTGTTCACCGAATATTATTTTTTCTAATGTCCCAATCGGAATGTGTCGAATATATGTATTTCTGTGATACCTAGAGCTATTCAAAAGGTGTTTTTTCGGAATATAAAATTCGAAAAAAATAGTCCAGTTACATCGTCAGTGACGAGCAGTGTATGACAATTTCTCCAAATGGGTGTTTCTAAAACGAAAAAAGAACTGTGTTTCAATCATTTTCTGCACCGAAATCCAATAAATTCCGTTTTTCCTAAGAGTAAGACGGACCTGATTATGTGCCAAAATCCACAAGAATGTAAAAAATTGATATTGATAGAGCCATATCTCGAAAACTGTCCATTTTTGGAGTCTGTGCCCATGGACACGTTTGATCAGTGCATCGAGATCTACACCATACCAAAATTTCAGACAAATTCACGGAAAGCCATTTTCCATAAGAAACGTGCGTGGTCCTTTTATTACTGTATATTTTCAGTCTATTCATTTTCGTTATACAATTTAAACAAAAACACGAGTTTCCCTCCTTTTTCTATGCCTAATCTGTTTCTAATATCTGAGTGTACAACTAGCGAAATGCGTGAAATTGTTGCGCAACGTCAATTTATAGGTTGAGACGGAAAACAAGCCTCGACAGGAATATTCTTGCAAATGCACAAAAAACGCGTTTGTGCCTCACTCGGCACTGTATAGCGAGTGTATAGGACAGAAAGAAAACAAATCGCGACAAGAATTTTCTTGCAAGAAGCGCGACGAATCCGTTGTCACAAGTTTTTGAGCCGCAAATTGTATTGAAATTTTTAGACTTATACATTAAAATAATCAACAATTATTTCAAAGAATCAAAATGTTCAAATTTTATATTCAAATTTAAAAAATCAAAAAAAATTAAATAAATCGTGATTTTTTTTAAAAATCAATAGTTTTTGATTTTTTTGATAAAAATCAGATTTTGCCCCACCCTGTTCCCATCACAGTTAATATTCATTAACATATAACTCATTTAGTCATTAAATCATTAGGGAAACTCAAATATCCTGAGAATCCAAAATGCACTTTGAATTTTCCGTACCGCTACAATATTCTTGAAGTCTTCATGATCTTATTTGGATTTTTCGACATTAATATAACATAACCAAAAAAATTAAATTGACATATAATGTTAAAAAAAAAGAACGTGGGACTGCAACAAAGATATTATTGACTTCACTTAGTTAACATTGGCTCTTATTTGGTATTATCCATATTGGTTTTAATACATATATATATGCTTTTACCTCAAGCTTTCACAGGTATAGGTAAACACACCAGGGTGTCTAGACATCTTACGCGCAATTTTCGTGACAAGTTGGATTGGATAAGATGTACAAAATTGTAAGGTTATTCGCGAATATTTTCATCGTATGTTGGAAATTCCATATGAAGCTGAACATTTTCGATCAATTACAGCGATAAATTCCAGGCGGGACATTTTCGGGCTGGTAAATATCCGGTAGGTATCGAAAAATACCCGCTCGGTCCGTGTATCTATAGTAACGATTGTTAAAATGTACATTTGTCATCTTGGCAGGCATAAATACTGAATTTTGAACGTCGTTGTTTCAACTCCGGAAATATTCTACCGAATAACACTCGTGCATCAAAATAAATCTGATAAATTTCCATTCAAGCATGTTGTCAGTGAAAAAACTGCATTCGGTTATTTTCATATTTTGCTAAAAGAGCCCTCCTCCTTCGGAATCGGGCTCTTTCGACAAAATATGAAAATAAACTCATGCAGTTTTTAGACAACATGCTCTCATGGAAAATTATCGGTAATTTTGAAGCACTTGTGTAATTACTCCCGAAAAACTCCCTTGATATCGGATGACACGAGCGACAGATGACAGTTTCGAACTGTAGGTTATGTCATTTTGTCTTTTTCGGCGCCTCTTTTTCAAAATTCCTAGCGGAAGTTAGCGTAAATCAACTCGAAGTGAATATGCGGAGAAGGTTTTTGTCGAATTCCCACCGATATGATGCGTCGCTGGAAGTCCGTGAAACCCTTTACGGGTTTCCGACGATTTAGGGTGAGTTTTTTCATTGAAATGAAGTCGTCAGAATTTTCGAAATGAATGAAAAGATAGTTGGTGCTGGTTCGATTATTTGCAGACAAACGTAACACTCGTATATTTTTCAAAAAGAGTTGGTGACATCAAAATTGCGGTTGAGAATGATCTTCGCAAAATTTCTTCCTGACATTGTTCACAAACTCAGTTTGATTATCCAAAATTGTTCATTTATGTTCATGGTAATGTTAAGTTTATCGGGCACCAAGCGATAAAAAAAAATTTGCGGGAACTTACGTATTTCGACCTCCTGAACAAAAAACTTAGATAAAAATTTTGGCACTCTCCAATAGTTTTCAAGATACAGGGCATTTTTTGCGTCAAAAATGGGATTTTTGAATACACGTTCCTGCATCAAAATTACACTTGAAATTCATCCTTCTTTTTTATCAGCACAATGTACACATCCCTAATTATCCGTTCCACACTTTTTTTCATTCGGAAACACTAGTTTTATAACAAAAAAATGCACTTTTTCTCAACAACAACAAAAACATTGAAAATTCGGCATGTCACTGCTAAATGTTTAGTGTATTTTTTTATGAGGGGTTGGTACCTTGGAAAACCAGAGCACACTATTCAAATTTAAAATATCGCGAATTAATTTTCCTTCATTTTGAAGTTTTTACGTAAATAATTAAAATGATGAAATTATTCGAATATACAGCCTTAGTGCATAATAAGAGGGCATTAGTTAATTACCTTACAACAATAGGAATATTTCTCTCGACAATTCAATGCCCGAGGTGATGCAGTATGCACTTTGCATAAAGATTTGAATAGTGTGCTCTGGTTTTCCAAGGTACCAACCCCTCATAAAAAAATACACTAAACATTAAGCAGTGACATGCCGAATTTTCAATGTTTTTGTTGTTGTTGAGGAAAAGTGCATTTTTTTGTTACAAAACTAGTGTTTCTGAATGAAAAAAGTGGTAATTATCCGTTAAGCGGGCTCCATCGTGAAATTAAAAAATTTTTGGTGGAACATACGTATTTTGGCCTCCTGAACAAAAAAGTCTTATAAAGTTTTTGGGGCTCGCAACTAGTTTCGGAGATACGGCCCCCCAAAGACAGGAAACCGGGGTTTTACGCCTATGTTTGTTTCTCAGCCAATTCCGCTCGAAATCCCTCCTTCTTTCTATCAGCACAATATACTCATTCTATATATCCTTCTTCGTCACTTTCCAACAGAATTATAAGAATTTTTCCATTTTTCACAACTAAACTCTAAAAGGTAAATCGTCATAGAAACAATAGAACCTCGAATTTCTATGACGATTTACCTTTTAGAGTTTTGTTGTGAAAAATGCTTATAATTCTATTGGAAAGTGATGAAGAAGGTGGTATAGAATGTGTATATTGTGCTGATAGAAAGAAGGATGAATTTCGAGCGGAATTGGCTGAATAAACAAACATAAATGTCAACCCTAAAAACCCCGATTTCCTGTCTTTGGGGGGCCGTATCTCCGAAACCAGTTGCGAGCCCCAAAAACTTTATAAGACTTTTTTGTTCAGGAGGCCGAAATACGTATGTTCCACCAAAAATTTTTTAATTTCACGATGGAGCCCGCTTAACGGATAATTACCAAAAAAAGTGTGGAACGGATAATTAGGGATGTGTACATTGTGCTGATAAAAAAGAAGGATGAATTTCAAGTGTAATTTTGATGCAGGAACGTGTATTCAAAAATCCCATTTTCGACCCAAGAAATGCCCTGTATCTTAAAAACTATTGGAGAGTGCCAAAATTTTTATCTAAGTTTTTTGTTCAGGTGGTCGAAATACCTAAGTTCCCGCAAATTTTTTTTTATCCCTTGGTGCCCGATAAACTTAACATTACCATGTTCATTTCTGAACATTCAGTTATCTGTAGTTTTAAAGATCTAAGCATACATAGGGAGAGACAGAGAGAAGCGACTTTGTTTTATACTATGTAGTGATTGATACCAGTTGGGTAAATAAATAATAGTATATTATGCAACTACCGTGTATTAATAACCATAACATGAGAGTTGCATACGCTATTCTATCTGCACCCAATAAATAATGAAGAACTAAAAATATTATATTATTAGGTATTTATATTGAACACAATAATAGTAGGTTATCAATCGTATTTCTTTGGAAAATTCTACAAAATTATAATTAATGGTATGACCACGGAAAATACAACAATGAGAAATGTAAAGGAAAAAAAATGAAAAAATACTCCCGAGTTTAGGAATTGTATCCGGACGTTTCTATCCACTACCCTCGCCATTGACCACTCGGCCATGATAGCTCAATCAACTAGGTCGAAAATAAAAACATATGTCTTGCATATGTCAAATGAAAAATATAATCCTTTCGATTGTATTTTTTTCTTGTCTATGACATCTGTGGAGGAGTCGCTGTTAATTCTTCTAAATCACTGCTATAAGACATTTTGATACGATTATCGAAAATTGACTAAATTCTTCAAAAATTCAATATCTACTGATTTTGACTTGACAAACGTCAAACTGCAAAACTTGCACATCATGCTTGATTGAAAAATAATCGGCATCTATTGAAAATCTGTATCGTAATGGATTTCATTATAAAACGGGTTGTGGGCATATAAGTGTATTATTAGAGTACGGGTGTAGATAATAGTATATTATGCAACGATCGTGTAATGATGGTTATTAATATATGAGCATAAACCGGGATACGAAACGAGCCGAAGGTGAGTTTCGTATGGTTTATGCGAGTGTATTAATAACCATTACATGAGAGTTGCATACGCTATTTTATCTACACCCGATAAATAGTGAAGAATTACAAATATTATATTTATATTTGTATTGCACACAATAATACTAATTAAACGAATTTCTTTTGAAAAATTCTACAGAATTGTAATTAATAGTATTACTTCGAGAAATAAAACGATAAGACATTAAAAGAAGATCAAAAATTAAAGAAAAAAAAGGACTAGTCGAGGCCGGATTCGAACCAACATCTCTTCCCACATATATATTCCATCTCAGCGCCACACACGGCACGGCTACGGAGCCCTCACAATATTTGATGAAAAAATAAGTGATAAATCATGCATTTGTCAAATGAAAAATTTAATCATTCTAACTGGATTTCTGTCGGTGAAGGTGTCGAAGGTGATTCTCCCATATCGCTGGTATCAGACATTTTCTTATGATTATCGAAGTTTGGCTATATTCTTCAAAAGTTCAATACCTATACCGACTTTGACGTGACAAATGTCAAATGCAGAGCATGCACATCATGCTTGATTGAAAAATAATGGGTTTCTATTGGTTGAAAATCTGTATCGTAATGAAAATCTGTATCGTAATGGATTTCATTATAAAACGGGTTGTGGGCATATAAGGGTATTATTAGAGTACGGGTGTAGATAATAGTATATTATGCAACGATCGTGTAATGATGGTTATTAATACATGAGCATAAACCGGGATACGAAACGAGTCGAAGGTGAGTTTCGTATGGTTTATGCGAGTGTATTAATAACCATTACATGAGAGTTGCATACGCTATTTTATCCCAAAAAAATAATGAAGAACTAAAAATATTATATTATTAGTTATTTATATTGAACACAATAATAGTAGGTAATCAATCGTATTTCTTTGAAGAATTCTACAAAATTATAATCAATGGTATAACCACGGAAAATACAAGAATGATAAATGAAAAGAAGAAAAAAATGAAAAAAAAAACTCTACCAAGGTCAGGATTTGAACCTGGACGTAATTTTCCACTGCCGGCGCCTTTGACCACTCGGACATGATAGCATAAATAGTTTGGTTGGAAATAAAAACATATGTGTTCCATTTGTCAAATGAAAAATATGATCCTTTCGATTGAATTTTTTTCTTGTCTAAGACATCTGTGGAGGGTCGCTGATAATTTTTCTATATCACTGCTATGAGACATTTTCATACGATTATCGAAAATTGACTAAATTCTTCAAAAATTCAATACCTACTGATTTTGACTTGACAAACGTCAAAATGCAAAGCTTGCATATCATGCTTGATTGAAAAATAATGGGTTTCTATTGGTTGAAAATCTGTATCGTAATGAAAATCTGTATCGTAATGGATTTCATTATAAAACGGGTTGTGGGCATATAAGCGTATTATTAGAGTACGGGTGTAGATAAAATATATCATACACCAAGGGATTGAGTGATTCTATCCTGAGGCGAAAAGTTTGTTCCCCCGGTTGTAGGGATTATAATTCAATTATTCATTCCTAGGGATTAAAAATGATTTTTCAGATATCAAAGGTACCACTAAAATCCCTCAAATCAGGAAATACAGATGTACCTTCAATTCCTGAAGTGCATAAAGTTCAATTTTGTCTCATAATCGTCTTTGTTCCACAGTACCGGTAAATTGTTTTCTTTTATCCAGTTTTTTTCAACAATGTTTTATCTTTCGATGTGGTATGTTCGTCATATCATTTACATTTTATCATAATCAAATATTGAAGTGGTCGTAAATCACGATGAACTTCGACAAAGACAGCCGAACAATAGTGATTCCAGTCCGATTATAAACAAATGAAATACGTTTTATCAGATCGTATTTCAATTGGAAAATTTGAATCGCACAATCGTTTTCTGAGATTGAATTTCAAATAGAAGATGTGAACGTTCCGAAATTTTTCTTGTTTTCACGTCAACGTGGAAGGAAAAATCATGTAGTGTTCAGAGAACGTCGTGGGAATGTAATATTCATTTTGAATAATGCTGCCGGCGAACACTTCTTTATTGGACGAGCCAAGCTTGATTCGTTACCAGTTCTAAAAAATTCACTTTTAATCACTGTAAATTTTAGTTGAAAATTTTTTTGAACAACGTTGAATTGTTTTCTGTCGTCGCAGTAAATTCTAGCTGCTAAGAACAGCTGGGGCTTGTTTCATAAAAGAACAAGTCTTGTAGCTACAAGAAAAACATAATGTAGGAACAGGTCAAAAACGAGTAAAATTAGTTATTATACAAGGGAAAAAGGTATTAGATTTTTCCCGTGTATAATACACAATTTTTTTTGTGACGGGAAAACGACGATTTAATATTGAAAGAAACATAATTTCAACACAAGAAAATTCGACTGTTATACCGAATAGTTCAAGGAACATATCATTCATGCAATGCACATTTAATAATTGTACTTTTGATATAAAGAAAATGTAACTTTCGTATAAGAAATATTCTATAAAAAATTAAATTTCTATCCGGCAATGCTTTAGCAGCACACGCTGCTATAAATACCACCCAACATCCCTCAGTTCGATCTAAGGAGTAGGCAGATTGAGACCTCAGAAAGAACTCGTGACGAGACCTGGGGAGTAGGCAGATTGAGGCCCCGGCGTCAAGTCACATTTACCTCTTGAAAATTCCTTCAAAATCGGAGCCGAAAAGTCGAGAACAAAACTCCAGTAGGGTTCAACCCGATTTCAACAACACCATATATTCATATAATTCATATACACACACACACACATATATATATATATATATATATAATGTGAGAAGGTTAGACGACTGTCTATAGTTAAAGCTATAATAGATTAGAAAGAGTTCACTATATCCAATACATAATAATTATAAACTACACACCCGTATATATATATATATATATATATATATATATATATATATTGGCGAAAAGAGTACTAACTTTTTTCCGGGAAAAAAGTAATTTCATAAAAAGTGACATTTTGTTACCTGTGATCAGAGATAAAATGTCAAACTTTTTTCCCTTCACAGAAAAAACAATTATTAAGCATCGCGTTTCTTTGTTTTTCTCTTGTAGCTACAAGACTTGTACTTTCATGAAACAGACCCCTGGACACATTATTGTAGTTGCGATTTTTTAATATAAGGAATTATGGACATAAGAGTGCTCGTAAACAAATACACATGACGGGTCCAGTAGATTAGGGCAGGTCTTGGAACTACTGGAAATAAGTATTTGGCGTTTTCATTGAATTCTTCCACAAAATCCACAATTTTAGATCGACTTCTTTTTTTTTGGTCGGAGAAAGTTCATTGAAGTATGAAATAGTTCTTTCTCGTGTAGTTTTTTCAATAGGAACCAAATACTTACTGCGTTCATTCCTGCTATAGATTTTGATACGAATCGCACAGTATCCAGTACTGCAGCATTTGTAAGCCTCCTGGTTTTACGCATTCGACGCGTTTTAAGAGCTTCGGTATCTTTATTCTATATTCTTGACTTTAAGTCAGCTGCTACACACTAGGAGTGAATATCTGACGGTAGATTACGAATACAATTTACTATGTTATTCTTGATTTGCCTCTCTAACAGCCGTTGAAGCAATGGATCTCGTTCTCTTTCAAAATAACCAATGAAAGATGCCATCAACTCTTCGCAGCGCTCATTTAAATGTTTTAGTATTTCCACGAATAGCTTGGGACTGATACTTGCTATTGTTATGATCTTTCTTTGGGTTCGTTTATTGAAACTCCAAACAAACCTTCACTACTTTTATTACAACTCTTTATCACAATACAATACAACACAATCACTTAAATCGCTCCGCTAACTTTCCAACGCTCTGTACTAAACTCTCTCTAATAGAAACTTTGCTTCGCAAATAAACTCTGCTCCACTTAGCTCTCAATAACTCTCGCCACTTAGCTCTGAATAAAACTGTCCCCGCTGCGATGTCCCGCTGCTTATATACCTGCGTACACCTATGGAGAATCTTCGAGAGAAGCCTCGATGATGTGTACCGAATTCTCCAAGTGAATTACGGGTTCCTGGAAGAGTGACGTTCGCTATGACGCGACCCCTCGTCTGCGTTTACGATCTCGTCAGGGCCGGCGCTAGGAGTTTCGTAACACTATATGATCGAATTACACGGTTTTGGATTACAGTCTCCAATTTGAAAAACCAAAGAGACGTAAACACAGAACTGCCACTTTCGAATAACAATTGTCAGTTGATTACTCTCGAATTTTAAATGAAGTGCGGCAACATCGAAAGTGCTACCAACTAGATTCCTAAGAACTACAGGCGACACATTCTAATTTCAATGCAAACAATCAATCCCATGCATTTCTATCAACGGATTGGTGCCACTGTCTTGATTTTATGTCGTCAGCGATGGGGGGGCCAGGGAAAGAAAAAATTTTTTTTTTTTTTTTTTGACAATTTTTCTTCATACATTTTTTGTTTTTGTGTCTTTTTTGACATTCTGACCTTTCTTTTTTTTTTCATATGCAACAGTTTTTTGATTGTATTCACTATACTGCTTTCGTTTACGATACTAGATTATTCCCAACTGATCCGGATCTGCTAGGTCACACCACCGCGCCCGTTTTTCTTTGCCATTTCCTCCCTTCGATCGAAATCCACCCTGTTAATTCCGGCGACGAGGTCGCACGAAATTATCGCTAGACTACTACTATAATTCGTAACCCGAATAAAATAAATAGAACGGTAAACATGACATTCGAAGTACGAAAAATTGTGAACACCGGTGAAAAATAAATTGTGAGTATTATTGTGACCTATCTGTCGAGCGTGGCAACCGAAATCGACTTGGAAATTGTTGTCGTGTGCGTGTTTTCCGTATTGTCCGAATTCGAATGCTTTTACTCCAGTCTATGACGGTAAAAATAGTGTAAACTGTGTATTTATCCCATACAGCACCGATTCGTATGAAAATTTGGATAATGGTTCTACTTACCTTCTATTTCAAAATCTACCCTGTGCCGAGGGTTGCTTTTTTGGAGGGGGGGTAAAAACCACCCCTATTCGAAAAAAAAATATCAAAATTTTAGATTGGAGCATGTAATAAACTTAAATCATATTTATATAAGTGAAATCAATCAATTGATAATTTTTAATATAATTATTTATGGTTCAGTAATCAGTGTCATCCCTTAACACCCCCCCCCCCCTTATGACAGAATATCATCAGAAAATAATGATTAACATGTTATTTGGCCGTTATTCAACTCATTCAGTATCTATTTCCATTTAATTTGAGTTATAGCTTCTATCTACCATCTACTTCAAAGTTGAGGTTGTGCCTGGGGTTGATTTTTATTCATCAGAGGTGAAAACTACCCCTATTCAAAAAAAATAACAAAATTCTAGATTTGAGCGTGCAGTCATGTATAAATCCGTTGAATTAACCTTGACAGACGATTTCTGATCTATTAAACAGTTTCTACCCCTAAAAACCACCCTTATGATAGTTTTCATAAAAAAATTATATCGAAATTGTTATTGAGTAACCGGGAATCCCAACTGTGTGAAAATTCAGATTGAGACTCTACTTTGAAATTACTCGGGGTTGCTTTTGATTTTTTAAGGGTGAAAACTACCCCATTAAAAAAAATTGAGCCTAGATTTGGATGTGTGATCGATTGAAATCATATAGTTCCACTAGGCCTAAAATATAGTTACTATGTGTATTCTTCAATATACTAAAGTACATACTCTGATTTCTACAAATATTGTTTTTGGTTTTTTCCCATAACTCGCTTAGTCTTTGAGCAATCAAATCCACCAAAACAGTATTTTGTAGCTTTTTTCAAGAGCTATAAGCTCATTTACATGATTTTTTGTTTCAGATTATATTTTTGAAAAGGTTCATGCTGAAAGGGCTCAAAAAAGGTACTTTGCGCGAACCCTCACAATATTTAACTGGCCATATCTTACTATATTTTCATCCTGTAAAAAAAATGTAACACCAACATTTTCAGAGAAGAATAACCTTCAATTTTGTACTCTAGAAAATTTTGCATGTGATCAATACTTTTCGAGTTTTTTCGAAGAAATGGTGATTTTTCTCCGAATTACCTACATGATTTTTTCTCTTCAATCTCAATTCTTTCCAAAACTACGTACTTTCAATTGATGAAAAACTAGAAACACATTATAAGAACATGAGTGAAGTGAATTATGGAGCAAAAATGATTTTTTCAAAGGGGGGGGGGGAGAAGAGAGGATGAGTTATTCACAATTTCAACGAAAAAATAGGATTCAACATTATTTCCTTCATACCTCGGTCAGTTTTGAGGCTAGAATCTTTTATAAATGACAAAAATGAAGGATTTTTGAAGGATTTCAAAAAAGGTCCACTGAGTTTTTCCCGAAAAATGCATTGGTTTTTGGTTATTGTACGTAGAAACTTTCCATTTTGGCGTTTGAAAATACCAATCAACTTTCAACAAGCAATTATTCAGTTTGTAGTGGGTTCGCATACATCACAAACAAACGATCGCCTTTGTTTTTTCAAAAGCTATAATTTTTCTCTCTGCAGATTTTTCGATTAAATGAATATTTTTTCAGTTATTTGCGAAAAAGGATTTGAAAGCGTGTTTTTTTCGCCTGAAAACCGACAATTTCAATCGCGAATAAGTCGAAAAGTATTGCTTTTCAGAAAACACTTCATTGAACAAAAAGTACTTAGAATTAGTCAATCTATTGATTTCCGCACTTATTTCCAATAAAAAATTTTTCACCCCCAAGAAGGGGTGCCATCCACCCCCAGGGAGACAGCAACCCTCGGCACAGGGTACATTTTGAAAAAGAGGGTATGTAGATCCTGAATCCAAATTGCCATGCGAATCGGTGCTGTATGGTATAAATACACGGGAAAATGGTCATAGACTGGACTATTTAGTGAAAACGGCGATTAGATGCTACTTTTCTGTCGATATAGGTCCATCGATTTTGCGATCTATAAACAAGCTAGAGTTGTGTTTTCGTAGATGTACTTTCACGACTGCGTTTTTATTCTAATTGCTTCGGATTCAACTGGTTGTGTCTCTGTTCTATGACAGGGTAGGCTCGACAATTTTTTTTATCGGGACTGATGGATGGAAATGGATATTGTTGGAAAGTTATTATTTTGTGGTGGAGGGATTCTTCCTTTGAAATTTTTTTGGGTGTTTAATCTACCACAATCTGAGAAAAAAATAATCAGTACTGGAATCTATTTAAGCAATTTTAAGCGGATAACCAAAATGACTTGGTAATTACCGATTCAAATTGGTACTAACCACACCATTTAAGCGCTTTGGTTATATATCAGTGACGTCATAAATCAGCTGTTAAATGTTAAGTTATCACCGCAATAGGTTGGTATTTAGCTACCTATGGAGTAGTTTTATTTTCCCGGTTATAGTTTTGAAAACATTTTTTGCGGGATTGTGCCATTTTTATTTTTGAGGTTGAGATTGGTGTTTATGTTATTTAGATTCCGATCTTTTTGGTGACAATTATAATTATGGATAAATACAAATACTGTTTTTAAGTCTGAACTACGAGGTAAGAGGTACCAAAATATTTTCTCCAATTATAAATTAAGCTGTTAAATTATGATACACGATTTACGATTTATAAGCCAGGGATCTGTTTTGAAAATTTTAGGAATCATACTTTTTTTTCTTTCAATAACAAAATATTTTGTCTAAAATGTTCTCCAAAAATGCTGTGATGTAGAATGTAGAATATCTCCCAAAAAAAAACTTTCCACCTATGAATTTTGTTATTTTCCATTATTTTATTTCCCAATTGATTTTTAAAGCGGAAAGAAGTAGGAAAGGATTTGGGAATGGAAATAACGATAACGCAACAAACACAGAAAATATAATAAAAAATAAACAAACCAGTCTAACGAAACAAATAACTGTGGTTAAAACCGACGGATTCGAGTGGTTCTAATAAATGACGTCAACAATTCGCACGCCATCTTGAACCAAAACTTAACCGCGGTAAATACCATATTTTTCATGCATAGTAAAAATTACCTACACAGTAGTAGTTAGGTAATTTGAGACTGGCCTGAACAGATTGTTCGAAAGATGATTTGATTTAACGCCAATCTTCAAGTATGCCCACTGACTATGTCAAGTGTTTTTACATTTTCCTCGCAGGAGGAATGGGCATATTCGGTTTGCTTTTGGAATACCTCGTCCATTGGTAGATGGCGTAATAACTTCGTTGTTCGCATCAGCTTTGGCCGGGGCTTGATACTCGTGTAGGAGTTTGATTTTTAATTATGGGAAATCATCGACTTTATGTTGATGATGGCACTGCCTTGCACTGACGAGTGGCCAAATAGCCCGAAACCGGTCTGCAAGTGTGTCCGTCCCTATAATTGAGAATCAATTCCTCCATTTGTATCGACGAAAGCAAATGCAGGATTTACTTCTGTGAAGAATCCTGCACTGGCACCTGGTCGGATATAATTCAATGCCCTTCGTGGTATTAGCCATGGGAGTAGTTGTTTTCTGACAGGTGCCAGCCGAAACCTACTGTGTAGGTAATTTCAGACTGGCCTGAACAGATTGTTCGAAAGATGATTTGCTCTAATAATACACTTATATGCCCATAACCTGTTTTATAATGAAATCCATTACGATACAGATTTTCAACCAATAGAAACCCATTATTTTTCAATCAAGCATCATGTGCATGCTGTGCATTTGACCTCTGTCAAGTCAAAATCTGTATGGGGTATAGGTATTGATTTTTTGAAGAATATAGTCAAACTTCGGTAATCATAACAAAATGTCTGATACCAACGATATGGGAGATTCACCTTCGACACCTTCACCGGCAGAAATACAGTTAGAATGATTAAATTTTTCATTTGACAAATGCATGATTTATTTCTTTATCTACACCCGTACTCTAATAATACACTTATATGCCCACAACCCGTTTTATAATGAAATCCATTACGATAGAGATTTCCATTACGATACAGATTTTCAACCATTAGAAACCCATTATTTTTCTATCAGGCATGATGTGCAAGCTTTGCATTTGACGTTTGTCAAGTCAAAATCAGTAGGTATTGAATTTTTGAAGAATTTAGTCAATTTTCGAAATCGAATGAAAATGTCTTATAGCAGTGGTATAGAAGAATTACCAGCGACTCCTCCACAGATGTCTTAGACAAGAAAAAAGTACAATCGAAAGGATCCTATTTTTCATTTGACAAATGTATGACATATGTTTTTATTTTCGAACAATTCTAATGAGCTCTAATGGCCGAGTGGTCAACCGCGAGGGCGGTGGTCAGATACGTCCGGGTTCAAATCCTGAACTCGGCAGAGGTTTTTTTTCTTTTTTTTTTCTTTTCATTTCTCATTGTTGTATTTTCCGTGGTTACACCATTATTTACAGTTTTGTAGAATTCTTCAAAGAAATACGATTGATCACCTACTATTATTGTGTTAAAAATAAATATCTAATAATGTAATATTTTCAGTTCTTCATTATTTATCGGGTGTAGATGAAATAGCGTATGCAACTCTCATGCAATGGTTATTAATACATCAATAACCATCATTACACGATCGTTGCATAATATAACTATTATTATTTCAGTCAAGTTATCTGAGCTCTTTGTAGGCGAGCGGTCTAAGGCGCTGACGCTAGTTGATCTAGTTGAAAGAGACATGGGTTCGATTCCAGCCTCGAGTAATCTATTTTTTCAATTTTTGATCTTCTCTTCATTTCTCATCGTTTTATTTCTCGTAATGGAGATTACAATTTTGTAGAATTTTTCGAAGAAATGCGTTAAATTTGTATTATTGTGTACAACATAATAATACTAATACAAACATAAATATAATATTTGTAGTCCTTCACTGTTTATCGGGTGTAGATGAAATAGCGTATGCAACTCTCCTGTAATGGTTAGTAATACATGATCGTTGCATAATATACTATTTCACAATTAACATTACGCAGTTTTTTAGAAATTCCCCAAGTAGGTATATCTATCATATTTCGTGAAATAAAAAAAATTACTTTAGTTACACCAAATGCTAAAACTCAGATGGGAAAAAGTTCAATCTATCGCCCTTTTATGATTTCAGGTCACGAAAGTTGGTAGAAATGTATTTTGCATTATTCACAGGTATATCTACATTATTGGAGGGTTGCAGATCATATGTTTTTTTAACGGTCAAAAAAATTTCCACTCAAATATCGTGACGCCTCGAAAAAATTTCCGAATTTTTTTTTCGCTGCCATGGGAACTAGTCAATATTGAGACATCTTATTGGTCGAAAAGTATAGGTGCGAGCTCGTCATGAAATAATTCATAAATTGGAATCACCCCCTCGAGCCGGTCCTGCCCCGATCCATCGCGACGCGCCGAGGCCGTTCCGTTTCACCTTGCCTCACTTTTCGAAACTATGTAATACGAAAACAAAACGGTCGGTGGAAATTGCACATTATACGAACGAAATGTCGTCCACCCTCAGAATACCGTATCGGCCGGTTTGGAGAATCGACACGATGACACAACTCCGTGACGACGGCCTACAATGAATAGTAATCATCGTCATTATTAGTCAGTCAGAGTCAGTCGCGTTCGAACTAGGTGTACGTACCGTCGTCCGTCGTGGTCGTGATAATTTTTTATCAGTCCGGTGATAAAGAGTGTCGGAAGGTTATTGTTTATTCATCGTCGGTTGCGTTGTCGTTGGATCGAGAAGTATTTGCCGAAATGAAGTTTAGAAGATATAAAATCGTAAGTTCGGCAACCGTTGTTTTTTCCCCGATTTTTCCTTTCAATGAAAGAGTTGAAGGCTTGGATGCTTTCGCAGGTTTACAGGGAATAATAGCACTAGACTTGTTTGACCTATTGAACTGATCCAATTTTTGGTTCACTTTTCAAATACTATAGCGTTTCTTTCTTCGGTGAAACTTTGGTCGCTATAATTCGGTCTCCTCTACTAAAATCTCAATAACATTTTCGGCGGTCTCGTCTATACATCGCAAGTGTGTGTGTGTGCAGAGTTCCGCGGAACTCGAAATTCCAGGAAACGGCCCTCAAGCCCGAAAAACTTGCGTTGTTTCTCACCGTTCGTGAAGCCTACATTCTTTCATTGGTCTCGTGTATTTTAGGAGATACAGGTCCATTTTGTTATAAAACTTCGCCATTTATCATATCAAATTGCTGTTGTTTGAACACACAAAAAAATTCCTTCTTTTTAAAAAAATATCACACTCGTCGTTATTCACTTGTTTGTAACATTTTTATGCAGACAAACCCATTATTGTTTCAAATGATTCACCCTTTCTAAAAAAGTTAATATAAATATGTTCAGTTTACAACATAACAATAACGCAGTAACGCCGGCAACATCGCAAATAAATCAAAAATGTTGAAACGAGTAAATAAAGGTTTGTGTAGTCTTTTGATGAAAAGGGCAAATTTTCTGTGTCATACACAACAAAATAAACAAAAAAATTGTGAAGTTTTATAACAAAATGGACATGTATCTTCTAAACTAGACGAGAACGTCGAAAATGTTATTTGAATTTTTGGTGGAGGAGACCGAATCACTAAAATTAAAAAAAAGGTGATCATAGCGACCGAAGTTTTACTTTGTTTCCTCAAAGCAGGTAACCCATGAAAAAGTTGAGGGCTATGTGCTTTTACAGATTTTTACTGCCATTATTTCCCTTATGTGCTTTTATAGATTTTTACAGACATTATTTCCCTTAATGCGAATAAACGATGAAAAAGTTGAAGGCTAGACTGCTTTTACAGTTTCACAGCCATTAAATGCACTAGACCTTTAAACCGGTTAAACTGATCGAAATAAACCGGGCGTATGGCTCACTTTTCAGGTACTATCTCGGGTACTATATTGTTCTTTTGTTTGATTTTGATTTTTCTTGAGTTTACATGTTTTCTGGAAATTATCTAAACATATATCCCTCCTTCACCAAGTTCAATCGACCAAAATGCGTGCATTTCCATGATTTTCAAAATTTTGCTTTCAAGCAAATGCTTTCGTGTATAATAATTTAAAATAAAATCCCTCGACCTGCGGTCTCGGGATTTTATCAAATTATCATACACTCAAGTCATTTGCTAAGCAAAATTTCGAGAATCATGGAAGTGCAGCACACATTTTAACCGAATAAACTTGGTGCACTCGGGATATAACCCCCGAATAATTGCCTTGTTTAACCTATTGAAATGATCCAAATAGAACTGTATTTCGGTTAACTTTTCAGATACTACATCGTTCCTGTTTTCGGAAAAATTTCGGTCGCTATTAGCACCTTTTTAACGTGATTCGGTCTGCTCTACAAAAATCCAAACAATATTTTCGATGGTCTCGTCTATTTTAGGAGATACAGGTCTATTTTGTTATGAAACTTCGCCATTTTTCATTTAAAATTGCTGTGGTTTGAACACACACAAAATTTGTCTTCTTCCATCAAAACATCACACAAGTCCCTATTTAGGCTGGATTCAGACAGATCCGGAATCCGATGGTACGACGATCCGACAGCTCTCTGATTGGTCAATATTTGAATTTAGACCAATCAGAAAGCTATCGGATCGTCGTACGATCGGATTTCGGATCTGTCTGAATCCAGCCTCACCTGTTTGCATTTTTGAGCAGACAAAACCTTTTTGTGATGTTTTGATAAGGACATATTTTCGGTTATAATTGCACGAGTGCATAAAAATTACCGATAATTTTGCAAGAAAGCGTGATATCTAAAAATTGCAAGAGTTTATTTTCATATTTTGGCGAAAGTGGCCGAGTCCGAAGGACGAGGGCTCTTTTACAAAATATGAAAATAACCGAATGCAATTTGTATAAGATATCACGCTTGAATGCAAAATTATCTGGTCATTTTTATGCACGAATGTAATTCATTGGAATACTTCACGAATAAAGAAATTCTCAAGGAAATGTTATTTTTTGTTCATTTATACTTTCCTCTATAGATTGTATGGAGCACTCACCAAAACGCGAAATGTTTTTCTATTTTTTAAGTCTATCTGACATTTATTTGTGTTGTTTACTGACGTCTAGCGATACGGATTCAAATGTGTTGTTATGGTGACTTGCTACAATGCAATTACCGTTGTAAGTTTTCGATAATTGCATTGCTCTTATGGGACATTTTATATATGAGAGAAATATTCGGTAAAACTTCGGTCGCAATGAGCACCTTTTTGACGTTATTCGGTCTCCTCTTCAAAAAATCCAAATAACATTTTCGGCGGTTTCGTCTATTTTAGGAGATACAGGTCCATTTTGTTGTAAGACTTCATCATTTTTCCTGTCAAATTGCTGTTGTTTGTACACATAAAATTTGTCTTTTTTCATCAAAACATCACACAAGTCCCTATTTACTTGTTTGCATTTTTGAGCAGACAAAACTTTTATGCGGTGTTTTGATAAGGTCATATTTTCTATGTAATAAACAACAGAAATTTGATGTGAAAAATGGTGAAGTTTAACAACAAAATAGATCTTCAGCTCCTAAACTAGACGAGACCGCCGAAGATGTTATTTGAATTTTTTGTTTCGGAAATAACCTCGACATACAGGGTGTTATTTTAAGTACGTGGCCAAGCTCTAAGACAAAAAAATCATAAGTTCATATGAACCTAGGTCCCGTAATGCTTCATTTTCAAGATACAGGGTGTCAAAATTAAAAGAAACAAAACGTTTTTTCCTGAATATGTCAATAATACTTCAGCCGATTTTTATAAAATGTGGCGGTGGTATCAAGGGTATTGAAGGGATTATTTGCCCATAACTAGATTGAAATCAGTATATCCAGTGGCGCCCCAGAAGGTACCTTGACCAATATTTTGTACCAAAAAAATGTGCGCCACTGATATTTTGCACTTTCCTATTTTTTTTCGGATTGATGAGCTACTGAAACTAAAACTTTTTTATTTCAATTTTTTTCCTGTATCTTATGCTGTTTTTGAGAAAAATAATAAAAATTATTATTGCATGTGTTTGGAATAATTTTATTGTTTTTCACAGGATGTTGAAAAAATTCTGAAAAACAACAAGTGCAAGTGCACCCCGGTTGTTGATGGTTTGCTAGTTAGTTTGTTGTACCAAGGACATGCAATAAAGTGATTTTTATTTTTCACCAGAAAACAGAGCAAGATACAAGAAAAAAGAGAGATAAAAAAGTTGTAATTTCAGTAGCTCAATACGAAAAAAATTACAAAAAGTGCAAAATATCAGTGGCGCACATTCTTTGGTCGAAAGTATTGGTTAAAGTACCTTCCGTGACGCCGCTTGATATAATAATTTCGATCTAGTAATGGAAAAATCAGCCTCTCAAAACCCTTAATAACACCGCCAAATTTTATGAAACTCGGCTGAAGGATTATTGAGATATTCAGGAAAAAACGATTGTTTTTTAATTTCGACACCCTGTATCTTGGAAACAAAACCTTAACATAAGTTCCTATGTTTATATGATTTTTCATCTTGACATTACTTGAAGAATTACCCCTTTGAGATTGGCTACGTACGTAAATAACACCCTGTATATCCCCCTTCACCAAGCTCAATCGACCAAAAAAATAAATGCAAGCAAACGCTTATATGTGTTGAATGTAGTCATGAAATCGAATTTATCAGGTCAAATGTTACATATCCCATCGTTTTGAAAAAACAGTTCTGGAAGCGGCTGCCATCAATTGAAAATACTCGTGGATTGAGCCATTACCTCACAGCTGCCAAATACATGATGAACCGTTTGAAAAAGAAAAAAAAATTTTATGCAACCCAGTAAGTGCCCTTCGTGTCCTATGGCTGTTTTAGATGTACTCTTCCTTTTTGTGAACCTATCAGCAGAGAGTGTTTTTGATATATTTCTACATTTTACTTTTATATTAGTTGTTATTCCTATTTTATGATTCGGAGAAGAAAAAGCCAAAAAGTGATTCGTTAAACTTCATTCTCCCCACAAAAGTTCCATCTATTTCTTTATCACGAATATCTGGGACTGAGGATAACTTTTGTTTCAATATCATTTGTAATTCTAATCTTTCTATTATTCGTTAATAATCCATTTCGTTTTCTCATTTGGATTAGAGTGCTTCATTTGACGAGTTTTTATCGTTTTCATTAATTTTCAATGTCTCTGTTATTTATATTTTTTTGGTATTTTTTCATTACATATCATCTGAATCTAGACAAAAGTCGTATGAGAATATTTCGCATTAATTTCTCATCTTCGAGTAGAAAAATCGAATATTCAGCATCGTAACAAATAACAAACATTGAAACGTACCACTAATAATTGTAAATGTTTTGATTCCCAGTACCCAAAACATTCGTATTTTTCATCATTACCAACATTATTGGGATTATGTTCTTAACGCCGTTCTGCACTGATTCTTCAAGTAAATTTCAATAAATAGGGTATCATTAGAAAAATAATTTTGTTCCTTCTCTCTCTCACAATCAAACTTTACGTGTCCGGGCTTTGATTTACATGAATAAGTGGGTTTAGACTTATGATGCAAACTGCGTGTGTATCATCTGGGGTTTTTTCTCAGCTGAATATAGTTATTGAACTTTTATTTTTGGAACATCGAATCATCCACTTCAAAAGCATTCGGAGAGGTGAAACTCATTTCAAATTCAATTACGATTATATCATCGACCGGGCACGTATATAAAAACATCGATGTTTCAAAGAGTCGGCCTGATGACGATCCGTATCCAATTAAAAATTCAATGATTGTTTTCGAAAATAGTACAGAGACAACTCTTATAAGCCTCAGGAAAAACCTCTCTCGGCAAGGAGTTCCAAAGTTCAGCTGTTCTATTGAGCAAGAGAGGTTCTACTGGTCTCCAAATTCACATCAAAGGGTTGGGATTCTGTACTCGTCGAGTCATCCGTGTAGATATTGCCAAGGGGGGAACGATTGATAACAATTCGGAAGAGCATCGACCGTGAAAGTATCTATAGAAGAGAGACAAGTCTCCGACCCTTCTACGATGTTCCAATGAAGTGAGCGAGTCTGGGAGCGAAGAATCACCAACAAGACGGATTGCCTTTCTCTGAATAGAATCGAGAAGCCTTAATGAATGTTTTGGTTCCGAACTCCACACATGAGAAGTATATTCCAAGACAGGTCGTATCTGAGCCTTGTAGATCATTAGAAGCTGACGAGAAGTGAAGTATTTCTTCGCACGAAATAGAAATCCAAGTTTCTGTGAAGCACCTTTAGCGATCGATATCACATGGTTTTCCCATGAGAGATTATCACTGATCGTAATTCCTAGCATCGAGATACTTAACTTTGTAGGAATAGTTACACCTGACATCTGAATACTAGAACTCCATACTGATATTACTTACCCGACGCACGTTTCGTTAAAAAGGTTAGCGTCTTCAGTAGAAGAACATTGGTCACAATAAATTTTCCTTGCGTCGAGTGCGAGTTTTATTCGTTTTGGTGTTAGGGTAATTGTTTTCTACAAATGGTTTGTATTTCACGTCAAAGATACCAATCTATCTCGACGATTAAATTGTACAGCGCAAAATTCGCCAAATACCAAGAGGAGTGTCAGCAAAAGACTATTCCTTTGGCTAATATCTTGCCGAATATTTTCCTCATATATAAAATGTCCCATAAGAGCAATGCAATTATCGAAAACTTACAGCGGTAATTGCATTGTAGCAAGTCACCATAACAACAAATTTGAAATCGTATCGCTAGACGTCAGTAAACAACACAAATAAATGCCAGATAGACTTCAAAAATAGAAAAACATTTCGCGTTTTGGTGAGTGCTCCATACAATCTATAGAGGAAAGTATAAATGAACAAAAAATAACATTTCCTTGAGAATTTCTTTATTCGTGAAATATTCCAATGAACTACATTCGTGCATAAAAAAGACCAGATAATTTTGCATTCAAGCGTGATATCTTATACAAATTGCATTCGGTTATTTTCATATTTTGTAAAAGAGCCCTCGTCCTTCGGACTCGGGCACTTTCGCCAAAATATGAAAAAGAACTCTTGCAATTTTTAGATATCACGCTTTCTTGCAAAATTTTCGGTAATTTTTATGCACTGGTGCAATTATAACCGAAAATTGAACTGATTGATAGGTATTCGTGTGACGTTCTTCGAGGACGACGCTGTTTGATCACCTCATCATTGTTGAATCTTTACAAAAAAATTACGTGGTTGTTTGTCAGTGTCGAAAACAAAACCGTTCCGAGAATAAAGTATTGTTTTTGTCGAAATCGTTCGTGTTTTTGCGCCAATTCGAGAGTTCGACGAACATTTATCGAAATAATGAATCATTTCCTACATTTGTGTCGCATAAAAATATGTTTGCGTACATAATTATCTCGTATTCAGATAGTAAATAACTCGTTAATTGACCGTCTATCTGACATCGCCAGAATTGTTTGGTAAACCTGACGCCGAAAGTGTTGCAAAAATTTGCCCGTGGTTTTCCGTGCGCTGTAAAATAAATCCCCTGATTTTTTAATATGAGCTCGACGAGTACTAGGGAAATGCTGTTTTCCTACTCCCACTATTTTAAACCGTTCATCAAGTATTTGACAGCTGTTATCTAATGGCTCATTTAGAATTCACGTGTGTATTCTAAATTAATGGCATCCGCTTCCAGATTTTTCTCAAACGACTTAATAAATAGAATGGGTAACATGAACTTGGTGGATTTGAGGGAAAGGATTTTTTGTGGAGATATTATTTCGTCAGTTCTATATCTAGGCCCAGATCGACTGATACAGTTGTCGTGTATGGAGTTCGGCATCAAAAAATTCATTAGGGCTTCTCGATTCTATTCAGAAAAAGGCAATCCGTCTTTTTGGTGATTCTTCGCTCACAGACTCGCTCACTTCATTGGAACATCGTAGAAGGGTCGGAGACTTGTCTCTCGTCTAAAGATACCGAAAAGATACTTTCACGGTCGATGCTCTTCCGAATTGTTCTCAATCGTTGCCCATTCTTGGCAATATCTACACGGATGACTCGACGAGTACAGAATTCCTACCCCTTCGTTGTGAATTTGGAAACCTGTCGAACCTCTCTTGCTCAGGGATCTTTTTTCTATAGAACAGCTGAGCTTTGGAACTCCTTGCCGAGATAGGTTTTCCGTGAGGCTTACAAACTTCAGAAATTCAAAGTGAATGTTAATTATCTGTGCCTTGATTCACGCGGTGTTCTTTGAACATTACAGGACTTTCCTTTCGTGTGAATCTGCATATATAAAAAAAATTGACCTGATAAGTTTGATCACTGACTACATTCAGTTGTCCACAGATTCTTCGAAAAATTGAATTAAAAATGATATTTTTAGGAACTTTATATTGTTTATCTGATGGCATGTCATAATGACAACGTTATGTCACTCAATTTTGATGACATAAGGAAGCTCATTATGGTACTAAGTACCATAATGAAATTCTATAAGGAAAACATGTAATAGTTTGAAATATGTGAAACTACACAATACTTACTCCTTTAAAAATAGTTGTCATTGTGACATGTCGAAAATGCAGTTTTTAATTTTTCGAAAATGTATTGATATAAATGCCATCAGATGAAATTTTGTATGTAATACGAATCATAAACAATCATTATGGCACACGCCGTGTTATCATTCACGACTTGTACCATAATGATCTTCTTTATGATCCTTATTACATAAATAACTATTAACAGTTTGTGTATTGGTACTGTAATCTGGTTATATCCAAGAAGCAAACAATTTTTTCGCCTACTTGCTGTCATTCAGTGTCTCTTCGATCATAGAAAATCAGTGATAACGATGAAGTTTGTGCTACACCACCAGAAATCACCGCACAGTACGCAACGCGAGGATAAGGCTAGTTACGTCACAAATTGCCGCACTCTGCTAACGCGTCGTGCTCACAATGTTCGCTCTTGCGTAATAGGCTACTTATACTCCTCGTTACGTAATATACTATATGTCATACTAGTTCATTATTGGGTTCAAATTGCGTAGTTACCAACAACGTAAAAGTGTACTTTACGCTCGTGCGAGCATAAAGTATATGCGGGCATAACGTTGGCCCGCACAGACCACAGAAACTGTCTGCATATTTACGTTTCAATTTTTATAGGAGCTGAGATAGTCGCCCTCAGGGTATAATAGTATCTTATTATTATTATACTTTGTCCACAAACAACTATTGTATAAACCATACATTTCAAAAGCAATATTGGAAAGAAAATCGTTATACTTTACCAAAATCAAAATTTGTAACAGTTTGTTCGAATATCTAAGAAACATCTATGATATCAAAAAATTACGATATCCATTGATCACTATGATATCTTCATTCACTAGTTATTAATGTATATCGTAATTCTTGAAGAAACACATGCATTATGAATATTCTATAGATCATTCGTGGACAATTGTTATTTATGTACCATATAAAGTAAAGGTCGGTTCACGCAACGATCATTAGGCACTACTGAATGCTGACAATAACAACATAAAAATAAGCATCACATAACCTAAAAGCGTAAAATGACAGTTATGAATTCAAATGACACGCATGCGCATTCACTGTTTTCACTAAGAATTACGATATCCATAACTATTATATCCCATGATAGATCCGAATCTGATGATGTATCAAAAAGTGTGAGTACCAATGAGTCTGAAAGATCATTTAAAAAGTCTAGGAATCGTAATATGTACCTCGGGAGAAGGGCCAATGTCCCATTTTGCCAAATCGAGTTATTTGGCCCTATGAACTTGAAATATTGCAATGTTCACATAAAAAAATCCTCTTAGGTATCTCCAATGAGCAAAAAGAGCTTTACACTGAAGGCTGATGTCCATCCTTGCATTATAGGGGCTAATGTGGGACATTGGACACCATTGTTACATTGGTTGTGATATGAAATTCCTGTGACTATAAACATAGGCTCCCACTAACCATTCGTTATTCTACATTTGACAAGCTATGGGACATATATCTAACGTTATTCTTCCCAGTTGATTGCGATAGAAAGCAGTGACAATACGTTACAGAAATAAAACATTCAAAATGAGTAAAAGAACTTCGAATATTCCAAAAGTGTGCAATTAGGCTACAGAAGATCAGTAAATATAAGAAGAACCCCTTCCTTGAAAGTCGCATTGATGAAAGAAACGGATTTTTTGAATTTTAGTTTGCCAAGTCGACCACTTCTTAATCGATCAGTTTCAAATGGATGTTATACTGCCAGAAAGATCGATTTCGAATGTTTCATTAAAATTCATTATTGAAAATGCCAGGAAGATGGACTTGAGGAGAGGAAGTGTAAGAAGACGATATTACAATGAAGATGAAAATTTAAAACCAATTAACACAGAACTCTTGCTGAACTCGAGGTTATAAACTAATTGGAGCTCCTTCCTAAGTGGATACAACAGGGGCCTGTTTCAATAAGCGAATACTAGTGGTAAAATACTACTGCAGTGGTTGTAAATTACCATTTCGACAAAATTTACAAGTTACACCTGTAAATAATGAGTGACAAGTTTACCAGTCCAATCCTACAACTGTTTTTTATACGAATTACGGGTGTGCTGTTTCAGCAATGATCACAAGTATGAGAGTAAGGCTGGTAAATGCCGTTTGTGACAAGTTTGCCTTTCTAAAAGCTAAACTTGTAAGTGAGGACTGACATGTATACGTGTTCGATCTTACAAGTGTTTTTTCATCTAATCACATCGTTGCGGTTTCTACAAATTCTAATGTATGAGAATTACTAGTAATTTATCAGTATAATTCGACCAACGTAGAGGGCATGGTCAACGTTGAATATTGTTGATTGAATATTTGCTATAATAGAAAATATGTGGTCCAGTGATCCAAAGGAGAACACCATATCAACATCCGTAGGGCTCGAATGAATGAGGGCATATAGATTTATTTAAACCCACGATGAATCCAAACTTGTTTGTCATACTAGTTCGTTATTGCATCAACAATATGAATATTTGAAAATATCGGAAATTTCATTCAACTTCTACTAGTTACTATGGTTGCTAGAGAAACAAACAATGAAAACTTGCCATAAAGTGCACTTTATGCACGCACCGTCCGTAAAGTGCACTTTGAGGCCGTGTTGTATGTTCACTATTGCAAAGATCAAATGGTTTATTCCTGTTGTTATGATAATGATGAGCACTTATTACATCACAAGATACAAGCAGACATCGAAATAATTAAAACCTGGTGTGACGATAACTTGCTTGTGTTCAATGCTTCCAAGTCTAATCTGTTAACATTCCGCTGTGAGCTGTCTGCCCTGAATTTAGGCCCAAATAACATTGAAAATGTTTCCTGCACTAGATTTCTAGGATTCATTATTGATAATAAATTGAAATTTAACGACCATGTCACCAAATTGTGCAAAAAATTGTCATCTGGATGCTACGCCATTAGGATAATATCAAATAAATTGGTTTTTACAGCTGCTAAAACAGCTTATTTTGCTCTCATTGAAACCCACCTAGTTTATGGCATAGCCTTCTGGGGAGTGTGCAACAAACAACTCTTACATATGGTGCAAGTTGTACAAAAAAGAGCTATGAGGGCTCTCTGTAAAGTAAAAACGCGTGATTCTTGCAGAGACCTTTTCAAAAAGAATAGAATCCTCACAGTAATTTCAATCTTCATCTTGGAAACCACTTGCTTAATACATAAGAATCGTGACAAATATATTACAGCGCCCTCTTACCATAACACGCGATCATCGCAAAAGTTGAGATTACCTCTACCTCTACCAAAAAACAATTTTGTGAAGGAATCCCACATATATAATGGACTAAAAATTTATAATTGCTTACCACTGAGCTTAAGGGAAATTGATTCATTAGGAGTGTTCAAAAAACATGTTAAAGAACTGTTAGTCACTCATCCCTTCTACAATTTGGAGGAATATTTTTGTAGTGAACCCTTTTGTTGCCATTGAAATAAGCTTGTTTCCTTATTAGAATTTATTTTAATATGTTTTCATTATGTGGCTGTACCTACTTATTTATATTACTAGCACTCGGCTTATACATTTTATCTATACGCATTTTATTATTATTAACTCTGTTTCAGTGCCATTTTATTGTGTTGAATGTTTGAATTTGTATTAACTTTACTAGCTTGTACATTTTATCTATACATATTTTACCATTATTAACTCTGTATCATTACCATTTTATTGTTTTAACTGTTTTAACTTGAAATACCTATATACAATGACTTTGTCGATAAGAACTGTTTCTTCTGACAATAAAGTATATTTGATTGATTGATTGATTGATTGTTAACCTGTTTATTTTTACGTTATAGAATTCATAAGTTATAATAAGATATATTGCACCGCTGTTATCGAAGAGAGTATCAGCCTTAACTCCACTTTCGCTGCATTTGTAGGATTTCCAGTTTTTTTGTAATTTTTTTGTATATCTACTTGAAGTTCTAGTTTATTCTTCTTCAATGTTTCTGATTCCATATACATATCATGCTGAACACTGTTTTCAGTAATCCATCTATGTGGTCTCGAAACTGCACCCCTACATCTTTGTTTTTTATCTCGAGGTAACTGAACGTCACTATACAACCGATATTGCAAGAAATATTTTCATTCACTTGCTCTACAACATCATGTCGGGCCAAATCGTGTCCCGACAATATTGCCAGTGATTATTATTTGCAATCAATTGTTGGGATACAACAAACTCGTGAATTTCCTTCCACTTCTCGCTTTTGTCTCGTTATGTCAACTTGGCACTAAAAGCACCAAAAAGAACATATTTATTTTGAATAAGGGAATGGAAACTTTCAGAAGAGACATTGTTTTTGGCTTATTTCGCTGAAATTTCAAGAAACATGCAAATCACACACTCTTTGTTCCAGGTACTCCATGTTAAATATGGTAATTAAACTCAAGAGAGAATTTACCAAATTTCACGTTCAATATTAAAAACAAAAATGATGAATTTTTCAATATGTATTCAATAACAAATGTTCTTTCATGTTAACTTCTGGGTTTTTCCCAAACGCCAGTAAAACAATTATTGTGTACCTACCTAACACGTGCGCACGCGATTGCTGGCCGAACTCCGCTAAAGCGTCGTTCTGCCATCTGCAATCGCGGACAAGTATCACTTTCCGCACTTGTTAGGTAAACTACTATTTCGTCACCATCAGTTTTTCGCGTACGGTTGTTCCATATGACGTCACATCAGCATGGAACGTTCAATTGGAGAGTTCAGACAAATACAGAGGTTTTGTTGGAACTAATGATGTTGAGATACTTCAATTAAAGAGAAGCGATAAGCCGTATTTTCTCACCACTAGTCATATGGGATCTACTCTACTGACAACTGTTTATCCCATCCCCTCGAGAAACTGACCATGGACCGCCCTTCCTTAATGTTAATACTCTGCATATGCACGAAATTTTTCACTTGTATGTCTACAAATGTACAAAAGTTCTTTATGAAACAAGAAATATTGGCACTTGTCACTAGTTATTTCTACACTGGTAACTTGTCGTTATTCGCTTGTAGCTATTTAGTTCTGTGAAACAGGAACAACTAGTTCTTCTGACTAGTCGTCGTGACACTTGTAACTTGTCACTTATATACTTGTAATTTTATTGAAACATCATACTTGTCGAGTAGTTATTACTTGAAACAGAAATTACTAGTCCTTGTCACTTGTTGCTATTGAACCTGTAACTAGTCGCTTGTTCACTGGTAATTTTCTTGAAACAGGCCCCAGACCTTACTATGGGAATCACCGGCGATCCTCAAATCTGGAATCTGACGACATCGTAGATGTAATTGGTCATCTCGATTTCAGTGAATATCAATTTTTTTTTTCTATTCATACCCCCAACTTGAAATTCCATTATTCCGATCTTGAGACTGGTTTTCATTTCTACACTCAATTTTTGTCTGTACTTGAATGTACAGCATCGAAACAGGTGGTTTTATTATTTTTCGAAAAAGATTATCCCCTTTCCTTTTTCAGGATTTCACGAATACTACTGCACTATGAAAATGATGAAATCATTACTAATTCATCGAATTGTTATCAATAAAAAGTCATTCAGGGAAGGCTGTTCAATATCCGGTGGCGTCCTAATCGAACAAAGTTGAACACAGCCCGCTATATAAATATTTTCTGAAGAGTGTTTTTCTATGAAACTCATTGTACGACAGGTCATTAGATAGAGGCATTTATTTACTGAATACCAGAGAACATTCTGTTATTGTAGATAAGATATGAGCTGGAAGCGCTTGTAGAGTGAGGTTCTTGTAGGAAATATCGAAATAATCGATATATCCAACTGTTCTTGTTATGAAAGGGTGAAATAGTGCTTCAGATTTCTCCTTTATTTTGGAGTTGTGGATGGATTATTTTTATCAATCATAAGAAAATACCCGCTACCCTGTTTCGGACCTTTTGTCCATCATCAGTGTGAAGATGAGAATTTACGAAATATGAACCTTGGAATCTTTATCGATGATTTAGAACATTCTGTTATTGTAGATAGGAGCTGGAAGCGCTTGCAGAGTGAAGTTCTTGTAGGAAATCCTTTCGGAATAATCGATATATTCAACTGTTCTTGTTATGAAAAAATGAAATAATGCTTCAGATTTCTCCATTATTTGGATGTTGTGGATGGATTATTTGTATCAATCAATGAAAAACATTTCTTTTTCATCATTATCAAGATAGGATACCCTTACCCTGTTTCGGACCTTTTGTCCATCATCAGTGTGAAGATGAGAATTTATGAAATATGAATCTTGGAATCTTTATCGATGATTTAGAACATTCTGTTATTGTAGATAGAAATAATCGATATATTCAACTGTTCTTGTCATGAAAAGGTGAAATAGTACTTCAGATTTCTCCACTGTTTGGGAGTTGTGTATTCATTATTTTTATCTACCAACGAAAAACATTTGTTTTTATCATAATCAGAAGAAAATACCCGCCACCCTTTTTCGGACCTTTTGTCCATCATCAGTGTGAAGATGAGAATTTATGAAATATGAATCTTGGAATCTTTATCGATGATTTAGAACATTCTGTTATTGTACATAGGAGCTGGAAGCGCTTGTAGAGTGGAATTCTTGTAGGAAATTCCATCGAAATAATCGATATATATTCAACTGTTCTTGTTATGAAAAAATGAAATAGTGCTTCAGATTTCTCCACTTTCATCATTATCAAGATAGGATACCCGCTACCCTGTTTCGGACCTTTTGTCCATCATCAGTGTGAAGATGAGAATTTATGAAATATGAATCTTGAAACGTTCGTCGATGATTTTATTCGTTTTCGAGTATTTTTTTTTTGTTTTCAGGAGGGGCCGCACAGCGTCCTAGCGGACGACGAATTCTACGATGCGGTGGAATCGGGACTGGACAAGATGGAGGAGGAGCAAGAACTGAGGGAGAGATTGAAGAGCGGGCAGGCACTCCCAGAAACTCCCCCTCCCATTTCGCCTGCGATTCATCATCGTTTGTGGCCCGAGGTGAGAAAAAATCCAAGAAAATCGTATGCCTTTCGTTAAAAACATTTCTGATCAGTTGCTCTCCCCGACTATGTGATTTTCATTCAGTGTTTTTGGCTGCACTAGATTATTGTTATCGGGATGCTCTTTCAAACGAATTTTTGCTGCTTGCCGAGTTTGTCCAATGATATTTTCGTTGCGTCACAACTGAAACGAAAACTTTGTTAGTTGTTACCATGTCATCTTTTGGAATTGATGACTGTGAGTACTCACTTTGGCTCACTTCATTTGTCGATTTGAATAAAACGAAGAAGCTTTGGTCAATATGTTTTGTCATTTGTTTGACTGCTTTAATGGCGCCATTATCCAATCGTTGACTTTTTTCTCGGCAGGAAGTTCGATAGTCGTACGAAATTTTTTAGGAATCGTGTTTTTCTAATAGCAAGCGTTTCGATCCGAAAATGGATGCGTAATGTTATTAATTATCTTCGATTTTAATGCCCTTCCATTATGGGATTGTTTATGGTCGTTAACGAGTATCTGTATGGCTTTTGCGTGATCGTTAATTAGCTCGAAAAATTTGGGGATCCTTGGAACGTTCAGTGGTGTGCTTGAGTTTGTCATTCTTAGCCCGATGATAATGGGGAGTATGCATGAAATTTTAATTTTTCTCAATTTTTTTTTCTCGAATCTTTTTCATCGTCATATTAAGATTGATAGATATTTCTTTCATTCAGTTAGTCGCGTCACCATTGGTCGAAATGAAACGTGACAACAGACGACACAACAGTGGTTTTATCGGCATCGATATTCATACTGTGTTAGTGGTTGAATATTGACTAGAAGTTGTATTATACAGCCACAATCGAACAATTCACCGAAAATAGATACATTTATGATAACAGCGTATTTTGCATCAAATCTCGATCGTACGTAGGCAGGGATCAAATTAGTGAGAGCTGCGAGGTAAACATTATGTTACATGTATTTGAGTCCAAAACATAGATAAGTATTCATAAATAATGCATTCAGCAGAAATATATATTTAAATCTTCATTCCGATACGTTTGTAAACTAGGTTTGGTTAGTTGAGATCTTACCAAGGCAACACTCAGGTATATCATCAGAATTTTTTTCCGTCATGGGTAACCTACAGCGAAATATAGTTTACATTTTTTGACATATTCACGGAATATTTTGTTTGACATGTCACTTACCCACTTTGAGCAGAAGTTGAAAAAATGTAACGTTAAAATCGGCACTAGAGCAATTTAGTAGACTAATGAAAATAAAATATTAATCCACATCTTGTTTTGAGAGCAACTGACACTTCTCTATCAATGTTATCATGTTTAAAAAAAAGGATGTTGTGTATTCTTTGTTGCTTTGAGTGTGGATCTCGTGAGGCCTTGCTATTTCATTACTGACATTTTAGGGCGTTGGTATTATCCGGTGATAGGTACTCATTTTCCTCATATGTTTGCAGAGAATCCGTTATTTTTCGCATAGGGTAAACTCCAAATAAATTGAAATTTGGGGTTATACCAACTGTAGGTGTAATCGGAATTACTACATTGATTATTTCAAGTGTTAATTGCTGAACTAAGAGACTCACCAGATGTCCAAGTTGTCCTTGTGATTAGATTCGATTGATCACAGGTGCATCTCTTTTTTTCGTCCATGTTGATTGAAATGTTTCACAAAAAAAAACAGAAGGTGGCAGGACTAACAGGCAAGGTTTCACCAACGTATAAACGATGAGTTTGGAACCTTTGGTGTAAAAGTTGAAACTTTTCCTAGAGATCAATTACCCTAACACCAAAATGATATTTTTTCACTCGACGCGCGTTTCGCTAACAAGGTTAGCATCTTCAGGAGAAGAAAATCGCTACTAAATCTAATGCTAGGGTTAGTTGTTTATGTACCGAAAGTTTTTTCTGAAAAGCGGGCTGAAAGGGATAGGTCCCCTGTCACCATTCATGCTGTTTTTACTTTCTGCTATTTCTAAATTCTCACATGCATCGAGAAGTCTTGTGTCATGCACATGCTTTGTCAGTTTGAGATTGCTTTCACTAATTTTGTGGTCATCGTTCATAGCGTGTTGGGCGACACTGGATTTTTCTACCCTTCCCTATTTCATGCGTGCAAAATGCTTTTTGAAACGGGTTTCAATAGTTTGTCGGCTCTGGCCGATGTATTTGTTGTTGCAATCTAAACAACTGATTTCGTAAATTCCCGACCTCTGAGTTTCCTAATTTATCTTTTGGGTTACCAAGAAGCTGTTGTAATTTGACAAAGTAATTTGACAAAGTGAAGCTTCTTGGTAACCCAAAAGATAAATTAGAAATCTCAGAGAAGTCGGAAATTTACCAAATCAGTTGTCAAGATTGCAACAACAAATACATCAGCCAGAGCCGACAAGCTATTGAAACCCGTTTCAAAGAGCATTTTGCACACAAATACGGAAGGGTGAACGTGAATCTCTTTTCTTTTGGCAGATCGACAAGACGGTGCAGAGGCAAGTTTCGATGGCCCGGATGGGCATCGGCGAATGCGGTTCCGGGTGGCAGTTGTTCGCCGAAGACGGCGAGATGAAGATGTACCGTCGCGAAGAAGAGGTCGACGGCTTGGTGGTGGATCCTCTCAAGGCGGTGCACGTCGTCAAAGGCATCACCGGCCACGAGGTGTGCCACTATTTCTTCAATCCGCAGTACAGACACGATTGGGAGAGTGAGTCGATTTTTATTCTTTTCAATTGTTTCGCGGTCTTGAGAGCGAGTTCATACCGGAAAATGCGTGGATTATTATTGGAAACTTGTTTTCGAAATTATCGGCGTTTCCAGAAGTTTCGACATCATCAGGGAAACAACGTGTTTTTTTTTCAAGAATGCCTTTTTGATGTGTCTGTTGTGTAATATATATGATTGTAGGTATTCAGATTGCATTTTCAACTGATCTGAAATCACTTATTATATACGAGGTGTAACATAAGTACGTTAAAATATTCAAGTGACTTATTCCGGAGACAATTTTAAGAAAAAAAGTCTGTATAAACTTGTGTCCGTAAATGCTTAATGCTTCGTTTCAGAATTGCATGGAGTTGAAATCATATTTTTTTTGTTTCTATTTCAAAAATAACTTTGCAAAAAAAAAGTTATTCGTAGGAAAATTGGTACATGGGATTTTTTGACGTGGGAAATCATAATTTCTTATTCATTTTCATGTAACATCGAGAAGGCGCAGCGTACGATGTCATTACTCATTTCAAATTGCCGTAACCTTTTGGTACTTTTCGTGAAAAAACTTAATTATCACACCTTTTCCAAGTAAAAAAGGTACACTTCCTCAACGACGTTTGAATTGATCGTTTTCGAGGTATTTACAATTTTCTGAATCTATGCGTATGTTACTCAACTCCTAGGGAGCTAAGTGAATTTGCTGAGAACATTACAAAAACTAAGTACGTGGTGGTTCTCGTCAGAATGAACAACTTTTTCCTATAAAATGTTTATCGAAAAAATGATTCATTTTCGAGATACAAATTCTTAAAATTTTTCAACACATGGTTCCATCATTTAAAAAAAATGGTTGAACACGTAATTACATTGGTCAAAGGGGGGGATTTTTGATGCGATTACGAACTCTGCAACTTTAACCTTCTAGGAAGGGTGGGAGCAACCCTTACTATTTCAAATGACATCTCATTCGTGAAATTCAGTAAGATAGTTGACATAAGTATCTTATTGTGAAATATTTTTTCTAATCTAATTATTTGACTGACAAAATACTAATGATGAAATGTAATACTAAACGTACGTATTTATTTCCATGGATGTTCAAAACGAACTCAGGGAACGATTTGTACAAGAATGCCGACTGATAACACAAGACACGTTACAGGCAGTTCGTGAAAAATATCAATCACATCGTTATCATTGCATAAAAGTTGGTGGTGGTCATTTTGAACATCTGTGTAAATAATTACGGACGTTTTGTATTACATTTCGTCATTAGTATTTTTACAGTGAAATAATTAGATTAGAAAAACCATTACACAATAGATAATTATCTCGAAAACTATCCGACCGAATTCACAAATGAAATGTCATTCGAAAGAGAATTTTAAATGTGCTTTTGAAAGAGGTATCACCTTTGACCCCTTGTTTCATTCGAAATAGCAAGGGTTGGTCCCACCCTTCTTAGATGTTTTCGGCTGCAGTGTTGAAAAACGTATCAAACTCCCTCCCCTCGACCAATGTAATCATGTGTATGACCGATTTTTTCTGAAAGGAACGTAGAATCAGATATTTCGTCCATTTCGATTTGCATGGTGACCCCTGTATGCTCACTCCAAATTTTATGTTGAACGAAATCATTTGAATACAAAAAAAAATGAAAAAGAGAAAATTTCAAGGTTTATTGGCATCCGCAAAACGTCAAAGTCTGACCTGCGCACGTCTTCTATGCCTATGGCAACTCTGACGTTATAATTTTGAGGTTATGTCTCTCTCGAAACACCGCGATACGATCACGGAATCTTCGAGACCGATATCATTATTATTATTATTATTATTTCAGCTACGCTGGAACACATGACCGTCATCGAGAACATATCCGAAGACACGGCCTCGTTCTTGCAAGTCTACAAGCGGATATGGCCGGCCAGCCAACGAGACATCGTCTTTTGGTCGCACATGCGGAAGCTGCCCAACGAAAAGGACAGGGACGGACCCGACATTTGGACGGTCGTCAACAATTCGACCGAGTATCCCGAGTATCCGGTAAGTTATCAATGCTCGGCGCGGTATCCACCAAGGTAGCAGTTGCCTTTTTTTTTATCAATGTCTGTCTGGTGATGTTGTGCGACTACCTTTCCTTATTTTTTAAGAGTTTTGGGGATTTTTTTTCAGGCTAATAACGGAAAGTGCGTGCGGATGTCTCTGAAGGTTTGCCTGCTGTGCCAGACGAGGGTGGACCCCCCGAAAGACGGCACGCCTCTGTCCAGGGCGGACGTTTCCTGTAAAATTACGTATTGTTCTGTCGGTGAGTGTCTTCGACCTTTTTTTTTTCTTGTAGGTGGGTAGAAGTGGTTCGGGGTCTTAGTTCTTGATTTTGGGGCGTCTCTCGTGAAATTTGCAGTTGTCTGGTTACCAGAATATTGAGGTATTGAAAAACATACCATTTCAGTCTCGTTTCTTGATGAATTAGATGTCTATATTGCACGAAAAATAATTTTAAAAATATATTTCTATAATAGGGGAGCCCAAGAGGGGATTTCGGGATTTACCAAAGCGCGGCAGATTAATATACAGGGGGATACCTTGTACCCGGTTAAGTACTTCCACCATATATGAGCCCTATATATATATATATATATATGGCCGCCCTTCAAGGATAAAGGATCAGATTAGTAAAAAAAAATTGATCATCTGAAATTCTCGAGCGCGTCAGATTAAGGTAGGGTGAGTTACTTACATCCTCAAACGTGTATATTCCACTAATCTTACAATTCGAGAGTGACCTAAAGAAGGAGGAGGGCTAAAAAGTTGTAAAAAAACGTCATCTCGACATTCTCGAGCGTTGGTGATTTTTTTTTTACGGGAATAATCCAAGATTTAAAAAAATATATATATAATCTGACGATTTCCACAAGCCGAAATAATAAAAATTCATCCATTAAAATTAATGCGTGCAGCTACGTGATGCCTTTATTCCCTTCTCCACGTTTCTATTTCTCTCTCTCTCTTTCTCTATCTATTGCTCTCCCACTCCGTCCCTACTCTGGTTTCTGTTGCCATGATGCCATGACAGTTGATCACGCAGACTCGTTGGTGGCATGATATTGTTTACAAGGAATATCCAACGTTTTAAAATTTTAAAAATTTAATTGCTTATAATTATTTTCTTATAAATACTAGACTATTCTACTAGAAAACATACACTTTTTTATTTGCATGCTTTCTCCTGAGCTTTTCAATTAATTAGGTTCAATGATTTTAAAAAATGATAAAAAAAATTCAAATTGGCAGAATAGGCAAATCCCTCCAGATAATCGTCAGATTATGAGACGGCAACATCTAGGGTGTAAAGATGAACCACATATATATATCTTAATCTGACGCGCTTGTATATTTCAAAATGACCATTTTTTTTCACACTCTAATAACGGCGGCGAGTCTGCGTTACATCCAAACCGTCAGATTATCATATAAGAGCTTTTTTTTAGGTTCATTTAACATCCCCTCAGAAAATCTGACGCGCTCGAGAAAAATTTTTTTTTTTCATTTTCAACCCTTACGTACGACCACCCCCATCATGGAAACAATCAGATTAACATACGTACATTTTTTTAAATATGTAGGACATAGATGATATCTATATCTGACGCGCTCGAGTATGTCCATGCAACAGTTTTTTTTACATTTTTGAAAGTCTATAGCCGCTCCCCCCACCGATGAAACGTTATACATTATATAACATATTTTTCGTTTTATCATCTAAGCTTCGCAAACCAATAGGTCTCTATGACGCTCGAGTAAATCCCGATTTAGCATCGTGGGCTCTCCTACTACTACGGCTATAACACAAAAATTGAATTGAACTGGCCGATACTTGATAAAAATCCATATTGACAAAAATATATTACAGTTTCCTGTATGATTTCCACTTACAATGGGTTTACAAAGCCGCTCGGTTTTGTAAACCCATTGTAAGTGGAAATCATACAGGAAACTGTAATATATTTTTGTTATAACACAAAACTTTTCATCTTTAATTATTCTTGATATAACAATGAGGTAAATTGTATGTCTTCAATTACATTTCCTCCCCTTATGAAACAATGACTTCATTGTGTTACAGTTGTTGTTATTATTTCAAAATAAATCAGCACTCCCATGGAATGTCAAATTTCAATCAATGGCAGCTGTATTTACTCATTCAATTTTACATAGATGGAAATTTTAAACGACATTGAATTTGAATTTCATGTTTTTTGTTAAACTGTTCCGCTTTCAACTGTTATAGCCGTAGATAAATTAGAGTGTATAACTCGCACGGAATGCTAATTTCCCACTCTTACGTTTCGCAGGATGAGCTATAGACTTCATACTCGTGGGGAATAATAATAATAAATGGTCTATATTCAATTAAGAAAAGGCGGGGTCAGCAGATGCTGTTTTTCGACCCAACCCCATATGACTATCATTCCTTGCTCGTTAAATAATATATTATTACTCAAATATTGAAGTCTCAAAAATGGTTCAGTATCAAAAAATTGACGCATATTCTACCGATTTTATCCCTCAGGATCGGCATTTGCGAGTAAAAAATTGTTGAAACTATTGTCGCTTTTTTCAATATTTTTTTACTCTCCAATTCTCATTCTAATGGACAAAATCATCGCGAGACAAATATTAATGCTGAACTTGAACTATTATTCAAATTTTGTATCTGTCAATACAAGGGCAGATTCTGGAAATAACACATTTTTCCAATACATTGGGGACGTTCGTTTTCAACAAAATCCTAAAAACATATCTCGAAATTCATAATCAACCACCAAGATGAAATTCAACTGGCTGAGAGATAAATGAAATAGAATTCCCCTCGAAGTCAAATTTGGTGTCCCTGAATTTGTTTAGTGTCGAAATTACTAGTAAGAACTTGAGTCTGATTTCCGAATTATGAAAACGAATTTCTACCCTTATAACTCTAGGAAATTACCCGTCTTTCTCAACCGACGAAGTTAGTACCCTAACTATTTGTGACGCCCTCCAGTTCCCTTTACCCTGATCGAAATCGATCTTTCACGAAGGCTTCGCTCGTTATTTCTCTAATATATTGTTATCATTATTATTGCAGTGAATCCCGGTGGATGGGCCCCGCCCTCCGTATTGAGGGCAGTGTACAAAAGGGAGTATCCGAAATTTTTGAAACGCTTCACGGCTTACGTCATCAACCAAACCAAAAACAAGCCTATTATGTTTTAATCTTCAGGCGGGGTTCTTCGATATGTCGTTTTACAGTGTTTTGATTTTTATTATTTATATATATTATTATTAAATGCTATTTTATGTTGTTCGTCGTTTGAATCGATCCAAAAATCCCGATCCGTACTCGATTTCTATTTTTTCGTCCACTACGTTTCGGTTTGCGAGAATCGTCAAGCATCTTCATGAAAGTTGATTCGATAATTTTGCACAGGCTGTTGTATCAAAGGTAATACCACGAGTCCTTCAAATTTAATCGATAAATTTTCATTTTCCACAAAAACTTTTTTATTTGGCAAAAGTATGAAAACAAACCGATTGATACAGTCACGAGTCCGTAGGACGAGTGATTTTATCTAATTCGGTTTGTTTGAATGCTTTTTGCCTCAAAATAAAAAAGTTTGAGTGTTTCGGAAATGAAAATTTATCTTCTAAATTTAAAGAACGAGTTGTATTTGGAGAGGTATTTTTTTGAACAAATAGAAGGAAGAACAATTTAATTGATCAGTATTTCATTTACATAAGAAGGAAATGAGAATAGGTGAAAATTTTACAAATTTGAAATGTCAAACAACGATGTATGCCCTCTGTGATCCAGAAGAGATGTGATGCTTACGCAGTGCATTTGATAATGCTTGCTGACGATACCAAGAGATGGCGTCACACCTCTCATTGTACAAGGTTGATAATTGAAAATTTCCTATGAAATGAAAATCGCGCCAGAAGGAACATAAAATCATTCGTTATGTCGTTGTATCAAAATCTTCATACAACGGTTTCTTCTTATACAACAAAAAATGAATTGTATTTGATAAAAACGAATTGTACGCCATCTTCATTTGAGTTAGGGAAACCTTAAATATTTGAATCGCCGTTCGCTATATCTGTCATAAAGTTGGGGTTATGAGCTATTCACGTGTTTGAGTGTTCATTGAAATGTGTTATGTTATTATTATGCTGAAAAAGTGAAAAGTGAATGACTATTAATAATAAGGTAACTCTTCATTCATGATAATTTATATAAATATAAGCCAGTTCAATAGAATCGACGCGGTAAACCTTATAGTTTTGACAGTTCAAAGGTAAACAACGTTTTATCAAAAGGACCAGGCAGTTTTATCGGTATAATACCCAATAATTGGCTAGAATAACCATAGAATAACCCGCTACTATTGGTTGAAATGCCAAAAATGTCACATTTTGACAAGTGAAAAAAATAATCGAAATTATTTTTTTAGTGATTATTTTTGTTGTGAACAATGATTTGGCATTTTTTCAGTGATGCAGCTCCTCGAGTCTAATATCAACTGCTCAATGAAATCAAATGATCCTTTCGAATTCTCGTTCTTATTTTTCTCCTAATCCTCCGTCTGTCCTGATTTCTTTCAAAAAGCATCGTCTATACCGCCTCCTCTTCATTGGTTTCCACAATTATTTTCCAAATATTACAATATTTAATTTTTCTATGAAAGAATATTTGAGTTTTTTGTTCTACCGTACAAAAGCTTGAGAAAACTTCAAAATATTCAAGTATCTCTAACGTGGTTTTTCTGTCGTAATATTGTGCTTTCCTTCAAGTGGAAGTTCGTGATGTGCAACGCTTATCTAGTATAACCAACTTCCTTTCGGGATAAAAATAGCACCAGGCGTATTCCATAAACATTAAAGATTCTGCGACAATTTGACTTGTGGTCTGGCTGACTTTACATTTAACATTTTATTTTTCGGTAAGTACAAACGAGATTTGCAAGTTTTCTGTTTGAAAAATGAGATACTTGGTGAGGGTGATCAATAAAAGTGATGATTCAGACCTCGCCTCTTTTTCGTAACTCCTCTTCAGTCATATTTCATAACTAAATTGAATAATAAAGTGAACTTTGAAGTTTCATTTCTGTAATATTTTATATTTATGTATTCAGTCACTTTCAGGAATTATATAATAACATACGGTTAATAAAAATCGTCAATAGAGTATAGAAGAAAAAAATGGTAAGTACAGTAAACGTAAAGACTAATATTTTGATAATGTTTTATTTTTTTTGGTTTGGGTTCATATTCTATTGGTATTTCACGATGATTATTTCGATTTTTTTTCTCTATATTTTTATCAATGTGTATGTACCTATACCTGCTAGTTTTGACGATTAATGTCAGAGATGAAATGAATTATTCAGCCATAACTGTCTGATGTCTGTTTCACACGGTTTTAGTTGTCGGTTATAATTGCACGAGTGCATAAAAATTAACGATAATTTTGCAAGAAAGCGTGATATCTAAAAATTGAAAGAGTTTATTTTCATATTTTGCGCAAGTGCCCAAGTCCGACGACGACGACGAGGGCTCTTTTACAAAATATGAAAATAACCGAATGCAATTTGTATAAGATATCACGCTTGAATGCAAAATTATCTGGTCATTTTTATGCACGAATGTAATTCATTGGAATATTTCACGAATAAAGAAATTCTCAAGGAAATGTTATTTTTTGTTCATTTATACTTTCCTCTATAGATTGTATGGGGCACTCACCAAAACGCGAAATGTTTTTCTATTTTTGAAGTCTATCTGACATTTATTTGTGTTGTTTACTGACGTCTAGCGATACGGTTTCAAATGTGTTGTTATGGTGACTTGATACAATGCAATTACCGCTGTAAGTTTTCGATAATTGCATTGCTCTTATGGGACATTTTGTATATGAGAGAAATATTCATTAAAATAGGTAATTATCCAAATGTTGGTGATATGTCAATAAAATGCCTGCCAATGAATAAAATATATAATAATGTGGGTAACAACTGAAAATTCTCCAAACATCATTTCATTGGTGTCAATTCCCGAACATATCTTAATCGTATGTAGTTATTTACAATATAAAATAACAATGGAGCAAACGATCATAAAAACAGCAATAAATAAAAAATGTACAAGTAGTTCTTCTGCTGTTAATGGATGCCTTCCAATGGCGAAAATACTTTGTACTGGTAGAGCTTGTCGTCTCCATAACCGTACAAGAGTTTTCCTACGCCGTTTTCGTCATAGTATGGATAGCGGTATTTCGGCCTGAAAAAAAAATCGCAGATGAGTTTTGGAATTTCTGGAATCAACCAAGCTAATAATATCTGTGTGAACCATATGGAAAACGTTTGGAAGGTACTGGAATTGGTCTTTCATTGATTTGAGGTTATTGGTGAATACCATGAGTTCCATTTTTCGTGAATCCGTATTCGGATATACAATGAGATTAGAGAATTAAGTGTGAAAGGAAAATTTTTTTGTTGAGATCAATTACCCTAACACCATACTGATATTGTTTCCGATCAGAGTCCGAATAATATTATTTAGGAACCTGAGTATCTTTGGGAAGAGAATGAAAAGAAAAAGAGAAATTACATTTTTTGTTATAATTGCACGAGTGCATAAAAATTACCGATAATTTTGCAAGAAAGCGTGATATCTAAAAATTGCAAGTTTATTTTCATATTTCGGCATACACAGGAAATATCAACACAATGGAAAATTGAGAGCTATTTGTAGGAAAATTTTCACTTGCCAGGATAATATTTCTTTCAAGTCCAGGCAAGAGGTTGTTTCGCTCAGAGAAAATTATGTTTTGAGCTTTTTGGTGGGAAAATGGATAAATTATGGAATATTTTGACAATATTTGGAGTCTCTAGGGGTTGTTTTCACTGAGAGTCAAGAGATAATTTTCTTGAGTGAAAAAGATTTTGTCTGGTGAGTCAGATTTTTTCTACAAATAGCTTTCATTTTTGACTATCTGGGTAGATATTTTCTATGTATGCTATTTATTTGATTCAATTTTCGCATGTTTGGCAAGAAAAAGTGATTTCTACGTGATTCAGTGCCTGTCGTGTCATACAGGCAGGGGAGTAGCTGTTTTAGATGGACTCTTTCTTCCTTTTTGCGAATGAATCGAACGTCTTTGAATGATATACACGTGCCTGCTATCAACAAAGAGTGTTCGTAAACTTTTTTTCTACAAACGTCAGTAAAAGTATAATTTTTGACGCATGCTGTCACTGTCTAAAATGCCATTTTAAGACACTGGTGTTAAAAGTAAATCATTTTTAGCACTAGTGCTAAAAATTATTTATTTGTAGAGAAAATATAAAAACATAATTCAAAATTAAGAGTTTATTCAATTAAACGTACAATTAGTGAAACACAATTATGATAAGAAACTCCATGGCAGCTTCAAAAAAGCCACAAGCTTGTAATATCTGCTTAAGTCATGATTATTTATGTTCATCGTCGACTTCAACACAGAGTAATTCGACCAAAAGCGTTGACGATCTCCATATTTTGGACTTTTCTTCAAAGTATGCAAGAAGCACTTTTTCACTGGCCTACTTGCCACTGACATTTTTCCTATCACACCATTTCAAGAAACGATCGTATGAAAACTCGTACTGTCGCTTTGACTTACTAGGCAATAATTCAAAAGCAGCTTTATTGGCAGCTTCTTCAATTTCCGGCGGTAGAAATTCATTTTCTGGATCACTTTCCATCGAGGAACGAAGAAACGAGAAAGAATAAACTCGTGATTTATTGACGTTAGTTGTCAACAAAGACAAATCAACAAATTCTGTTTTTGATTACCTTGGCAACTTGTTTCATGAATAGGTTAGGTGAAATTGTATTTAAAACTGATTGTCTGGAGGCTTTTATTTTATCAAATAATTAATTAGGTATGCGTTAATTTGGACTTTTAATGGTGTTTGTAGAAAAAATAGTGTATGATATACCTGCCAAAAGTGATTTTATTTGTTTGAAGGGATGGAACACAAACTTCCCTCCTCACAAAACAAAATATCACTTTAGCACTTATATCATAAATAACTATTTTATTCCACCTTCTGCGTGAAGTTGTAATTTCAATTTTTTTGATTCAGAGAAGAGAAGCCAAAATTATTAATCCTCAAATAATATCAATTCGGTGTTAGGTAAATTGATTTCTACAGAAAGTTTGAAACATATTCAGATTTCAAAAATGCTAATCGTTTCAAAATTATAAGTATACTGTTTCACGGGAGGGGAATGTGTTCAATTTTCAGCGAAACGTATATATAACCAGTCTATATAAATGAAAATATTTGCTACATATTTAGCAGCAAAAAATTCCCAAAACCCCTCTAGTGAATATTTCTTTGTGAAAAACACTATTTTCTATATCATTCCTCATTCTGTTTTTTTTTATTAGGTATTTTTACACTTCTCAACAACTGAGATACGTAGATGGAATCATGAAAAGCGGAACCACACAAAATATTTAAAATTATATAAATTTTTACATATTTTTTTTTTTGGATTTTTAATTTATCATCACTTTTTTCGCAAGATATTAAAAAAATGTTTCTCACCTCTCAAAGTATTGGAAATTCGGCGCCCTTGGTTGAAAAAGTGCTTCGATGTAAGCTGCTCCCAGTATTATCAGGAATGCCTTCAAATGAAAAATGTTTACATGAGTGATTGTGAGCAAGATTTAGTAAAATGTTTCTCCTTATATTAAAGTAGAACGTTGGAGGTTCATATGTCAATAAGTTGAGCTCAAAATTATTATTTGTATCATTTTCGGGTTTCAAAGTGAAAAATACCAGTGAAAACAAACAATCAGAAGTTAAGTTTATCACTTTTTTGTTGCTTTTAATAATACCATAAACTACGAGAATATCAAAGGTAGTTAGAAAGCAAAATTCTTTTTTTTTTCGGGTTTGTTTCCCGAGTGCAACAAGTTTAATCGGCTAAAATGTGTGCTGCACCTTCATGATTTTCGAAATCAAATCATCTTTCGAACAATCTGTTCAGGCCAGTCTCAAATTACCTACACAGTAGGTTTCGGCTGGCACCCGTCAGAAAACAACTACTCCCCTGGCTAATACCACGAAGGGCATTGAATTATATCCGACCGGTGCCAGTGCAGGTTTCTTCACAGAAGTAAATCCTGCATTTGCTTTCGTCGATACAAATGAAGGAATTGATTTTCAATTATAGGGACGGACACACTTGCAGACCGGTTTCGGGCTATTTGGCCACTCGTCAGTGCAAGGCAGTGCCATCATCAACATAAAGTCGATGATTTCCCATAATTAAAAATCAAACTCCTTCACGAGTATCAAGCCCCGGCCAAAGCTGATGCGAACAACGAAGTTATTACGCCATCTACCAATGGACGAGGTATTCCAAAAGCAAACCGAATTCGCCCATTCCTCCTGCGAGGAAAATGTAAAAACACTTGACATAGTCAAGTCGGATATAATTCAATGCCCTTCGTGGTATTAGCCAGGGGAGTAGTTGTTTTCTGACAGGTGCCAGCCGAAACCTACTGTGTAGGTAATTTGAGACTGGCCTGAACAGATTGTTCGAAAGATGATTTGATTTAACGCCAGTCTTCAAGTATGCCCACTGACTATGTCAAGTGATTTTCGAAATTTTGCTCAGCAAATGACTTGAATATAATAATTTGATGAAAAACCGAGATCGAGGGATTTTATTATACACGAGAGCATTTTTATACATTTTGGTCGATTGAGTTTGGTGTAGGAGAGATATACAGTGTGTCCCGAGACCAGTGGGACAGTTGAATATCTCTTGAACCAATAGGAATTTTCAAAATATTATAAGTTCACATTATATCGCATTATGAGAGCTAACTTCAGGAATTACTATTTTTTATACGAGGGGCGCAAGAAAGGCTCACAAAATCGAACATCCATTTTTTCAAATGGAACACCCCATATATTTCAATATATCTGAACTCTCATTCCTCTAGGCAAATTATTGGTTTTTTATTTTTGAAAATCCGACAAGGCGTTGCCAAGTTATACCAGTGGTTCATGAAATGCAGACATTTTTTCAGACAAACCCATTATTCATACTACGGAAGAATTTCTGGCATCATTCAAGACTGTTTGTAGTCGGTAGCACATTCTATAATATGTAATACTCATCTTCTTCGAGAATTATACAGGGTGGTCAGAAATATTATATGATTTTCACGAAATTCACACTTTCTTCAAATCAATTTTTCAAATAGTGCACCCTACAATATGAATTATTTTATAGCCCATTGGTGATTTGATTGCTTATGGTCAATGGTTGCGAAAGAGACATATGAATTTCATCATCAGCAAATGCAAATAAAAAAATGCAGTAAACTATTTATTCATTCAACTGTCCTAAACAAAGTCTCAACAGGAAAAAAACTGTGTTGACGAAGAATTAGGGACGATAATATTGATATAAATGTTCGAATTGTCTTCCGTTTGCTGCAAGGCACATTTCGAAATTTTTCATTACATGATTTCTTGTGACGTTCTCCAACATTTGCGGTGTTATACATCGACAAACATTTGGAATTCGATTTTGCGAATCCTCCAGATTACAAATAGATAGATTACATGTCTTCAAGTAAACTGAAGGCGATTTGAACATTCAGAGTGAAATCATCAGGGGCGGTTTTAGACATCGTGCCTAGATATTCGTAAAGAAGGTAGTTTCTTATAGGGACTCTTATGTAGTTAATAACACTAGAATACGTAGTTTGATGATTTTTTTTTGCATTTTCTGATGATGAAATTCACATGTCTCTTTCACAACCATTGACCATAAGCAATCAAATCACCAATGGGCTATAAAATAATTCATATTGTAGGGTGCACTATTTGAAAAATTGATTTGAAGAAAGTGTGAATTTCGTGAAAATTATATAATATTTCTGACCACCCTGTATAACTCTCGAAGAAGATGAGTATTCCATATTATAGAATTTGCTACCAACTACCAACAGTCTTGAATGATTCCAGAAATTCTTCTTAGGATGAATAATGGGTTTGTCTAAAAAAATGTCTGCATTTCATGAACCACTGGTAAAACTTAGCAACGCCTTGTCGGATTTCCAAAAATAAAAAAACAATAATTTGCCTAGAGGACTGAGAGTTCAGATATATTGAAATATATGGGGTGTTCCATTTGAAAAAATTGATGTTCGATTTTGTGAGCCTTTCTTGCGCCCCTCGTATAAAAAATAGTAATTCCTGAAGTAAGCTCTCATAATGCGATATAATGAGAACTTATAATATTTTGAAAATTCCTATTGGTTCAAGAGATATTCAACTGTCCCACTGGTCTAGGGACACACTGTATGTTGAGATTATTTCCAGAAAAAATGTAAATCCAGAAAAAATCAAAATCCAACCCAGCAACTCGTATTTCTTAAATTTGCTTGTCAATAAAAATATTTACGAAATACTTGGGTATTTTTTACCTTTCGGAAACCAAACCCGTTTCCGTTTTTCAAAAATCTTTCACGAATATTCTCTTTTAGATTCGTTTTCTCAAATGTCAAAAACTTGAAACTCAAATATCTGACATTTACAAAAACCAACCTAAAAACGAAACTATATAAGAATATTTGTGAGAGTTTTGAAAAAGAGAGCTCATTTGGTTTCTGAAACGTAAACGAAAAATTTTGGTATGTTAAGAATCCAGAAAAAAAAACTAGAAGGGATTGACAGGTTGCTATATATTTTTTTTGCTTCGTTTTCCGAGATACGGGGTGTTGAAGATTTTTAAAAAACTGACTGTGTAAACAGGTGGAGGTATGCAAATAAAATTTTGTTAGTATTAAGATGTAGTTTTTGCGTGTTTGTTGACATGCATTCAAGAATTTGTCACACATACGGGTAATGATCTCTATGTTTTTGAAAAATATAATGGTACGCCACTGAGTTTTTTCAAACTGATAGTCATTTTTCATTTGCTCGTTCAATTTGTGATTAACAATTTTTTTTTTCGTTGAGCACCGTTTTTATTCTAAAAATAATTTATCGTCATAAGGAATAGTTATTTATGGGTGGGGGGGGGGAAAAAAAGAAAAAAGAGAGAAAGAGGGGGAAGAAAAAAAAAAAAAAAAAAAAAAAAATAAAAAAAAAAAAAAAAAAAAAAATTTTTTTAACAAAAGAAACAAAAAAAAAAAAAAAAAAAAAATAAAAGAAAGGAAAAAAAAACAAAATCATAGGAAAAAAAAAAAGAAGCACAACAAACCAAACAAAAAGAATATTATAAAAAAAAACAATATTTTTTATTTCAAAAAAAAAAAAAAAGAAGGAAAGGAAGGGTTTTGAAAAAAAAATATTTATAAGTAATTTTGATTCTGATTGTTATAATAGTATTAATATCAGATAAAAGTGTTTCTATAAGAGAGATCAATATTACAGAGAACCAATACAAGCGACAAGAAAAAGAGGGAAATTTTGGCTCCCGAGCTGAGAACATCTGTCGCAAGACGCTTTTAGTATCCATCATCTCATCTGTCATTTTACTTTCAACACAAGTGTTAAAAGTGATTTTGTGAAAACGTCAGTTTTTAGTTCATGTGTCAATGAATTAAAAACGTCATTTTAATGTCAGTTGTACAAAGAAGTTATTGTATAGCGAAACACTTGTGACGGTTTTGTGAAATCGTTGTCGGGAATCTGCGATATTTTCTGTTGATTATGGATTTTCATCGAGTATCGGCCGGTAAATTCAATTTTTGAAATTGTCGTACTCAATAGAATAGCGTCGCTACAACATAATGTATTAAATAAATAAAAATCCCTCGTTGAGATGTTTGATTCTTCGCATAAAAACGGCGGCCCATACAAATAAAAAGTAACAATGGGGGATCCCAAGAGGGGATTTCGGGATTTACCAAAGCGCGGCAGATTGATATAAGTACAGGGCGTAAAGTACTTCCACCATATATGGGCCCTATATATATGGCCGCCCTTCAAGGATAAAGGATCAGATTAGTAAAAAAAATTGATCATCTGAAATTCTCGAGCGCGTCAGATTAAGGTAGGGTGAGTTAGTTACATCCTGAAACGTGTATATTCCACTAATCTGACAATTCGAGAGTGACCTGAAGAAGGAGAAGGGCTACAAAGTTGTAAAAAAACGTCATCTCGACATTCTCGAGCTTGGCTAATTATTTTTTTATTTTGAAGGGAATGATTCAAGAATTGCAGAAAATATATAATCTGATGATTTCTACAAGCCGAAATGATAAAAATTCATCGATAAAGTTTAATGCGTGCAGCTACGTGATGCCTTTATTCCCCTCAACGCGTTTCAATTTCTCTCTCACTCTTTCATTATCTATTGCTCTCTCACTCCGTCTCCAATCTAGTTTCTGTTGCCATGACAGTTGATCACACAGACTCGTTCGTGGCATGATATTGTTTACAACAAATATGCAACGTTTTAAAATTTGAAAAATTCAACTGCTTATGATTATTTTCTTATTAATACAAGTGTTCTAAAAAAACATACACTTTTTCATTTGCATGCTTTTTCCTGAGCTTTTCAATTAATTAAGTTCAATAATTTAAAAAAATGATAAAAAAAATTGAAATTGACAGAATAGGTGAATCCCTCCAGATAATTATGATACTGCAACGTGTAGGGCGTTAAAAATGAACCATATATATCTTAATCTGACGCGCTAGTGTATTTCAAAATGACGAATTTTTTTTTCACATTCTAATAACGGCCGCGAGTCTGCATCACATCCAAACCGTCAGATTATTATTTGAAAGCTCAGAAAATCTGACGCGCTCGAGAAAATTTTTTTTTCATTTTCAACCCTTACGTTCGACCACTCCCATCATGGAAACAATCAGATTAACATACGTTCATCTTTAAAAATATGTAGGGCATAGATGATATCAATATCTGACGCGCTCGAGTATGTCCATGCAATAGTTTTTTTTTACATTTTGGAAAATCTATAGTCGTTCCCCCCACCGATGGAAAGGTATACATTATATAACATTTTTTTCTTTTTATCATCCAAGCTTCGCAACCCAATAGGTCTCTATAACGCTCGAGAAAATCCCGATTTAGCATCGTGAGCTCTCCTACTATAAGAGATTATCTCTTAGGAAATGAACAAAAATAAGTTTTGATTTAGAATAATTCGGCGGCAAACCATTTTTTTCTTCATTGACATTGAGATCACTACCCTTATGCGCTCCACTGATGATCATAAAATTCTCAATCGCCTGCCAGCAAATGCGCAAAAAGTACCTCAGAACACCAACCAAATTTAATTTGCATATCTCGACCTGTTTCAGAGCAAAACATGTTCAGTTAAAAAAAAAACTTTAACACCACCCCGTTACTGTTCTGAATTGTCGTCGAGCGTTACACCCTTGGCAGTATCAAAACGCATCACCCGACGAATACAGAATTCCCAACCCTTTGTTGTGAGCATAGAGACCTGTCGAACCTCTTTTGCTCACGGATCTTTTTTCAATGGAACAGCTGAGCTTTGGAACTCCTTGACGAGAGAGGTTTTTCCTGAGGCCTACAAACTTCAAAAATCCAAAGTGAATGTTAATTCGTATCTCATGTCCCTTGATTCACGCTGTGTTCTTTGAACATTACAGGGCTTTCTTTTCGTGTGAATTCGTATATAAAAAAATAAAAGGATATATAGCAACCTGTCATTATTTTTTCATGCAGAATCACCACTTGAAGTTTGTCGCACTCATTCACTAACACCCTGTATGGTATAGCTTTCATTTCTAATTTTTCGCCAATCCACTCTTAAAAATGGTTCAATTACCCCAAACAAACACGATGTGTTCCCAACTGGAAGTATAAACGATAAGATTGGAACCTTTGGTGTAAAAGTTGAAACTTTTCCTAGAGATCAATTACCCTAACACCAAACTGATATTTTTGCACTCGACGCGCGTTTCGCTAACAAGGTTAGCATCTTCAGGAGAATAGAAAATTGATACTCAATCTAAAGCTAGGGTTAGTTGTTTATATACCTAAAGTTTTTTGGTCCGATATGGACTTTGTTCATTACTGTTAATTATTCTAATTAATTTCTCGATAATGAACTGGTGCAGTCACTACCTGCAGGGTCCGCCATCTGTTATTATTGATTATTCTGATTACTTTCTCAACAATAAATTGAAAAGCGGGCTGACAGGGATAGGTCCTTTGTCAACATTCATGCTGTTTTTACCTTTTGCTATTTCTAGACACTCACATGCATCGAGTAGTCTTGTGTCATGCACATGCTTTATCAGTTTAAGATTGCTTTCATCAATTTTGTGCTCATTGTCTAGAGCGTGTTGGGCGAAACTGGATTTTTCTACACTTCCGTATTTCATGTGTGCAAAATGCTCTTTGAAACGGGTTTCAATAGCTCGTCGGCTCTGGCCGATGTATTTGTTGTTGCAATCTTGACAACTGATTTCGTAAATTTCCGACTTCTCTGAGTTTTCTAATTTATCTTCTGGGTTGCCAAGAAGCTGTTGTAATTTGTAAGTATTCAGAATAATCAATAATAATAGATGACCGACCCTGCAGGTAGTGACTGCACTAGTTCATTATTGATGATTTAATTAGAATAATTGACAGTAACAAAGTCCATATCGGACCAGGCAACTGTAGGTATATAAACAAGTAACCCTTGCTTTAGATTTAGTATTAATTTTCTTCTCCTGAAGATGCTGTCCTTATTAGCGAAACGCGCGTCGAGTGCAAAAATATCAGTTCGGTGTTCCAACTGGAAGTATTATATTTGTCATATACGAAACAAGAAAATTATCCTCCAGAATGTTTTCATCGTATGTTGAAAATCCCATATGAAGCGGAACATTCTCGATCAATTACAGCGATTATTTCCCTCAATGCGAATAAACGATGAAACAGTTGAAGGCTAGACTGCTTTTACAGAGTTTTACAGCGATAAAATGCACTAGACCTTTTAATCGATTAAAATGTTCGAAATAAACCGGGTGTTTGGTTCACTTTCCAGGTACTATCTCTGGTACTATATTGTTCCTGTGTTCGATTTTGATGTTTCCTGAGTTTACATGTTTTCTGGAAATAATCTAAACATATATCCCTCCTTCACCAAGTTCAATCGACCAAAATGCGTGCATTTCCATGATTTTCAAAATTTTGCTTTCAAGCAAATGCTTTCGTGTATAATAATTTAAAATAAAATCCCTCGACCTGCGGTCTCGGGATTTTATCAAATTATCATACACTCAAGTCATTTGCTAAGCAAAATTTCGAGAATCATGGAAGTGCAGCACACATTTTAACCGATTAAACTTGGTGCACTCGGGATATAACCCCCGATAAACTCCCGGCGGGATATTTTCGGGCTGGTAAATACCCGGTAGGTATCGAAAAATACCCGCTCGGTCCGTGTATCTATAGTAACGATTGTTAAAATGTACATTTGTCATCTTGACAGTCATAAATACTGGATTTTAAACGTCGTTGTTTTAACTTCGGAAATATTCTACCGAATTACACTCGTGCATCAAAATAAACCTGATAATTTTCCTTTCAAGCATATTGTCAGTAGAAAAACTGCATTCGGTTATTTTCATATTTTGCTAAAAGAGCCCTCCTCCTTCGGAATCAGGCTCTTTCGACAAAATATGAAAATAAACTCATGCAGTTTTTAGACAACATGCTTTCTTGGAAAATTATCGGTAATTTTGAAGCACTTGTGTAATTACTCCAGATAACATGTTTCTCAATTTTATTGTAGTATCATCAAGTGGAGACCACGAAAAGTACTCACCAATAACCAAAACTGGGACATTCTCGAGATCGAGTTAACACTCTTCGACAGCGGTAACAGGAAGACTGCCCGCCCAAGGTGAAACTTGCCTAATACCAGTCGTTACTTTTCTACCTCGAAGAAAGTGAAAGTAGATTCAAGTTTCTACGAATGCGCCTTCGGTTCTTGCAAGATTCTTCCTTTCCGTTCGTGTTAATTTATATTCATCGCCTAAAAAATTCCGAAGGGAACCATTAAAAACGAATTGAAATGGGTTGAGTTGATACGTTGATTTCCAGGATGACTCCTGATGCATTTTTTGTAACGTTGCGCGTCTGTAGACGCACTTTTCTGAGGAAGGTAGGTCCAAAAGGCTCATAACAGAAGGCTGGGAAGAATGTACTCGTCTGGTCAACTGCGATGGAACTGCCAAAAAGAGGAATCGCCCATCGATGATGATATTTCAGAATAGTGTTGGTCATGAAAATAGCTGTAGAGAAAGGAAAAATCGCCTTTTTCATGCAGTATTTCAGAGAAAGTGGAATATGTGAATGAAGAATCAGCAGCAATAAGGCTGCTCTTTCCTGAATCCAATTCTGCAGCTTCAGTGTATTTTTTTTTGTGCGGAACTTCAGAAATGGAAATGGTTTTTTAAGATATATTTATCTCTGCGGATATTTTCTTGAATCTTGGCACGACATTGCAATCCTAGTTTTCATTGATTTTTATAGAGAATTTAAAAAGCGCCATTTTGAACTTATAGAACAGAAGAAAAAGCAATATTATCAAACGAAAATTATTAACTCTGATAATCCATGTAAAACAGCCTGGAAAGTTATTTCAGAATTTAACAACAGGAATAAAAGTGATCGAAAAAATATTTAAATTTTATATAATGAACAACTGGTAGAAGACCCAGTAATTGTATCCGATCTTTTCAATGATTTTTTCAAAAATGCTCCTTTGAAAATCAGATGTAAACTTTCCGTTCTGGATATAAGTTCTGGAATTAAAAATGTAATGAATAGCCAATCCCTTTTTCTTGGGCCATTTCTGTCGAACGAACTTCTCAATTTATTACACAACAAACTGAAAAATAAAACATCCTCAGGACCTGGCGGAGTTCCTTCCTTCATTTTAAAAAAGGTTATCGACATTATAATTGAACCTCTGACTTTCCTACTGAACCTGTATTTCAGTACAGGCAAATTCCCAAACGTTCTCAAAACTGGAAAGGTTATTCCTATTCATAAAAAAGATAATTCCGAAAAACTTGAGAATTATAGACCTATAACAATCTCTAGCAGTTTTTCCAAGATTTTTGAATATGGTCTGTTGGACAGGCTCGCTGATTTTCTTATAAAACAGAACATTCTGACAGGCAGCCAGCACGGATTTCGAAGAGATAAATCGACTACTACTGCAATCCATCAGTTCTTTGATGATCTTAATTACATTGATTCGGGAGAGGTCCCCATGGGCATCTTCTGTGACCTGAGTCGTGCTTTTGACTGTGTTGATCACTCTCTTCTGATGACAAGGTTATATGACTATGGTGTTAGAGGTGTTTGTTTAAATTGGATCGAGTCATTCATTAAAAATCGTGCGCAATATATCAGCTTGAAATATACTAACGAATATAAGATATGTGACATCAAATACTCCCCAGCTCAAATCGATATAGGTGTCCCCCAAGGTTCTGTACTGGGTCCAATTCTCTTTTTATTGTATATCAATGAAATCGGTAATTCTTTTCCTAACGTAAGATTGACCATTTATGCTGATGACACTTCTTTGGTTCTATCACACAAAAATTCAGCTACTTTAAAAGAAAATTGTGAAACTACATTATGTCAACTCGCCCGCTGGTTCAATGATATTTCTCTATATTTCAATGCAGAAAAGACGAATCTTATACTATTTCACCCGACAAGGAGGGATTTTGAAGATTTCGATATATCACTCAATGATTCTTTGATGAGTGTTGATCAAAGTTGTAAATTTCTTGGCATATTTGTTGATTCCTGTTTAAACTGGAAAAAACATTGTCAATTTTTAGACTCCAAACTCTCTTCAGTCCATTTCATGTTAAGAAATCTCAAACCCATTTTGACACGGGCACAACTAATGAATTTATATTATGCCCAGGTGGAGAACAGACTCAGGTATGGAGTGAGTTTCTGGGGAGACTCTTCCCAAGCCCAGCAAGTATTCATCTCTCAGAAGAAAATAATAAGATGTAGCGCAGGAGTCAAACGCGATCATTCTTGCCGAAATATTTTTAAAGAATTTAATATTCTCACATTGACAGGCTTGTATATATACGAAACTTGTGTTTTTGTCTTTAAAAATAGATCTTCATTTCCGTGCGGTGCTGATTTCCACGCATACAATACTCGTAAAAACACCAACCTTCGTCAACCACTTTCCACAATTAATGTTACTTACAAAGCCCCAAGTAGAATTGGCCCAAGGATTTTCAATTTTTTACCTGATACTCTGAAGAGTGTGAAACATGAGAATTCATTCAAAAAACAACTGAAGTCTTATTTTAGTTGAGAAATGCTTATATTCAATGAATGAATACTATCAATTCGTTAGTGCCTCCTAATGTGAACTGTATGCATGTATATTTTGTGTGTGTATGTTCATATATCCATGTTCTGCTTGTAATATTTTGTATTGTCAAATTGACTGTTGTCTTTTAATTTCATTACTACATTCTCCTAGATGAGAGTGTAATCTGACTTTTCTCATACAATGTATGTTGTCTACGAGAAATAAAGTGATTTGATTTTGATTGATTGATTTGATTGTGATTCACGAATATCAAGAGCTTTGAAAATTTTTAAGGTACCAGCATAATTGATTGAGCAGAATACAACTCCTTTTCAAATGAAAGCTGTATTACTCGAAAAAATCAATACGATTTTGGGGATAATAAATATTGAAAATTGAATTTTGTATGTTCATTCAGAAAAAAATTCATTTCATGAAAAGAAAAACGAGCTTTGAATTCTTATCAGTATTAATTGATATACAGAGTGTCAGTCGAGTACGCGACCAAACTCGAAAGGGTGATTCTTTGGGTAATTCTAAGACAAAAATTACATGGGTCCGGTGTTGCTTCGTTTCCAAGATACAGGGTGTAAAAATACTGATACTACAACATTTTCATCTTAATTTTTTCTTGTATCTTGCTCTGCTTTTGGGAAAAAAATTAAAAATATTTTATCGCACGTCCTTAGAACAACAAAATCAAAATATTCTTCTCCGATTGACAGCAAATATTAATTTTGCAGACACATATCAATCAGGAAAATAATACTTTACCTGCCTAGCAAAGTAAGGACTTTCTTGCCTAGGCAGCAGAAGTAATACTTTGCTGATTGATATGTGTCTGGAGCAGTAGGTAATTCCAAGTCGCTATCACTGTTCATAATGTTGTCAAACTATTATTACTATGAACATATGCATTTCCATTGCAACCAACCATTCCAACACTTGCGATTTCTTAACACATTTTGTTTTAATTTATCACTATATAGGAAAAATAGGAAGATTCTGGGAATGTTATAAATTTGCAAATACAATATCCTACATATATCATTATAAACAATCGGAGAAAAAATTATATGTTCAACTCAGGTGCGTACACAAGGGGGGTAAAAGGGGTAATTAACCCCCCCCTGATCAATCAATCACATAACATATTACAATATATTAAAAATGAGGGCGATATCAAAAAATATAATAAATGAATTAAAAATCGATCACAATTTTATTTCACCCTCACTCCCTCTAACCCTGTAAGTCTGAAAGATCGCAAAATTATAGAATTCAAAATCCCAGAAGATTATAAAGTCTCCGGTATTTCGGGAGAAATTGATAAACCTAAATTTGAATTCATTATTCAATTTTTCTGTTGCAATATCTTGTGTTCAAGTTTATTTTCATCTAAAATTATTGTTTTCCCTACTTTCCAATTTTATTTATGAAAAAAATGAAGATTAAACAAATCTGACGTATTTATTCCACAGTTTCACAATCGGAGAAAAAATTAATGAAATGTTCAACTCGGTAGCAAAGTAGGCTATGCTATTTTTCAAAGTAGGCTATGCTATTTTTACAGGATATTGATATGAAAAATCCTGGACAACAGAAAGATTAAAATAATAGGAATGATTGTTTGAATAATTGTTTTTGCCTTCATGGCACCATAACTTTATTTCCGAAACACTGCAGTAGTAAAAAACTTTGTGTTTCATCGAAATAATTCGAAAGATGGCTTTCGTGTTATGTTATTGGGTCAATCATAACTGAAAAGTTCGTTATTGTATGCCCATGCAAGTGAACCCCCTCTGTTGATGGTTTGCTAGTTTCATTTTGTTGTTCCAAGGACATGCAATAGAGTGATTTCAACTATTTTTTCTCATAAACAGAGCAAGATTCAGGAAAAAAGATGGCAATTAAAAAGTTGTAGTTTCAGTAGCTCAATGCGAAAAAAAAATAGAATCTCAAATAATCTCTGGCGCAAATCATCTGAAGGATTATTGAGATATTCAGGTAAAAAAGTTTTTTCTTTAATTTTGACACCCTATATCTTGGAAACGAAGCATAACCATTCCTACGTTCAAACGAACATTTTGTCTTACAATTACCCATAAAATTAGCTCTTTGAGTTTGGTCAGTTACTTAAATAACACACTGTATTTGCCCAGATACGCACCTAATTGCAATATTATAGAAAAGCAAAAAGAACTATTCTGTCAGGTATTGTATTTTTTATGAATTTGAAGATTAAATTAAAAATATATCGAGAAGTTGCAAATACTTCTTCTTGGCGACGTTTCGGAAGCTAATCTTGCTGGGTAATCGCACGTTAAAAGTTAAGGCCTCGTTGATCCATTGCTCGCACAAGTTTCGACTTCTGAGGGTTGACGTTCGTTCAGTTTCTGGTTGACGAAAACGAACAAAAGATTTTAGGACAATCAACGAAAAAACAACGTTTGCGATTTTGGTGGCTTCTTTTACTCAAAAGAGTTTTTTTTTTTAATTTTGACACCCTATATCTTACCGTTCCTATCTTCAAACGAACATTTTGTGTTAGAATTACCCAAAGAATTAGCTCTTCGAGTTTGACCAGTTACTTAACACACTGTATTTGCCATGATACGCATCTAATGAATATAAGAAAAGAAAAGAAATCGTCAGGTTTTGTTTTTTTTATGAATTTGAAGATTAAACTGAAAATATATCGAGAAGTTGCAAATACTTCCTTTTGGCGACGTTTCGGAAGCTTCTCTGCTTCCCTTTTCAGGCATCCTTGGAATTTTGTTGAACGGTTTGAAAAAAGTTACCAATTTGCCTTAGGTAAACAGATAATATATAAATTTGAAGCTCTTTCATTTTCCTGATAGAGAAAACCAAAACAAATGGATTTTATGACATATCTAATATCTACTGAAAAAACAACGTTTTCATAATATGCACTTTTTGTCTGTATTATATAGGCTTCTTTATTAACGCTTGGTTTCATCGAATTTAATTATTTAGAAACAACAGAAACGGGGGAAAACTCATTCCTGAAACTTCATTGTCGTCACCAAACATCGATAATATCATAATTAAAAGAGAATACTTCAAAGAAAAGAGGTTGATGTGGGTTTTGAGGAGACGAAACGCCCTAATAACTGAAAGTCAGTTGATATATATCTGGTAACATTTCAATCTTCCTTGCTGTATAAAATGGATGGATATAATTATAAAACCACCGCTGCGAAGTTAATTGTGTTATAATCTTTTGACATTGCAAACAATTATTACATAACGTCGATTCTTGAGCAATTGCAGTTGGAAGGCCGATGGACATATAGGTGGCTAGACCGCTTTCTCTTCATATATTGCTAACAGTGATGAGCCGTTGATAAAATCGATAATTCATTTGAAATTAATATCTCACAACGTGACGGTAATACCGATAGTTTGTTCATTGTTGTGTTAACAACGTAAATGTTCAAATAAAAGAAGTGTATGACATATACGAAGCTTATTGGGAAGTGATGTAAGATGGATGTAATTTTCAAGGTGAGTTTTTATTATAACGAATTTGTTGTGTGGTAACTGGATCATCATCGATATGCTAGCCAAAGTAATTCACGTAATAAGTTCAGAAATACTGGTTTTCGCAAATCGCTATGTAGTCCAGTCTATGACCATTTTCCCGTGTATTTATCCCATACAGCACCGATTCGCATGAAAATTTGGATTCAGGATCTACATACCCTATTTTTCAAAATCTACCCTGTGCCGAGGGTTGCTCTCTCCCTGGGGGTGGATGCCACCCCTTCTTGGAGGTGAAAAGATTAAAATTGGAAATAAGTGCGGAAATCAATAGATTGACTAATTCTAAGCACTTTTTGTTCAATGAAGTTTTTTCTGAAAAGCAATACTTTTCGACTTATTCGCGAGTGAACTTGTCGGTTTTCAGGCAAAAAAAAACACGTTTTCAGATCCTTTTTCGCGAATAACTGGAAAAATATGCATCTAATCGAAAAACATTCGGAGAGCAAAATTATAGCTTTTGAAAAAACAAAGGCGATCGTTCATTTTTTATGAATGCAAACCCACTACAAACTGAATAATTGCTTGTTGAAAGTTGATTGGTATATTCAAACGCCAAAATGGAAAGTTTCTACGTACAATAACCAAAAACCAATGCATGTTTCGGGAAAATCTCATTTTTTTGAAGTCCTTCAAAAATCCTTTATTTTTGTTATTTATAGAAGTTTCTAGCATCAAATCTGACCGAGGTATGAAGAAAATAATGTTGAATCCTATTTTTTCGTTAAAAAAATTGTGAACAACTCATCCTCTCTCCCCCCCCCCTTGAAAAAAATTGTTGTTGCTCCATATATTCACTTCCTTCATGTTCTTATGAGGAGTTCTGAGTTTTTCATCGATTGAAAGTACGTAGTTTTGAAAAAAATTGAGATTTAAGAGAAAGAGTCATATACGTAATTCAGCGAAAAATCACCATTTCTTCGAAATAACTCGAAAAGTATTTTGGTGTTTCATTTTTTTCTGCAGAATGAAAATAGAGTAAGATATGGCCAGTTAAATATTGTGAGGGTTCGGGCAAAGTACCTTTTTTGAGCCCTTTCAGCATGAACCTTTTCAAAAATATAGGCTGAAACAAAAAATCATGTGAATGAGCTTATAGCTCTTGAAAAAAACTACAAAATACTTTTTTGGTGGATTTGATTGCTCAAAGACTAAGCGAGTTATGGGAAAAAACCAAAAACAATTTTTGTAGAAATTAGAGTATGTTAATTAGTATATTGAAGAATACACATAGTAACTTTATTTTAGGAACTTTATGTATATATATATATAACAATTTCGATATAATTTTTCATTGAAAACTGTCATAAGGGTGGTTTTTAGGGGTCGAAACTGTTTGATAGATCAGAAATTGTCTATCAAGGTTAATTCAACGTATTTACAGATGACTGCACGCTGAAAACTAGTATTTTGTAATTTTTTTTTAATAGGGGTAGTTTTCACCTCTGATGAATAAAAATCAACCCCAGGCACAACCTCAACTTTGAAGTAGATGGTAGAAGCTAAATCTCAAATTAAATGCAAATAGATACTGAATAAGTTGAATAACTGCCAAATAACATGTTAATTATTATTTTCTGATGATATTCTGTCGTAAGGGGGGGATGTTAAGGGCTGACACTGATTACTGAACCATAAATTATATTAAAAATTATCAATTGATTGATTTTACTGATATGAATATGATTTCAGTTTATTACATGCTCCAATCTAAAATTTTGATATTTTTTTTTCGAATAGGGGTGGTTTTTACCCCCCTCAAAAAAAGCAACCCTCGGCACAGGGTAGATTTTGAAATAGAGGGTAAGTAGAACCTATATCCAAATTTTCATACGAATCGGTGCTGTATGGGATAATTACACAGTTTACACTTTTTCTACCGTCATAGACTGGAGTGACATTCAAGTCAAAATTTCTTGAAGAAAAAGTCATGATTTCCGGACTGTGAGGAATGAATGATATTTCCTTACAGTTGTTAGTGTTCTACATAAATGATTGAAAACATTTTCCAGAGTGACCCAAGTAATTTTATTATGAATTTCAAAGCACCATTTATTCGTGAATAAAATTATTCGTCATTTTTTCAAAATCAATATCTTTTGAATTTTAAACGATTTGCCTAAAAATAGTATGTTCACCTCTTAGAAAAAGCCACATTCCTGGATTCTATGTCGCTAATAAGTCTTGACTTGGCAATTTTCACTGTCGTCCAGGAATATCAGGCTTTTCCTACCTGGCAAACATACTAATTTTTGGTTTTTGGACGATAAGAGAAAATTCTGGGAAGGGTCCTGCAAGTTGGAGAGTCAAAAAAAAATTGTTTGTCTTGTTGCGTAGGTACACTATCTTTTCGGCAACCGTGTTCAAAAATCAATCGATTGATCAATCATGAAACATATTTATTCTTTATTATATTTTTTGTACAAAATTTCGAATATTTCAAAAACAACTGTATTCCATTTTCAGTTCCCTTTTTGAAAATTTTACTTTCCGGTACGTTTCAGAAATATAGGGGTCATCAAAAAGATTTCAAAAGAATTCAGGAAATATATAAATCAAAATTCTTGAAGTAGCTAATCAACAAAATAGCAGATCATTCTTGTGTGTATAGAAGTTGAAGTTGATGCCATGAATAAAAAAGTATTCCAATTACTTCGAAAATAAGCTTCGATGTTTAAAATTGAAGCTAATAAAATCGCAGATATCGTTTCGCTTTCTAACTCTATATTTTCTGAAAACCTCCGAATTGAACTCTGTGAGACATTGTTCGGAATTGAATATCCATGGAAATGGAAATTTTGTTTTTATTTTGGCCGTGTCTATAACCACGCTAACGTGGATTTTGGTTCCAAAAACTTTCTCTTGATTAATCCACGCTAATTGCACGTAGACCATTCTCTTATGATCAATCCACATCGATTGCGTGGTTGATATATGTAGTATAAATGACAAAATATATCTAAAATTTGATTTGAGGAATCCATCCATGCACAGTATTATTCCTGCCTCCGATGTATGACTTTAAATTTATTGGTTTGTTTTGTAGATTTTATTTATAGGTAATAGAAATTTATGTATCAAAATAATGAATGGTGAGTTTATAAACTCAATTGGAGAGGTAATTTATACAACCATATTCAAAATTAAAGTGTTCAGGAAAAAGAAGAAACCAAAATATATTTGTGAGTCATGAGCATGACTTCAGGCGACATCAGCGTGGATTGATCACAAAGGTAATACTCCATGCGAGGTTGACGTGGATTAATCAAGAGCGAATATTTCCATCGTATGTTAAAAATCCCATATGAAGCGGGACATTTTCGATCAATTACAGCGATAAATTCCCGGCGGGACATTTTCGGGCTGGTAAATACCCCGCGGTAGGTATCGAAAAATACTCGCTCGGTCCGTGTTTCTATAGTAACGATTGTTAAAATGTACATCTGTCATCTTGACAGGCATAAATACTGAATTTTAAACGACTTTGTTTTAACTCCGGAAATATTCTACCGAATTACACTCGTGCAACAAAATAAACCTGATAATTTTCCATTCAAGCATGTTGTCAGTAAAAAAACTGCATTCGGTTATTTTCATATTTTGCTACAAGAGCCCTCCTCCTTCGGAGTCGGGCTCTTTGGACAAAATATGAAAATAAATTCATGCAGTTTTTAGACAACATGCTTTCATGGAAAATAATCGGTGATTTTGAAGCACTTGTGTAATCACTCCCGATAAAGAAAATGTTAACCTCACTTTTTTCATATGACGCATTTCGCGTGGAGGAATTTTGGAACCTAGATACACGTTAGCGTGGTTCTAGGCACTGCCTTCCATTTTTCACACGGCACTGGCACTAATGATAATATAAGTCCGAGGTTCATTATTAGAAACCGACGACCTTCGAGTTTTTGGTGCTGGTATGCCCTGTACTGACAAGTAGCAATCACCCCGAAACCGGTATACTGCTGTTCCGTAATTTATATCGACCTGATGATCGATCATTACATTTCGAACGCGATAAATGCGTGTTCTTTGAAAGAGTCCTATGACACCACAAATGACCTTAAATATCCGCCGGGGTACTATCCAGAGATCTAATCGAAGTGCATATTTTGCTCCAAGCGAAGTATTTTCTACTCAACTCAAGCTCTAGTTGATGGAACTTTGTAGGTACTTTATTTCGGTAACTTTTTTGTTTCGTTTTAGTATATTTTACTTTTGACGATACTCTCCCCCGCCTTGGCTCAACTGGGAATAATCCGCGACTTAATTGAATTCAACGTCGCCGGTCATCCAGTTCTCCACAAGGATCAAAAGTGGGCTTTCGACCCCGACGTGGGAAAGAGAAGGTCCAGGCAGTATCAAGAAGTGAACGGAATCCTTGGAGAGAAGGCCATAGAGAGGCTGGGTCTGGGCATTGATGGCTACGACAGGGCGAGATTGGAAGAGCAGCGCAGGAGGGATGAAGGGCATCTCGGAGGGGTGGATTATTTGACGCCGTGAAAAAGAATTTTTTAAATGTACTTATAAGTGGTATTAAATAAATTAGTGAAAGTTTTGAGGTTATGGTTTTATTGTAGATTTCTTCCAGTGTAAGTTCCTGCTTAGGTGTCGATTGTATTTAGGTGAACTACTCTGCAACAGAAGTCTCTTAAATATTGTGTATAAATCCAGTGACCCTAGTGACAGACCGCGGTCATATCTGACAGACGACAGTAAATAAATCGCTTGCTGGGCTGGACACACAAAGGGATCTACAAATGCTTATTGTGCATTTGTGTCATATTTCAAAATATTTTTTCTCGATAATGACTCAATTTTGAGCGATTGTGATGTTTCAATCCATCGATTCCCTTCTATTTTCGACAATAGAAAGGATATTAATTCTCTAGCTGTTAAGAGACGTGAATTGTGGATTCGAGTCACTAGAAGAGCAGATTCAAGTACTGATAAGTTGAAATGGGCAACGGTATATTCATGCATTTCTTATCTCCAAATTGGAATTATAATCTCATTGAATCACCATTGTTGTTTATGGAAATACGATTTGTTTGTCCAGCAGACTGATGCATGTGACATAACATGCCCGCGGTCTATTGGGAAGAATTTCTACCGATGAGGGCGCTGATGTCTGTTCAAAAATATTGGCAACAAACCGTAATCAGCTGATCTTAATCTGTCAAAAACATATTTTTACTATTGTTTACGTTCTATTTTGTATTGCACCTTGTATTTTCAGTTTTTTGGCAAAGTTCTGTGTGAAACAAATGTGTAGACTAATCAGTGTGTGAATGTTTTAGAGAAGTGTACCATAATTTAACATTCAGAAGTTTGTTTTTGTTTTACGTGATGAAATAGTTCAAATATTTTCTGAAAGAGGCGTATCTGGATGATGAACTTCCCAATGGGGATGACAGCTGCAAAACTCTACCACTAGGAGCGCCACCACTGCATGTACCTTTGACAGCCTCTCAAGTCAAATGACAACAATGCAAAATATCAAACGTCCCTTCTTTGCAATAATTAAGAATATAAAGATTTGAAATCGACATAAAATGGTCTTATGTAGTGCATTCGGATTTAAAAATGTAGGTAAGCATTCATTTTCAAAAGAAACAAAACTGAAAAAGCAGTGGGAAGTAGCTCTGAAAAGAAAGAGCTTCCAGGCATTCTAGATTATGCTCCAGTCACTTACAAAAGAACGTAGCAGGGCTAGTAGATTGTTATTATGATGATTTTTAACGAAACACCTGTTTTCAGTTTCAATGTTCCCACCATACACCTCGTAATTTTTTGGTACTAGCAAATTAGGAAAAGAATTTGAACAATGTTAAATATTGAATCGAATCTCAAGAAGTAAAAATGTGACAGTATGATGATTATATTTTGGCTCCTCATATAATTACGATCGAACTCCGCAGGTAAGTTCGTTTGAAGAAACTCTTGTACTTTTATCCTTCAAATAATACAGAGTGGAAAAAAGACAGTCTGTCAATGAAATAATTTCCATGGTTTTCTAGATCTGGCTGGGACTTCCCCAGAAATATGTCAAAAATCAATGAAATAGAATAATTAGTTGCGTAGGTGTTCGTGCTTATGAATTATAAGGAACAATCCGATCATTTTACTCGTTGTCGTTGTTATGAAAAAAACTTCACGAACTGTAATAACATTTTTTTAGATCTTAGAAAATTTTAATCCATAGTGATCAATCCAGAAATAAATTGAATAGAAGAAAATGGCTGAGGACTTCAAACCGCGCCATTACCAGGTGGAATTGATGGAAATTGGTTTGAAGAAAAATACCATCATGTTCCTACCAACCGGATCAGGAAAAACTTTCATATCTGTATTGGTTCTGAAGAACATGAGCAGGAGCCTTTTGAGGTTAACTATGGTTTCATTCGAATAGTATACTTGTGTTACAGGTTGCAAAGTATTGCTTTGTAGGTCTTACGACAATGGTGGGAAAATATCAATCATCCTTGTGAACACAGTAGCACTTGTTGACCAACATCATAAGTACATTCTAGATCATACAAATTTGACCGTAGGACAGTATACGGGAGAGCTGAACCTCGACTTATGGGGAAGGTACCATTGGCTTCGTGAATTCAACAAGTATCAAGTTTTGGTTATGACTTCCCAGATCTTAGTGAACTTATTGACCAATAATTTCATTGGTAGGTATGATTGAAATTCAAAAATCCTAATCTATCGAAACGGATGCGGCTAAAATTGTTTTCAGATTTGAATAAAGTGAACTTATTGATCTTTGATGAATGCCACAGTGCTGTCAGCGACCATCCCATGAGACAAGTTATGAAATTCTTTGAAAACTTGACGGAACCCCCAAGAGTTATCGGTTTGACTGCTACTTTGCTGAATGGTAGTCGTAAACCGAATAAAGTTATTGAAGAAGTTTTGGCACTGGAAACTACTTATCATGGTAAAGTTGCAACTGTTGATGGGCTGGCCCAAGTTGTGGGGTAAGTACTGAGCGTTCAACATTATGAAATAGAAGTTCTAAGAGAAGGTTACTGAGAATTTAATAAATACCAATCTGAAAGACTGAATAAATAAATATTGATACTAATCCTAGAAGTTATTTGTGAAGAAGGACTTTGACTTGGAATATATCATATTATGTTTAGGTTTTTGAAAGACTCAGATCTTCAAAATTTACTTTTGATGTGTATTGTGTATACAGTACTTATCAAGATCAAGAAGGTGAATGGGTATTGTACATCAGGAAGAATGTATTCAGGGTTCTGCTTCTGCTTGATAGATGGCGACACAAGACGTATAGTCAGCGTTGTTCCACAATGGTTGTTCCTATCCAAGGACAGTAAACTTTATAGAGGATGGCCAGTTCCCTATACTGCAATGTTATCCTGTCAACTGACGTCACCACGATTCCTTCCGTAGTTTATATGTACATTTCGTGATGCAGTGGAACTAATTTGATGACGTTTGAGCTACTCTGACGAAGCGACTGTAGTCAATTGCCATCAATGCCATGCCATATGCTTGCCATCTTTTAGTTTTATTTACTTGAAATAATTGTCTATGCTTGAAACTTTTTTGGTAGATATTCGAACTTGTGAAAAGTGTACTTAATATATATATATATATATATATATATATATATATATATATATATATATATATATAATATATTTGTATTGAAGGGGCAGTTGGTTTTCAGGGAAAAATATCTTCTTTTCCATGAAGAATGCTTCCTTCACAGTGTAATCCCAATATAAGTATAATGAGTATTTTCTTTTCATACTAGTTAATGACATGAATTCATAACAATTGAAATGATTATCAATAATAAAACAAAACATTAGTATTGTGAATCTGTTTTTGGTTATGTTTACGGAATCGCGATGACGTCATTGACAGCATAATGAAATTAGCGAATCGGGCCATCCTCTGTAAAAATAGTTTACTATCCTTGGTTCCTATCATAATTCTAATTGTACTGTCAAATGGTGTAGAATTGTACAGTTTTTCAAAGAATCGTACAGTCGCCATCTATTTTCGTAATTTTGAAGCTTTCTCCTTGTCATCCTATTATAGGCAATCAATAAAACCAATTTTAATAATTAATTATTAATTAGTTATATTCACAGTGTCATGTTTCACAATGACAAATGACGACAGTGCAGTGACGAGTCTCACGGAATCACGGAACAATAAACTCACTCTTTCATAGAGTTCCATATTTTGGGTGATTTGGTGTGATTTTGTTTGTTGCCGAAGTGTGGAATTAAACTTCTCAATATCGAATAGTAGTCGATTTGTACTGTTTTGTACAGATTTTGATTGTATTGCCTTGGTACAGTTTACGTGGTCTCGGTAGTGTAGTGGTTAGCATATCTGCCTATAAAGCGGAAGACCGGGGTTCGAATCCTCGCCGGGCCACCGTGCTGGGTAATCGCACGTTAAAAGGTAAGGCCTCGTTGATCCATTGCTCGCACAAGTTTCGACTTCTGAGAGTTGACGTTCGTCAGCTGGTTAACGAAAACGAACGAACAATATCCAAATGTACAGCTTTCTGTACAATTGTACACCCTGGAACAACAACACTGCGTATAGTCGGTTAAGGCTGAATTCAGACAGATCCGAAATCCGATCTTACGACGATCCGATAGATTTCTGATTGGTCTAAATTTCGGATCTGTCTGAACCCAGCATAACACATTTAGAATCGGTTTGAAGCATTTTCGTTGTGCCATCTACAGTATAATGTCGATATTTCTGTTCACTCGACAGTTTCCGTCTCTGATAGGTCAGCAAGGACAGTAAACTATTTTAACAGAGGATGGCCCGATTCGCCAATTTCATTATGCTGTCATTGACGTCATCACGATTCCGTAAACATAAGCAAAAACAGATTCACAATACTAATGATTTGTTTTATTATTGATAGTCATTTCAATTGTTACGAATTCATGTCATCAACTAGTATGAAATAAAAATACTCATCATACCTATATATTGGGACAATTATTTCAAGAAAATAAAAATAAAAGATGGCAAGCATATGACATGGCATTGATGGCAATTGACAACAGTCGCTTCGTTAGAGTAGCTCAAACTTCATCATTCATCATATTAGTTCCACTGCATCACGAAATGTACATATAAACTACGAAAGGAATCGTGGTGACGTCAGTTGACAGGATAACATTGCAGTATAGGGAATAAAAGTTTACCGTCCTTGAGATTGGTGCAGATGAAAGTTAAGATGTCTAGAAGGATGGTGCTGGGACCGATGCGATATTATTTAGAATTTTATGGCGACACTTTTCTGTCATTAGTGTCATTTTTACGTATCGTGCAACGTTGGTATATGGGAGGAAGGTTACGAAATGTCATCATACCGATCCCTCCATATTACCGGGGCGTCAACGAGATTAAGGTGAAATTCCACTATATACTAATATGCAAGTAGATTTCAGTTTCTGGTATCTGATTGGCAGGAAACAACAGATAGCCAAAAAAATACCTGCTTCCCTAATAAGATCTATGATTATTCGAGTATATTGAAAATCTAACTTTATGGTGTTCAAAACTAAATGTTAACTGAGAAAAAGTGCAACTCGATCTCGATATATGTGAAAATTGGAAACGAAAGCAAATGAAAAATTGAGGAATTTGTATGGCTGGTGAAAATCCGAAAGGAATACCTTTGTTTTGAAAAAAGGAGGACTGCTCTTCATGCAGCAAGAAGTGGTTTGCCAGAGTATGATAATTACTCGTATATGAAATGGAAAATATTTGGGTTTACCAACCGTTCAAGGAGCTTTTTCCGACGCCAAGAAAATGCTTGAGCTTTGTATTATTCTTCGAAAGTTATCTGCGTCTTCTAATGTATAGTGTTCAATTCATATAGGAATCCAAATGAACTTATGAACGAAATGCCTTTTCAAGGATATCGCTCTGTAATCATGCAACCAATTGTGATATGGTCCATTCATATAAAATGAGTACCATGATTATTCGTGAATGAATGTGTATTTGAAAATAACATTACCAAAGAAACTGATATAATTATTCAAAAGTAACATCGGATTATGCAGCAGATTTTTGAGTAATAAGAGATGGAAATTACCCTTTATTATGACTAGTGCTCAAACGTTCCCATTGAAAAGTGAAGGTTGAACTTCTCATTACTCAAAACTGCTGCATAAATCATGGGTTGGTTGTCAGTTTGTAATATATTTAATATATGATGACACTGCACAAATATAATCATTTGTTTTGAAAAGTAAGACTCCACTGGAGCCTAATAGCGTTCCCCAAGTGTTCAAACAGCCCGTTATACAGCACTTGTTTCCCGGTATAATATTTGATCAAAAAGTTTTTTATACAAAACACTCTAAACGAACAAGAACCCAAGAAAAAATACTAACAACTTATCCTAATAGAAACACTTTAAAGTTAGTAAAATATTACCCTAAGAAACTCCATCCTTACGCTAATGAAAATTGAACAAACGACTTAAAGTACTTGAAAAACGATTCACCTCCACAAAGACAAGACGCAAAGCAGGTATGCTGTGGGCTGTGACAACGCAACAAATTTTTCAACTTTTACCACAAAGACACCAAGAGACCAGAGACAATCAGGAATCAGCCACATAAAACATATATGTTTGTGTGTTCTGGGACAATTTATTTGCATTTTTTCTGTTTATCTTTGGTTCTATGGGGCTATGCCACCTATTGAGATTTTTAATTTACCAATTTTACCCCAGAATTGCCAACCTCGATTTCCCCGAACCCTGCCCTAGCCTCAGGTACCCCTTCGCCATAAACTCGTTATATTTCGTAACTTTCCTATATATGAACGTTGATGTAGCTTTGAAATGATGTGGATCCTGGAATTTTATATAGGTAATGAAAGTTTAAGCTTTTGATCAATTATCAAAATATGAATGATCTACGTCATTGAGAAAAAATTCCACTTGAGTTTCTGAAATGATTGATATGTATTGGCATTATGTATAGGTAAACAACAAAATGTGTGATTCGTGCTAAGAGGTCGTAAGAAAAATGTAAGGAAATACATGACTGGGGCACCACCGTTTTTTTTTTCTGGCGCCATCTACTAATGGGCTTCATTGTCATCCAATAATGAGCCCATAAGGTTGACTGAGTATACGCATTTTTTATAGATATGTAGTTAGTGAACCATATGGAAATATAATTTGAAGGTATGCATACTACTGGTAGATAGCACTAGTGATTCCGTTTCCATGTCATGTATTTACTTTCATTTTTCTTAGGGGCATCACACATTTCAGTGATTACTTATACATTATTCAAAATATAGCAATCAATTCAGAAACAAGTGGTATTTCGAAGCTTCATTATCTGTCTTTCAACACTCCAGTTAAACTGACAGGCAGAACTTTGCACCAATTTTGCCCTTGAGAGTAGGAAACTTAGTCGAGAATTGTCAAGTGAACGGAAATATCTACATTTCACTGTAGATGGCGTAACAAAAACGATTCTAATCCTTTTTTCACATGCATTGACTAACTGTATCTCTGTAAACAATGTCATACGCCTTTGGGCAATGAATAAACCACCAAATTATTATAGGTGAGTATAGAGGGGATAGTGGGCATATCATTTGACGGGATGGATACTGCGGATAGATGGCACTAGTGAGCTCGTTTCTTATTCGTGTCCTTTCTTTATTTCTCTCACGGACGTCGTAGCTTGAATCGTCCATTTTCTTGATAACTCATAATGTCAATCAATTCCACGGCGGTTGTGGAATTTTTTTTCAATTCTATTTTGAAGATTGAACTTTCCATTATAATATAATCAATTGTATACACTATTCTGAACAATTATCAGCCATCATTAACTCACTTTGGAATAATTGTTGGTATCCAAAAGTTTTTCGAATGTGATTCCATTGCCTGAGTATATGATTTTCTTTTCTGAGTATTGTCAAAAAAACTTATTATTGAATTGAGAAATTATATTCCATTATAGAAAATATTAAAATTCACGAAATACCTAATGGGTCCAAAAAACAATAATCATATAAAATACCTTGAACCAAAAAAAAATGAAAATTAAAAGACAAAATTAAATAAGCAGAAATTGAACGAACGTTCATTTCTTAAACATTGGTTAGTCTGGAATAATCTTTCTACTTCATTTCCAAAAAAAAATCTGACGGGGTGAGGTCTGGAGATCTTGCTGGCCATTTCATTGTATCCATTTCCAAACGCTTTCTCTTTAAGAAAGTAGCATTTTTCCGGCTTAATCCGGAAAGTATCTACTTTTGTGGACTAGGCCGAGAAGGTCCTTCAGTATTAGCAATTGCTCGCTTTTCCATATAAATATTGATATAAATGAAAATTAGAATGTGTCAGTTGGTACCTATCTACTGTTCGAATCTCAATATTTGAGACAAATAATAATTGAAATGTTTCAAAATTTTGTACTAAAGAATATAATGAGAAATGTGTCTCACTGACATCACATTCTACACGGTTGTCAAAAAAAAAGTGCACGCAACACTTCCCACATCAGTTTCTTTCAACCTGTAGACTTCCAGCCTACGGCTCGTCCTAGAATTTTGTTTACTACTTGTAACTATATTTTTCGAACTCGTATCGTACGTAAATCACTTTTATATTAGGTAATCGATCTAGTGGAGTCTTTGTCGGTTTTCGAGTGAATAAATAAGCAATGGAAATCAGCAACAGTACCACTCCTTGTTGGAGATTTCTGTAAATTCAATAGGGGGATACCATTATACGAACATGCAAAGTGAAGTTGCACCATTACTACATTCATTTCGCAACTCTGAATCCGCTCAAAATCTATATATATATATATATATATATATATATATATATATATATACAGTTTTCGGATTAATCCATTCAAGTATACGAAGTATACCCAACTGATCGCCTTGAAGATAGAAGTGAAATAACGAGATAAACGGGTTTGAAATTGACAAAGGTCAGGTAAAAGTAGGGAACGTCAGATTAATTGTGTATTGTCTCACATATCTGTCATCTGATGAGTTATCTTTCTAAAAGGGGAAAACAAAATAATAATAATAAAGAAGCATGGTTCAAACACGAGAGCAGTTTTTCAACGTTACGACATTTGACATTGCTGTGGAGTTGGTTTTTTTCAATCTGATTGGAGCGTAGGATTCTAAGATCCACTTTCATGTTACGACATAAACTGAAGGGAGGATTTACTCGAGTGTATGCTATCAAATTTGAAGCGGATAGAGATTGTCGAGATTAATGTAGTCATTGACGTTTGAAAAGTATACATGGGTGCGCAAAAGTAACTTAGGAAAAAATCGCTGAAACACGTCAATTGATTTTCAAAGTGTACGCATTTTTTGGCAATGAAATGAAATATTTTTTTCAACCCCTTAGCTGCAACCCTCCCCAACATTTTTTTTCAAATGCAAACCTACGTCGTGTATGGGCTCATTGAGAAGCTCGTAAAAAATGGAATCTGACCATACCCTTCCTTTTTTTTACCCATGTGGTTACCACGAAATGAGAAAAAACTTCGAAAAGTTAGAAATGTAGCCTGTAGCCTCCTTTGTCTATGAGCTTGTATTCTCTCCCCCTCAGATATTCGACAAACCCTTCGGAACATCTGAAACTGTGCGAGTCCCACATTCTGGAACCCCACGAACTTCTCGCGGTGAACTTCCTGAAGAAAACGATAGTCACTCTGAACCTCCTGAGATTCGACTCGTCGACGAAAGCTCCCAGTCTAGACATAAAAGATCTCCGACCGCTCTCGGCTTCAAGAGGCCGATCGGACCTGTCCAAAATGCTCGGATACCTCGTCGCTCACATCGAAACTATGGGAACCTACGGCGGCCTCAAAGCCACCATATCGCTCCTCATACAAGTCGAGCGGATGAAGAAACACTGCGACGAAATCGTACTCTACCGAGCGTTAGAATACGCGCAAACGTGCCTGTCGTACGTCAAAGAGAGGCTGAGCAACGCCATGACCGATTTCGGGGAATCCCAGCGCATATTCAAGTTCTCATCGGACAAGATTCTCGTGCTGTTGGACATTTTCCAGGAATTCAAGAGCAAATCCTCGGAGAACCTCTGCTGCATCGTTTTCACCGACGAGCGCCTCACCGCCAAGGTGTTGTATCACGTGCTCAAGTCGTTGGCCGAGGCTCACGGGGACTTCAGCCACGTCAAGCCCGAGTATATCGTCGGGTGCTCCAACGATCCGTTCAACGACACCAGGGAGAATTTGTACGGCGCGAAGAGGAACAAGCGCGTTCTAGAGGCGTTCGTCAACAAGAAGATCAACGTTTTGGTCGCTTCGAGCTTGTTGGAGGAGGGCGTGGATATCCCGAAGTGCACGCTAGTCGTCAAGTACGACAAGCCGAAGGAGTATCGGTCGTACATACAGTCGAAGGGGAGGGCCAGGCACAGGAAGAGCTTGTACTACATGATAGTGGAGGAGGCGGGCGCGAAGAGGTTCGACGAGAAGTATTCGGACTTCCGGAAAGTCGAGGGGATACTTAACGAGGTGAGTCTTGCTTGCGAACGGTTAATAGATGATCGATAAGAGTAGCGAGAGGTGTTTTTATTTGTTCGGTGGATCGGTACAAAAATGATAATATTGTTCGTTATATCGAATACATTTCGTTATTTTTCCTGATTTTTTTTCAATAATTGAAATCGTGTTTATGAATGACACTGGCATGACTTATTAATTCATACCTAGTAATAATTTTGACATAACCTACTTGGAATTGAATATTCCTATTCAAAATTCCCTTTTCAGAAGAGGCATCCAACATTGACCATTCTCAATGAACAGGGAGCAATCACTTCATTTTCGTTTAATAAAATAGAAGTAGCCTCTTTTTTTTCCTATCTGTTCTGCCATAAGTAAAATTGATGTTATCCCACTCGACCATTTTTTGATAATATGTGTTTAGCTAATTTCGACTTATCTATTTCTCGTCTTCTCAAGTTGTTTTTATGTTCAGCGATCCTTATTCTTAATGGCCTTGATGTTTCACCAGTATATAGACCACCACATACATAAGAAATACTATAAACACAATTTTTGAATTTTGAGGTTTGTTTCGAGTTTATAGGGATTGGATCGTGTTCTCTGTTTTGAATATTGTTCTTACATTGAATCTACTACCTATACGTTTGATTTTTTCCGTTAAACTTTTATCTGAAAAATTTGGAATTTGCTCTTTACCAACCTCTTTCAAACTTTTGAATGGTTTCATTAACACATTCATTGGGGTAAGCATTTCCCCTCATAACATTTTTTTGGATACTATTTCTCTGTCTCGAATCTCTGTGTTTGATTATATAATTTGTGCTCTGTCATGACACCTTTGACTTTTTTGTGGTGTCTAATATATTATTCTAAAATATCGAAAACATTTTTAACCGAAATAGCTATTTATGTGACCAGAAAGATTGAGTATTATTTTCTATAACGAATGCGATTTATGCAGGACGAGCATAGCGAGATTCCGTAAAGTCGCGTAAGTTATACAAATATTTTTTTATCCTGCTCGAAGAAGCTATTGTATAGCGAAACACGTGTCGCAGTTTTGTGAACCCATTTTTAGTGAGAATCGTATAGAAAATTGATAATGAAAAATAAGGCGTTTCGATATTTTCGTCAATTTGGAAAAGTGACACTTTATATGTCGAATTTGAGAAAATAAGCTCTAATTTCAAAAAGTAACCACCATAATATACTATTTTGTCCACTTGTCCAGTACTTGATTGGAAAAAACTTGGAGAGACCCGAGCCGTCGCAAGATGATATCGAGAAGATGTACGGCGAAGCCGAGCTGCCGCCATATTTCGTAAACGGTCCCGGCTCAGCTCAAGTCAATATGACGTCGGCGATTCCGCTTCTGTGCCAGTATTGCAACAGCCTGCCTTCGGACATGTATACTTGCCACGCTCCAGAGTGGTTCGTGAAAAATCACTCCGAGTATTCACAAGCTGAAGAAAAAAAATCTAGTGCCGTCGTCATCATGCTGCCAACCGTTTGTCCGGATCCGGAACTTTTGAAGCCGATAGAGGTGAGTATGTTTGCGATCTTGAATATTACAACTGTTGGTGTCAGTGCTGGAAATCGAAATTGTTGATAAAATGACAAACTATCTTTTACTTGAACTTAAACTTATTTAACGTCCGTCCAAAGATTGAGGTCAGTTTGATCGAATGCTGTTTGGTATGAGCAATGCGCCACATCATTCACAACGAATTATGGCTTCATATTGAGCAAATGCGTTCCTTGGTGATTGCGGCAAGTATTTCATTTTATGAATTTTATGCCAACTACTAAAGAACGTTCTAAGAAAGCAATTGTTATTTGGTACATAAATTTCCAACAGAATAACCAGAGAAATACTAGTTGGCAATTATAGATGGTTTGGTATCGAGGCGAAAGGACGGACTATTCTGTGATATCGTCAAGATGTTATGTTGAGAAAAATTGTGTTACGGAAACAACCAAGTTAATGTAATACTTTTTTTTCGGATTAACACCACGATTTATTAGAGAACATTCAATTATTTTCCTCAGTTGCTATTAAAAAATGGTGGGTGTCCTTTCGATTTTTTTTCAAGTTGGCAAATTTGAGTTATACCTATGGAAAGTGTCAGTAATTTATCATTTTGAGGAATCAGTACGGGCATTTTTTTTTAAACATACGAGTGATTTAAACGGAATTTGGAATCTTCAGTTACTTATTCAACCAGGTTTATGTATACCAGACACTATTTCCACTCCTAGTTGAAATTTTGAAGTTGTACATTGAAGAATTCACCCTTAGAGTAACCCTTCCAAGTGACATATTGTTTAGGGTCCCTTCATGAGAACGATCAAGGTGGCGAAAAGAGCAGCAGCATTAAAAGCATGCGAGGCCCTCCACAAAGCTGGCGAACTGGACGATCACCTAAAACCCCGGAAGAGAACTGCGAAAGAAGAAGACGTCAAGTTTCTTTTCGCGCACTACCCCGCAAAAAAAGAAATCGGGGCGGGAGGCGCTAAAAAGAGACGATTACACAAAAAACACGTGAGTAAAATTCAAGAGAATGAAATTGTAACTTACAGCAAATTTTGTCACCAAAAAAAATATTGCGTGGAAACTCCGATAAACTTATTTGTTGGCGCACTCGTTACAGATATCCTGTTACAACCGAGGACCTCTGAAACCGAACTCTACCTGTCACCTTCACGTCATCCACTTTGAACCCCTTTTCGATAGACCCACGGATTCAAACTACTGCGCCCTCTACGATCTCTACAGCTCGAAGCTTTGCTATGGAATCCTGACGCCGTCTCCTCTACCTATCATATGCGATTTCCCTTTATACACTACGCTCGGGACGATAAACGTCACCCTGAAGGTGAACCAGAAGGAACTGATCTTCACGAAAGAGGAGATCGAACAGCTGAAACAGTTCCAAGTTAGGGTGTTCCGAGACGTCCTGAAAACCTTGCAACCGTTTTTGGTGTTCGACAACAATGAAGATGTGGACACGTTCATGGTCGTCCCAATCGATAAAAACGATATCAGCATTGATCTAGATTGCATGGTGAATACCAAAGTGGAGCAGGTGAAGGAACCGACAGAAGATAGGAAAAATGAACTAGCGACTTCTCCTGAGAAATTCCTTGGGAAAATCGTGATGCCTTGGTATAGGGAAACTGCCGACTACTTGGTTCGTACCTTTTATGAGTTTTTTCATTATTTTATTTACACCCGTACTCTAATAATACACTTATATGCCCACAACCCGTTTTATAATGAAATCCATTACGATACAGATTTTTTATTACGATACAGATTTTTAACCAATAGAAACCCATTATTTTTCAATCAAGCATGATGTGCAAGCTTTGCATTTTGACGTTTATCAAGTCAAAATCAGTAGGTATTGAATTTTTGAAGAATTCAGTCAATTTTCGATAATGGAATGAAAATATGTTATAGCAGTGATATAGAAGAATTACCAGCGACTCCTCCACAGATGTCTCAGTCAAGAAAATAATACAATCGAAAGGATTATGTTTTTCATTTGACAAATGCAACATACATGTTTTTATTTTCAAACAAACAAATGAGCTCTCATGGCCGAGTGGTCAATGGCACCGGCAGAGATCAAAAACGTCCGGGTTCAATTCCTGACCTCGGCAGAGATTTTTTGTTCATTTTTTTTTCTTTTCATTTCTTATTGTTCTATTTTCCGTGGTTATACCATTAATTATGATTTTGTGGAATTTTTCAAAGAAATACGATTGATTACCTTCTATTATTGTGTTCAATATAAATACTCAATAATATAATATTTTTAGTTCTTCATTATTTATCGGGTGTAGATAAAATAGCGTATGCAACTCTCATGTAATGGTTATTAATACACTCGCATAAACCATACGAAACTTATCTTCAGCTCGTTTCGTATCCCGGTTTATGTATTAATAACCATCATTACACGATCGTTGCATAATATACTATTAGAATTCAGTTTGAATACGTATAGAAATGTAATAACTGTTTGAAAGACATTATCTTGGGTTGGATGGATTTTTTCTTCTATTTTTTTTTAATTGTCAACCTACCACAATCTGAAAAAAAAAATTGAAAATGTTGGCATCTAGACGAGGACGGTTTTATTTCTAATCTACTCCAAAAAGTTGATGCGTCATTTGAAAACAGTTTTTTTCTTAATGGAACACGTTTTACAAGTCAGCAACTTCTCGTTATAACTGAAATTCACCCATTAAAATTTACAAAAACTAATATTCGTGAAATTACCTATCATTGTTAACGTTTCGGAAACGAAATCTGCTTACGTTTTCACAACTTTTTTAAATTCCTTATTTAACGTCGGCCTATCTCCTCTACCAAGGCCCATCACCGACGCCGGTGAGCACACTTCCACCAACCGGAAATTTTGCCGAACCCTCTGATATTCAAACCAGATGTAGTGATCTTTTACTAGCCCAACATCCATGGACTCCATATATCTTGTGCTCATTGATATATTGTCTGCGAGCATATGCTATTTTGCTGCAGTTGTATGGTCTTTCGACGCGGTCTTTTCCTGCATGAGGTCACCCATCCAAGTACGAACCGCGCTCGACGCTGCTTAACTTCCGATATCGAATGACTGTCAGTCAACCTGTGGATATAGGCCGTGCCCCGTTTTCCAAACTTGTTAACAAATATTGCTCTTGGTTCGTTTTTGAAAATCTTTGTAAAATTTGAGATTTGAAATACCATTTTGTCCAAGTGTGGTAGTCAGGTGTATTCAAATTTACGGAACTCGTTGAGATGCAAGTATCCTCAGGCAGCATGATAAAAGCAGAGCACGAAAGTTGAATGAATCTTGACGTTTTTTTTTTTTTCGGGTGACAGTACGATGAAATTATTTATTATTATGTTCCCGATGTTATTTGAAAGAACTCGGCTAGACTCAATTTCAGCAATTATTTGTCTAGAAATGTCTGATCTAACCTCTAAACATCAGGTATGAAATGATAGAATTCATATTCAAGTTTTGTGCAGGAAACTGCTATTGATAGTTACGAATAGATCAAGAATAAGGTGTAATGATGATATGGCCACGAAAACCAAGGGTAACGAAATTGAGGGCCGTAGCTTTCAAATAAAAGAGAGAGAAACTTCGTTAGTTCATCGAAAAATAATATACCTTTTGCAATAAGATGATCCAGATACGGGACATGTATTATATCTTAGGATCTGTCATATTGATTCTTGGTTTTTACAGATGGGTTAAGAACTAGGGCTTCGCGTGACCAAGACTGATCAATTTTCGTCTTGGTCTTGGTCATGGATCAAAATGCTTCTAAAAATTTGAATTATTCTTTAATTAATAGTCAACAGTTTATTTACATATAATAGGTATTTCGTATTTCTCAGTCTTTAACAAAGGGTAAAGTAAGCAAAATGAATTTCTCATTTAACCAAAAAAATATAATTTTTTCGAAATCCCAAATAAATATTTGATTAGGCCCTAACAGCGCATAGGTCGATAGCCCAGAAAAAAGGTTAGGTTAGGTAAAGAAATATGTTATCTACCCATATACAGGGTGTGTTGATAATGCTGCGGTAATGGGATGTCGAAATTTGCAAAAACTTCACTTTTCTCTATTTCAAAACAATTGAAGATAGATATAGAATACTAATAAAATGTTCAACCTGAAGTTCGAAGGTATGCATCAATTCACAGGATGATTTATTCAAAATAAAAAATCTTTGGCAAGTTTAGCTGGACATGACTACAACGCAGTATGAAAAATATTTCCAAAAATTTCTTTGTATCAAGACCAAGACTAGTCTCATGGTCTAGCGAAGCCCTATCAAGAACCCAGAAGAGTACGACAAAAGAAATCATACACCACAAAATCATGACTTCCAACAACTTCAACTTCTCTCATCACAGGTAACACGAATATGCCCGGACAAAACGGCCCTATCGCCCTTCCCCAGCGAAAACTACGCCAATTTCAAGGACTACTTCGAGAACCACCGCGGCTTGCGGATATCCCACGCCGATTCGCTTCTGCTTGTCGTCAGAGGGCTCTCGAGACGTCTGAACCACTTGAAGCCGAGGGGTCGCGAGGGCAAAAGGAAGCGCGACCGATTGCACGAGGACACCGTAGTACACCTCCTCCCCGAGCTGGTGGTGAGGCAGGATTTCCCTGCGGCCTTGTGGATTCAGGCTTTTCTCCTGCCGAGCGTCATCACCAGGACGGACGCCTTGTTGAGAGCGGAAGAGCTGAGGCGCAGGATCTGCGAGGAAACCGGTGTCGGGGTGGTGTCTATCGTGGCCCCGAAGGCGCTGCTGTTGGAAGAGGAGTTGGCTGGTTACGAGGCGTTTGTTGATGATGGGGAGGAGCATCCTGATGTCACTTTCTCGGATGAGAACGTCGGTAAATATATTGTATTCATGTAGTAACGTTTACGTCGTATGTTGGTTTTCTTTATCAACATGAGTTGAAATGTAGTTTTTTGTTTGAAACACGAGTGAAAATGACGTTGATTCACAATCATTCAGGAATTTTCAAAGTGTTTAGATCCCCGCCAACCTGTATATACACCAACGTTGTTCTGCAAAGCAAGTTAACCCTGACACGTTGATGTAGCTACCACACACTATCTCAGTAATGAGCGTACAAAAAGAACGGTACCCATTTACTTCTGGAAACCCCAAAATCCTCTTCAATAACTAAATCCTCGGACAGTTTTCAGGAATAAAATGTTACCTCCAAGTATAGCATCTGTCGTATGGATGAGGTTAGTTTCAAACCGCATATTCTACTGCTGAATAGCTAATGCAAAACTCACTTTGACCTATCCATATGAAGCACACCCCCTTAGGGGTGGAATTCCGGAAGACCCTTCATTTGTCGGATGCCTACGTCATACAAAGAACACACCCTCCAAGTTTCAGATCTCTACGATCAGTGGTGTAGGTTGTGCGTTAATTAACTCCTGAAATAACTTTCTACTCTTTTTCAACCGTGTTTAGAAATTGATTTCAATAAAATACGAAACACGTCTACAATCATTTCTGTTGACGGATATTTATGCAAAATTTGAAGTAGATTGGACCAAGGCATCACGTTGTCTCGTACAAATTTGGGGCCTGTTTTTCATTTCTTTCGTGGTGGAATTTCCAAAAACACGGTTATACGGAATAAAAAGTATCCTAGGTCCGTCTCCTGGATCTGAGCTACCTCTCCATCCATTTTCAGCCAAATCGGTTCAGCCATTCTTGAGTTGTTAATAGTGTAACCGTCATGAATTTCTTTTATATATATCTATATAGAATATAGCAATTTCTCTCTGAAAATGTTGGAGTAACTGACATTACATTAAAGGTGAGCAAACTCGGGAATTTATTAGTGTTTTACATTTCAATAATTCGAATATGTTCATGTCTTTTAATACTTTTTTCCTCGTTATAAAGCTGCAAATGAATAATCAAAGACCTAACAAAAAATCGTACATATTCTCATTTCGAATTTTTTTTTTCTTCAGCCAACGTGTCCGGCGTACTGGAAACCCTCAACCCCTTCAACAAAGACGGCTCTAGCAAAGCCCTGGAAGAGCTGTACCCCTGGAAGGACGTCGACGAACCCAAGGACGTCGAACGAGACCTGACGGCGACCGTCGAGGACGTCGAACGTTTCGAAACGTTCATAAGCACCCCCGTCAGGAACGCGGATCGCCTCAACCCGGAACTCGTGCTCGAGCGCAAGCGCCGACTTCTAGAGCGCCTGCGCCCCGAGAACTTCACCCACCGACCTATCCGACTGCTCGACGCGCCATCTACCGTAGCGGGACCGGAGTTGGTAGAAATATACAAGGCCCTGACGACAGCCAAAGCCGACGATATAGTCAATTTGGAGCGACTCGAAACTTTGGGGGATTCTTTCCTCAAGTTGACCGCCTCCGTGTATGTGGCGCTGCGCTTTCCCCTCTACGACGAAGGGCGGGCGACCGACCTCAAAGGGCGGCTGGTCAGCAATAAGAATCTATTCTATTTAGCTCTGAGGAAGGGCTTGGGAGGCCTGATAAGGTACGAAAATCTGGCCGCTAGAGGGAGCTGGGTGCCTCCCGGATTCTCGATACCACAAGAAGTAAGAAAGAAGATCGAAGACGGCGCGGTATCGATCGATGTTCTCGAGCGCATGCGCTTCACTCACGAAGAGCTGGTTAGTGGCGAGTTGAGGGAATGTCCGCTGAAGGCTGTTCCGAATGGAGAATCAGCTGTTGATGAGAACGAGGATCGCTTCCAGAACTTGGCGCCGTTCCTGAAGAGCCAGTACGTCGGAGATAAGTACGTTGCGGACGTCGTGGAAGCGCTGCTGGGTGCATATCTGAGCTCATCGGGATTTCGAGGTGAGTTATTTTACGAATTTCAAGTAATATTTACAAATTTTCGTAGGACGGGCATATTTTTCCAGAAGATTATGTACATTTTCAGTTTGCACAGCTTAGGGTTGGTACAGCTTATCCAATCCGTCTTGGCACAAACTCGGATACTTTTCCAGTTGCACACTGGTAGTGTGGACGATGACGAAAAAAAAAACCCTTCTAGTTATAAATTTCAACACAGTGAACAAATATAATAGGTGTTTTTTAATCTCAGTGGAGTACCACAGTGATTGCTGGTCATAAACCTTATTAGTTCTGTGACAAGATGAATTGGATAAGCTGTACTTCAAGACTTGAAAAACAGTCCGTTAAAATAATCGGTGCTGAGAAGAGACACCACGAACTTGTTATCAATTGCTAGAGTGAAGGCACAGCCTAAGCACCGATTATTTCAACCGATTGTTATTCAGGTCGTAAGTTCCCGCCCTTAATGGGTAGTATCCAATAGATGTTTTTTTTGATTATTTTCACAAATATGCAGATTTGTCGAATTGGCGCCCAACGTGGGGCCAGTTATAATTTCCCTATTTTTCGATCGTGTTATCCTGGAAATAACCTTCGCAAAACTCAATGCTACTTGTTCCTATTTCTGCGGCGTTTTGTTCCTGTATTGACAATATTCATCTGGTAGATATGTTTGAGGTGTCCTGTCGATAGGTCCGACATCTCTATTTCTTTACCCAAATATCATGTTTGTTTGACCCACAGACTGTTAGAAATGCATCGTTGTTTGTTTGTCCTTCAACTACACTAGCGCCTACTGGCGAGTGGTAATGTTTGACGTTTTTCTGTTCCAAGAATTATCAGAGAATTTGTTCAGTTGTATCATCGTTTATAGAGAAGATGGTTTGTCAACCATACTAAAATATCATTCGAAGGAATGGATACTACGAATAGGTGACATTAATATGAGTTTGTTTCCAACCCATGTTTTTTTTGACACTTTTCTTGCGGACGTCGTAGCTTGAATCGCATATTTTTTCGTTCTCTTTTATACATAATGTCAAAAGGTGACATTCAATCGAGAAACAAGAGGAAATTTTTAGTCGAAGATCTTTCATATTTTGAAGATTGTTGTAATGCATCAACTTTCATATTCCCTATGAACTTCTATCGTCAACGTTATTTTGAAGATTCACTAGCTTTCTGTCAACATTTCAATCAAACAGACCAACAGAAATCTCCACGTACATTGTCATGTAAACGGTTATATTGACGATATAATGTAGATGGCGTCAAAAAAAGCTCTTCACCTCCTTACCCGAAATTGTAAGATTAACTTATTCTCAATGAACAATTGCTGTATGAAAAATCCGAGAATATTGAAAGTCGATTATGGAATTCAGTTGCCAGACATCTTATATTCAAGAGTTGTTGTTGAAGAAGGGCATCAACTTGAACCGTACTTATTTAATTTGTTGATTGAAGGGGCCATAAAGTTCATGGAATGGATGGGGATCATACCGCCTTCGGAAGATCTAGAAAACTTACTGAAACAACCGTCTCCCGATCCAGTATTGAACGTAAACGCCACCAACGAAAACATCGACTATCACATGCCGCACTGGGAGGAAATCGAAAAGATTCTCGGATACAGTTTCAACAACCGGGCGTACTTGCTGCAGGCTCTCAGCCACGCCTCTTACACTCCCAACAGGATAACGCGTTCGTACGAGAAGTTGGAGTTTTTGGGGGACGCCGTGCTCGATTACCTGATAACTTGCTACATCTACGAGAGCTGCGGCGATCTGGGTCCCGGTCAGCTCACTGATTTGAGGTGAGTTTTTCGATTATCGATGAATAACGCGCGAATATCCTTTCCAGTAAAAGTATTATTTAAAAAAAGTTCATCCTTTCACAATTATTCGAAAATGTGTTGTTTCTAATCAACTTTCAAGTTGGAACGTTATCAATTATTCGCTCTGAAGAAGACGAGCTAGGAATAGTATATTACATTAGTAGTGCGGAAAGTGACATTTTTCAGGCGAGTGGGAAATATTGTAGGACGAGGCGTAAACGGAGTGCGACAATCCCACGAGTGTGAAAAATGTCACTTTCGCACAAGTTATATGTACCCTATTTTTTTTACGACAACCTATTTTAACAATACATAAATATGAGATCGTGTATATGTAATATACGCTACAATATGAATTCACCTCAACAGCAACCTGACAACTGACAGTCCCTAGAGGGGTTCTTGCAATTGACTATTTATGAATATAGCTTTAATGGCGTCGGCCAGAATCGTTGCTACAATATAATGATTTTTGTAATGAATACTTATAATTTATACCTAATATAACTGTTGAATGGACATTATTGTTGTATGAACTGTGAACACAGAATTAGTTCACTGAGTTGCCTTTTTGTGTCAGTGTATGTTTGAATATTGTTTCTATAAAAAGTGCAAATGAATTTGCAATAACTTTTATGGTGAAATGAAGAACTAACGATAATTAACGTTTATTTGAAAATGTGACAAAAGTGAGTATTTATAATACGGCTTTTCTTTTTCTTTTCTTAATTTTTTTTGAATAAATAGTTACCTATCAGTGCAGGTTTTATATAAATAATAACAATAGGAGGGAGCAAATAATGATTGCATTTGTAAATCTTCCAGGATTCACGGGTTTGATGGCTTATTGACAGCCGTGAGGAAAGTACTTTCAGCACTAGGTCAGAAAGTAACCTTCCGCATGAGTGGGAGTAAAGGTCACTTTACCTGGGAGTAGAGAGTGCGATATGTGTCACTTTCCTATGTGGTCGTCGGAAAATAACTTTTCCGACTTTGCCAATCTCTTCATCTTTTATTCAAAACGTTGTCACCTACAGAAATGTTCATTGCTATCGCATGTTAACATATCAATCTAAACTATAAAGAAACATGTACCCTCTGTGATTTGATAGCTGTTGGATAAATATTAGACTGTGAGGAATTGACTCTCCCGGCCTCTTTTCAAACTCGCCAGCCTCTTCATCTTTCACTTGAACGCCATAGATTCCCATCGGGTTGGCGAAGTGTTTAGGTCCCCCTAACGTAGGTTAAACGACGAGTTTTGGAACCTTTGGTGCGAAAGTTGAAACTTTTCCTAGAGATACAATTAGTGCAAAAATCTCGGTTTACGTGTTAGGAAATTGATCTCTAGGAAGCCTCTACGTAGGTAAAGAACATTTGCCAATAATGACATTTGCCAATAATGACATTTGTTATGAATTTCATGACGTTTGAACTTTTTCTCGAGAGATAGCTCACCTCGGCTTTCTCTCGAGAGAAATTATTCACTCGATACTTAAAATACAATTTCTACGAGCGAAAAACCGCACAGGAAACTCTTCATTCGAGTGTTTTTCTGAATTCACCTCACGTCATTTGAGAATATATGAGACTTCGTCACTTATGATAATTCGTAAAAGTTTATCGAATCTTCGCAGTTTCACTCACTACAATTCGCAATGAAATAATCCTCTTTCTGGGAGTACATTTCTTTTATTCAATTGCAAAGTTCGCGATTAACGATTCACAGGACTTTGTAAGGGGACTGGCGCCTTCCTGAATCCAAATGGCATACTGAAAGTCTTCTGAAAATGTTAGAGTGCAGTATCAGTGAAAAATAGCGGTTCTTCAACAAATTTATTATTAATGTTTATATCTAGCTGTATTGTAGTTATAAAATGAGCCTTGATGAAAACTGACTCAACTCTTTAGAAAAATTGGATTCATAAATTTCCAAGAATCATTGATTTTTATTCATGCGTGAAGTAATCAATAATGTAGGTGATTTGTTCTAATCGAGTACTTGATGCTTGCTGTTATAACATTACGCCATTGTATATATAATTAACTCTCTTCAAATCTGTTGGAAAAGCTTAGAAGGAATCTACATTGAAACAATGAATTACGAAAAATGGGATTAAATAACACGTTATAACAATCGAGTACATAAATAACTTGTCAAACCCTGGAATTGAATGGGTGGAAATTAATTCAAAATAAATAATCAAAATATAACTCACCAAATAATTTTCTGCTCATTCAATACAAAGCTTGACAGTTATATATTTGATCAAAACTCTTTGAAGGGTCAATTAACCTAACACTAAATGTCTATAATGTAAACTCGACGCGCGTTTCGCTAACAAGGATAGCATCTTCAGGAGAAGACCTGGGTTTCTTATAAATTTTACAATCCAAGGTAGTGCAAGAACTACCCGCGGATGTTTTTTTTTTTGATCCGATACGGTCTCTTTAGTATTAATTATCCTAATTGATTTCTCAACAATAAACTAAATGAGGATAGGCCCTCCGTCACCATTTACACTATTTTTGCATTTTGCTTTTTCTAGACTCTAGAATGTTTCGAAAAGCCTACTATCAAACACGTCTTCAAGTACAGAGACCGTACTGGTCGATACTGGACTGTTCTGCCCTTCCCTCTCTTATGATTGTATGGTGTTACTTGAAGCGGGTTTCTGTAGCTCATCGACTCTGGCCAATGTATTTATTTTTGCAATCTTGACAACGCATTTCATATATCGCTTACTTTTCTGTGTTTTCTAATTCATTTTTGCATTACCACGTTTTGATGTGAATTCTTCAGATCTTCTGAGCTTTTGCAACAGGTTTCAATAGGGTTAATTATGTAGACAAAAGAAGTCCAAACAAATACCACTCAGCAAGAAACATTGTCAGCCACATTCAAGCACCCTGCGCCATGCAGGAACTTTGTCTTCTACAGATCTCACGGTGTTGAATTTTCGAAAGAAAAAACTTCATGTGGATGCCCGACAATTCAAAGCATAATTGCCATAAATAATTTTCGTTTTGAGCTTTAAACATCAATTCTTCTCTAATCAAGATCGGCCTTGGTCAACAACAACACCTTCGCCAGTCTCGTCGTCAGAAACGGCCTGCACAAATTCCTGCTGATGATCAACTCGAAGCTACAGGGGCTCATCGACAAGTTCGTCGCTTTGATGGAAGAAAAAGACTACGAGGTGGACAACGAAATCCTCATCTTGTTGGAGGACGAAGAGTACCGGTTCGGAGAAACTGTCGATGTACCCAAAGTAGGTCTAATAATGATAATAGTGATGAATGTTGATTGCAAACATCGTTCTTGTCAGGTACTCGGTGATATCTTCGAAGCGCTAGCCGGCGCCATTTACTTGGACTGCGATAAAGACCTGAAGACGGTATGGAAAGTCTTCTACAAAATAATGTACAGGGAAATAACGGAGTTCAGCAAGAACGTCCCGAAGAACGTGATCAGGAGGCTGTTCGAATGGGACAAAGCAGATCCGAAGTTCGGGTGAGTTTTTCAATGTCCGGCGCGGTATAAGTAGGGAAAGTTGTTGATTTCTAACGTTCTTACGCCGTTTTCAGCTTGGTTTTGAATAGTTTTTACTTCAATTGTTAACTTTTTTTGGCATATCGGTTACCGATTTTTTTTTATTGTAGGCTCGTGCGACCGGTCTCCAACCACAAATCTATGATTCCGCTCAGATTTATGTTGAACGGAGATCCGAAATTCGTTTACGGCGTGGGAGCCAACAAGACGATGGCCAAAAAAGCTGCAGCGAAAATGGCATTGAGGTTTTTAATGTCAAGTTGAGAGGTATGAGCGGAGTATCGGGGTTTTTTCCAGATGGAAATCATGTTGTTGTGATAAGCCTGAAACTTCTCGCTATCAATTGCATTTATTGCGAAGAATGAGTTTTTTTTTATAGTGAGTCGGGAATTCACTTGTGTTCATATATGAGTTGAGCGAGGTTAGTTTCTGATGTTTCGTTTCAAAAAGAAGTTTAATATGTTTTCAATACTCTAGCGTATGCACCACAGCCGCGTAGTGGGTTGTGAGAAGAAAGAAAATTTAATTTTTTTATACCAAGATTTTATATGAAACTTTCCCTCTTATGCTAGGATCCAATCGTCCAATTACTAAATGAATGTATTTTTGAAGTTCAATATAATTAAGATGTTACCACTTGGTTTCGGCTCATTTTCTGTATCCTGACACCGGAAGCTAAGACAAGTTAGTTCTTGGTATTCCCAAACTTAAATATGTTCGATTTTTCAGTTGGCTCTCTCGTCTCATCCTATGAAACTTGAGAGTTGTATCGCGACAGTTTATTCAATCATGAAAATGGAGTGTCTCGGTACTTGAAGAAAAAAATTCCTAGCATTTAATTTTTGCTGCAAATTCTCTGAATTTGGCTTCTGGGCAATTGAATGTAGTCATGAGAATCCCATCATTTTTGACAAATGTTTCCGGAAGCGGCCGCCATCGATTTAGAATACATGTGTATTCTAAATGAGCCATTACCTAACAACTCTCAAATACCTAACGAACAGTTTGAGATAGTGGGGCAGAAAAAACTGGAAAAGGCAGAGTCAATGAAGGTACTGCCAGTCATGTCATTCCTTTCAAGTTCATCCAATCGTTCGGGACTCTAAATGAATCGAATCTCGAATATCTAAAATTTTTATTATACAACATAATACAATTAACAATGAAATAATGCATATACATTTGAATAAATATACAACGAACATCGATCGAAGAGTATTAGTAAAAATAATTAGTCTTATCAGGTTATGATGATATCAACAGTATAAAAAGTTATTCGCCTTACCCCTATTTGAGAAATGCTTGCGTCGAATCCTATGTTCAACAACGAACCCTCTTATCACCCAATTTGTATCTATTAGTAATTAGAATTATTGCTAAAATTAAATCTCGAGGGTAAAAAAAAATAATCCACGCTGTCCTCTTCTGGAAATTATCACCGCATATTCGAAATTTCGTGAGTAGCTACGAATTTTACTTTTTTTTGTTTCTACAGTACCATCAAATGATAGTTTTATATTAATATTTTTTTTATCAGAATTTTGTTTTTTCGCAAATCATTCGTAATTATCAACATTCTTGACAATATTTTTGAAAAAAAAAACCTTCGAACAATACCTAAACAGTTTCTCATAAAATTTTAACTATAACGAAGTTTACAAAACCGCGACATATAATAACTTCAAGCACTTCTAAGTCTTCAGAATTCCCAAGTAAAACTGAATTGGGGGAATTTGTTACTGTTTACTTACATTTAAGTAACACACGATTGTTGAATCCGAATGAGTTTCACATTGTATTGGAGAAAAATTATGAAAACTTTGTATTGAAAAACGCGAATTTCTGAAGACTCCTTTGTTTTTTATTTCTTCTTATAATAATGGATTGATAATACTTATTTATGTGCCTAGGTCATTTAACTCATAGGGCCAACTGCTTTTCACCCAAGATTTTGGAACTTGTATGAGATAAAAAAAGCATGGCGTTCATTTACAGATCTATCTCTCTCTCTGCTTCAGTTATAGTCCATGTCAAAAATAAGGTAAAAGTAAATTCGCATACACAACAATAGTTTAGCTCATTATTCTTGAAATAGATTATAACTTACGGATAAAGTGAAACGAATAATCGGTTTTGTAAAAAACTAACGCTTCTATTATTCACTTAGAATACAAAATTTTATTGCCAAAAACCTTGAATTAATTTTTTGGCTTCGATGGCAACGATGTAGTCTATTAAATTCCTAAAATGTGTAATGGAGTAGAAAACTAGGGAAATTACTACTCAAAACACAAACGAAATCAAGCCACTCACGGACTTTCGAAATACGTAGCGATCATTTTTTTAGGTTAGGTGCTACGGTCTGAAACCCACGTCGATCGGATATCGAACACGGCGGACGAAAAATGGTGTCTGACTAGGAAACGACGCAGCCGGTGCTTTCCGGAATAACGTGATCGTCCTCCGCGTCTTTGTCGACGTCCTCCTGCACGCCCCCCGTCTTTCCCCCCTCGCAGATCGCCTCGTTGGAGTGCGAACTGTTGCTCGAGACGAGCTTTCCCTTTTCGACGGCGGCCATTTGCGCCCCGCCGCCTCCGCCGCCATCTTGGTTCGAGCTGGTCTTGCGCGACCTCGGCGGCTGTTTGGGCGTGACCTTGGTCAAGGTCGCAGACAGCGCTTGCTGGTATTCGACGATCTGGTGGTGCTGGATTTTCGTTTCGAGAATTCTCGTCAGGACGGAAATTTGATTTTGTATTGCTAACATGAAGGCTTTATACCCAAGGCTGAAACGTAAAATAATCTGTTTCAAGAGAATACATTGCGGTCTAGAGAACTAGCACGTAAGTTCTACGAGTGTAGAATATGACATTTCACGTCGTTAGTAGAAAATTTTTTTTTAACTCAAACGTATCCACAAAGTTGAAAGTCAGTTGAATGTCTGTGTATCATCCGAATCCGAAATTAACATTTCAAATGAAGAATAAAAGTGATTTCTGTTCTCACTGAATTCGAAAAACAAGTTATCAAATTTCTCTGAATATTTCCATCGTATGTTAAAAATCCCATATGAAGCGGGACATTTTCGATCAATTACAGCGATAAATTCCCGGCGGGACATTTTCGGGCTGGTAAATACCCGGTAGGTATCGAAAAATACCCGCTCGGTCCGTGTATCTATAGTAACGATTGTTAAAATGTACATTTGTCATCTTGACAGGCATAAATACTGAATTTTAAACGTCGGGGCCCGCTACGTTTTGTTTTAACTCCGGAAATATTCTACCGAATTACACTCGTGCATCAAAATAAACCTGATAATTTTCCATTCAAGCATGTTGTCAGTAAAAAAACTGCATTCGGTTATTTTCATATTTTTCTAAAAGACAAAATATGAAAATAAACTCATGCAATTTTTAGACAACATGCTTTCATGAAAAATTATCGGTAATTTTGAAGCACTTGTGTAATTACTCCCAATAACTTCACCAATCTTTGAAATAAAAAAAAATATGAATATTTTCAAATTAATTGATTGATATACTAAGTGTTGTGAACTCCGACTCACCATTCAGTACTTGTCCAGTAGTTCAATATGATAAGGCCCTGCCGCAGTCTGGAGACCGCTTCAATTGACTGATCGTGGGATTTGGCAGCATTCACAGTGCGCAGGACCGCCATCGCGTCCCGCAACAGAACCGATATTAGCAGGGACCACTCGAGACAGCCGGCCTCCATGAACAGTTGCAAAAGATACCTGAAAAAAACCTCAATGATAATACCCAATTAATAATAATAATAATCTTTATTACTATTATTATAATTTAAATTATTAATCACATATTGTTACTATGAAAGTTGTTTAACTAAAGAGAATAAATGAAAGCTGCAATCAAAAAATTGTAATTATGTATGGAGATCAGAATTTCAACTAGAGAGCAAACATTTTTTCAATTCAGATTTGAATTTTGTTATTTTCGAAATCATTTTCATTCTTTCTGGAAGATTATTGTAGATTTCAACACCAAAATAATATATTGAATTCTCTCCAAATTTAGAACGATAAGGTTCAACAATTAATTGTTTGGTTTGTCTCGTATTATGATCATGAATTGTATTAATTTCACTGAAGTTCATAGTTGAATTTTCAATTTTTTTTCTAACTGAATGTATAAAACAACAAATTTTCAATTGAAAAGCAGATTGAATATTCAAAAGACCATGCGGTTTATATAAATTGGATGTTGGTTCAAGATATGGTAATTTGAATATACACTTTATAATTTTATTTTGTAGTCTTTCGAGAGGATTCAATATCGATATATTGGCTGTTCCCCAAATTGAAATCAGATACTGGAGATTTGAATATATCAAACAGAAATAAATACACCTCAGATATTTTTTAGGAAGGAACTGTCGGATTCTAAATAATATTCCTAGAAGTGGCCTGACTTTCTTTTTCAACATTTCTATATGGGTATTCCAACATAGTCTTTCGTCAATGTACAGCCCTAAGAATTTTGTTGTTTGGCAATATTTTATAATTTTGTTTTCAAAAGCCAAATTCTCCAAATTATATCAATGGACTCTCTTCAAAACATCGTCAAGTATTTTGAAAGAGAATCTGGACGCTTGTGCAGATGGAACTTCCACTTCCATAAGTCGAAAAATGTCATGTGTTACAGAAAACACTGATAAACTGATGATTACAACGAAATTGATGAAAAAGTGACAGTAACGAAGTTTTAGAATTCGCAAAGGAAGCCGTGATTTTGAAGATAAAATGTTATAGGTACCTAAATACGACGGGAAAACCGAGGTATTACAATTATTGTTAACATGCATTTTTGCGAATAATTTATTTCTTATGATGATAATTTGTTGAAATCATCTATTTTCGAAAATGTTTTCTTGAAAAGTTTTCATAATTTGGTACACGTCAGAATTGTGACGTTTCTACAAGGTTGTTGTTAGGGGCGAATTTAGAGAAAGAGCATGAGCAGTGAATGTGCATAAGATGATACCCGCCTCTAACTGTCCCAGCAGCTCAGTTGGGTGTGGGTTCGACAACAAAATCAGGTTTCGTTATCAATGAAACACTTTGGGTTACTTTTCTGGTGCGCCACGGATTTATTGCCAGTGAAAATCCGAAACCACCCTGATGGAAAGGGACAACCCACTGCACTAATTATAATAATAATATGAATTCAAATATATATATATAACAAAGATATTGGAATAATACCTGGTAGATATATGATTTCTTCAGTACCTGAATAACTTGGACCAGACTAAAGAAATAGACTTGTACCTTACTAATAAAATATATTATGAAGTTACACCAGTGCCACACAGCTTTATATGGCTTATACCACCAGTAACAAATAGATGTGTAAATGTAGAACAATATCAACTATGCAGACAGAAGACTGACTCAACTACCAGAAATCAGCATTCAAATAGATTTCGGTCACAACACCCCAAATGAGGATATTCAGGTGACTATATTTGGGTAAATTAAATTGATATTTTTAACCTAGATCTTAGCTATAGGGCTATTCATGTGACGTCACGTTGATAGCGTACATTATAGTTATCAATGAAATACTTGATGTGAATGAGCCTGATAGGCAGTCTCCGCTTAATATCTAAACTTATCTGATACTGGGATACTTCGTGATATTGCTTAACGCTGACTCTCTTGAACTAGCGGTGCCAATCTCTGTCTTCCTAGTCGACAGGTCAGTCTTTGTATAGTTGCTGCATGAACACTGGGGGTCTGACAACACACAAAGTGGTAAATAGAGACCAAGGTAGGGTCACGAAGATAGTCCTGAACGTTGGTCGATATATAGGACGTGAGCTTGATGAAGTGAGGCAGAAGGAGTGAGCCGGAAGGACCCTAAAACAAACATCACCAGTCTGACTTCTGTTTACACTTATATGGAATGATGGTGCCTTTGTGCCATTGTTGGGGCCACCAATAAGCTTACTAACCTCAATTCAGCGTGAGGGTAAATATACGACCTTGATGGCTTGTTCGGCCGTTCGATAATCAATCTCTTATTCCAGTGAGAGTGGCAACGCAAGTCCTAAAATGCATAACAAGAAAGGTATGAGCATCATCGAGAGATGTCCACACAGAGGCGAGCTTACCTAACCCAAATAAATCCTGCAGAGCAGACAAGAAGTTCTTCCTGAAATACACAGCGCAAACAATCGCAGACGAATGAAGAACTCTTGAGAAATGGAATATCCCAAATCCGTTATGTGATTGAATAAATATCAATAGATAATCCAAAAGAAATTGGTTAAGCAGAAACTTGGTAGACTCTCAAAAAAAAACTCAGCCTTCAACTCTCCTTTCTGAGAATATCGATATGTCAATATCAATGACTACGGAAGCTGTCAGATGTCCTTCATGCCAATAGTGTCAAAATACAAGAAGGGGTTCCGCGATCCGCAGAACATCAGGAAGTTACAAAAACAATCATGGGATGCCTCAATAGTGAGAATACGAGTGTTACGATATTGAATCGTTATCTGATGTTTGCTTCCATGTAAAATCTGGACAATAAGAATTAGACCGATGGTATTTACATATTCATCTGACAACTTGTAAAATTCATTGTTGCCAACTGATCTCAGACTACACTATATGAGGACGCAACTTCCCAGTGTTCTGTCCTAGTCTCTTGTCGGAACCAAAACAACTGACAGGTGACAATTTCTGATATTATTGCACATAAATGATCGAATGTTACAAAAGGAGTAGTGTGATTAGGTTCTAGGAACATAATAACTTTAAGGAGTAAACAGTAGAAGAGAGGAATATATTACGGTCTTCTGTTCGGGTAACGGAACAGTAGTAACTACGAATAACGCTGAAGTCGTTGGACCATGCCTTAAATGTGTAGGATATTCATCGACTGACAGCACACGGTGTTGCCAAATCATTTAAACTGAAGCAATGTTTACGTTTAGGCAATTGAAGCGCTAACAAGTACTCTGAAACTCGAAAAAGTGTGATAAAGATATCATGAGGATGTGAGGTAGAATATAGATGAGTATGCGGTCAATCGACAAGGCCTACTATGCTTATCTTCCCAAAATAAGAAAGAATGTGTTACGGTGCAAAATGAAACCGTAACAAATCCCCCCTCTACTCGGAGAGGCATTAAAGTTCCCAGAACTTTGATGACGATTAATCGTAAGGCTTCCTATTACAAATATACAATTTTAACATTCAAAGTGTAAGTCAGACTGGTGAAGCAATATGAGGCAGAATTACCAAGATCTATCCACCAACTGTTGCACAACATACAATATTTACACACAGATAAAACAGTCAACACAGATAAAACAGTCAACAACACTGTGTTGAACTGGTGTCTGTGGATTGTTGCTGGCCTCCTGTCCCTGAAGCGAGAGCTAAGAGTGATCATCCAACACCGAACTCAGATCAGATGATCTTTTCGCTGCTAGATGAGAATGCTGCGCCATCGAAACATCTGATACCACTCGTCCCTGAGTTCAATGTTAAAGCACCACACCAACCATCACAGCAGTAACAGAAACCCCACAAGAATCCACGTGTGGAAACAAAAAAAGGAAATGAAGTTAAGATAAATATTAGCAAAAGACAGAGATAGCCAATTGTCCACTTCAATTGGGGTGAGATATAGCTCTACCAGGCTGAAAGTGGCTAAACCACAAAAAAAATTACGCAAAAATTCGGAGATCCTCCTGAGTTTGATACCGCGAACAAGTCCTCAGTCGCGACGAATCCAAGGAGCTCAGGATCCCCCAGTAGTGCCGCACGACCGCTCTTAGGCGAGCTTCACACGTTGACCGGCCTAGGCCTCCACGCTAGCGCACACGACACCCCCCAGGTTCACCCTTCCATGGATTCTGCTTGACGAGACAAGCTGTCGGACTGAACTATGCTCGCGCCCATCACACCAGGTCTCCTACAGACAAAAAAAAATGGGGGAGGCATTGAAATGCATGATACCAAACCGCCTTAAAATTTGGTACCCTAGCAGACACAACATTCAATACAAATGAATGGGAGGTTGAAAACCCAGATAGAAACCACCTCCAAGTTTGCTATCCAACTCATGTAAGTTGATGTCGAGTGGTCAAATGTTTTCGATATTATCAATATGTGTTTTACAATAATCAATGAGATAAATAAATTCGGGATATGCCTGGTGATCGTCATACTAATCAAAATTAAAAATCTAATAATACCCTGTAGTAATCAAAATATGTCTGTACAAAAATATTTAATCAAATAAATCCCTCAGCGGAGGATATCAGTACAAGTTTGACAAAATAGCTTTAATATGCAACACTGCAAAGCTCTACACCAAAACAAACCATGTACTGAAATAGGCTGCAAGAAAACAGATCCCGAAACTACGCAACATTTTACACGGATATACTACTAATTTCTTGACAGCAGACTAAATCAAGAAGACACATTACGGTATTAACTAATCAGGTATCTCATTGAGAAAGAAAAACAACCTCTCGACTCAACACTATCATCTTGAAGTCTGATATATGAAGACAAAAAAAAACATCTGAGACCAAAATCAGGATAAGGCGAACTCACGGAACACATGGACATAAAATGAAACAGTTCAACAGGCCAATCGTCCACTGAAAATCAGCAGCGAAGCTCCATATCAAGGCATTTTTTTTTTTATATATTTTTTTTTTATACAATGATAGGCCAGTCGTCCACTGAAAAGCAGCAGCGAAGCTCCATATCAAGGCATTTTTTTTTTTTTTAATATTTTTTTTTTAATACAATGATAGGCCAGTCGTCCACTGAAAATCAGCAGCGAAGCTCCATATCATGTTTGGAAGTTGAAGAACAATCCAGACACCAAGAAACAAAAGAATCGCTGACACAACTGATGGTTACCAAAAAGATCCGATTGTTCACCAATTTTTGTGGCATTATGAGCAAACATGAGAGACTATAGGATATCTCAAATACGCAAACAGTGATGTAACTGCCGTAGGTAATGGATGATGTTATGATCCACCTACTATCTGGGAACGTGCCAAGTTCAAGTAGCTTTTCACATAAGTGAGGGACAACCAGATTTTGCCCCAAATAAACCTATCGAAGGTAATTTGGCTCTGGGTGCTCGATTACAGATGATTCAGCCTCATCTATTGGGTGAGGTTTCAAATCTTTTCCATGCCAGACAGATGTCTTACCCTTATCATCTCTCAACTCATAAGTCCAAGGTGATAGTATTTTAGTGATCGTGAACGGGCCGAGGTATTTTGCAGCTAGTTTGGCGGTAAAGTTGTTGGATGCATTGGAGATCGCATAATTTCGTCTCCACACATTCTGTCCTACCGAAAATTTTACAGGACGTCGCCGGAGGTCATAATGTTGTTTACTTGTATTATGCGCTTTCAGTATTCGAGCTTGCACATCTTTATAAATGCGGGAAAATGCATTTTTCTTATCCTCAGCAGAACAAACAGGATAAGGTGACTCGCTAGGAACATATATTTCATTCTTCCCGTCAAGAGAGACCTCACGTCCAAAATTCACAAAATTAGGAGTCAGGGCAGTAGTCTCATGTTTGGAAGACCGTATTGCATATGCAATTTTCGGGAGATAGACATCCCATAATTTCTGGTTTTTTGAAACATAAGCAGTAAGCATGGTCTTAATGACACGGTTCACTCTCTCAGTAGGATTTGACTGAGGGTGATAGTTTGCTGTATATGCAATATCGAAATTGTAGGTCTTTGCAAGATTTTTAAAAAGATTGCTTTTGAATTGAACACCATTATCCACCACGATTTTCTTTGGTGCGCCGAACATGAGAACAACTTGCTCTTCTACAATTTTAACTATGCTACTTGCAGTAGCGGACCTCAACGGAAAGAGTAAAACAAATTTACTAAAAGAATCACACACCGCCAGAATATATGCAAAGCCCTTTGAACTTCTAGGCAAAGGTCCCATAAGGTCTGCGCTAATGAGTTGCCACGGTTTCTCAGCAGTGGGGGTTTTACTCAGCATGTATCCAGGCATAGGTTTTTGCTCCGATTTGATCGAATTACAAATTTGACAACGCCGAATGTACCTTGTAACATCAGACTTTAATTTCGGCCAGTAATACTTAGCTGAAATGCGCGCTACCGTTTTATATATACCTGTGTGACCGGATATTGGATCATCGTGATACTTTTCGAGTATTCCGGAGCGTCTCTCCTTGGGGACAACTAACCTCCACTGTTCAGACGGACTAGACAATTCGGGATATTGTGGACGAACAAATTTGAAAATTTGACTTTCGTCATTGACTCGGAAACAAGGATAGCGTGCGGGATTCTGTTTTATTTCGACTAACAATTTTTGGTACCATCGATCCGCAGTTTTGCTATAATCAAAATTCTCGAAATCCTGAATCACCAACCTATCAACATCAACATTTTCTAGAGAAACAGGAACAGACCTAGAAAGAAAATCTGGAACTACATTATCTGCTCCTTTTCTATGGATGATCTCATAATCGTAAGGTTGTAAACGTAAACTCCACCTGCCTAGTCTACCCTGGGGATCTTTCAAGTTGTGAAGCCATTGCAAGGAATGACAATCGGTGACAATAACGAAATGGTATCCATCGAGGTAATGTCGAAGTTTTTCAACGGCCCATATAACAGCCAAACATTCTCGTTCTGTGGCACTATACTTCCTTTCCTGAGCTGTAAGAGAACGAGACAAATACGCTATCACTTTCTCACCATCTTCGAAGTTCTGACTCAAGACCGCGCCGACTCCATAGGCGGAGGCATCTGTCTGTACATAGAATGTCCTACTGAAATCAGGGCACGTGAGTATTGGTGCGCTTACCAAACACTCCTTTAAGTAACGGAATGAGGCTTCACATTCGTCCGACCAGAAAAACTTTACATTTTTCTTGGTGAGGTTACATAATGGTGCTACAATTGAGGAGAATTGAGGTACGAATCTTCTATACCAAGACGCTGTCCCAATGAACTGTCTTACCTGCTTGGCGGAAGTTGGGGGGCGGATATTCAGAATAGCTTCTACCTTTGATGCATCTGGACGCAAACCATACCGATCCACAACATAGCCTAAATATTTCAACTCAGCTCGGCAAAAATGGCATTTATCAAAGCTAACGGTCAACTTCGCGGAATATAACCTATCAAAGACTTCGCCTAAAGTTTTCATATGAGTTTCAAAGTCCTGTGAAATAATGATTATGTCGTCTAAGTATACAAGAACTGACGGGGACAAATCTGGGCCTAGTACCCTTTCAATTAACCGTTCCCAGGTAGCTGGAGCGTTAGTTAAACCGAACGGCATAACCTTAAAACGGTACAATCCTCCAGGTACAGTGAAAGCTGTATAGTCTCTGGAAGCTTCATCAATTGGTACTTGCCAGTACGCACTCTTTATGTCCAATGAACTCATATATTTGGCGTCACGGAGTTTATCTAATATTGAAGAAATGTATGGTAAAGGGTAAGCATCTTTAATAGTTACCGCATTTAGCTGCCGATAATCAACACAAAATCGGTAAGAATTATCCTTCTTCTTCACCATACACACAGGCGAAGCCCATGGACTTCTACAAGGTTCAATTATATCCTTTGCTAGCATATCCCGAATTTCTTTATCAATAGCTTGCTGTTTGATAGGAGAAACTTGATAATAGCGTTGCTTAATTGGTTTTGTGTTGGGAAGTAGTTCAATACTATGTTTTACCAAATCAGTTCTACCTAGAGAAGTTCCCATCAATTTTTTCTTTTCCTCAACCAAGTGTCTGAGATGGTCTTGCTGCAAAGGAGAAAGCATCTCTTCACATTCTATTCCACACATCTCCACTGATTCTGGAATATTCTTGGAGAAATGCCAAACTCTTTGCCTCAAATCTGGAATTATATTCATGGACTTCCAAAAATCAACACCAAGAATAAGAGTCTGAGGCAACTCAGGGACAACTAAAATATCTATCACACAAATCTTGCCAACTAAGCATAAAGGGGAAGTCACATAACCAATACTTTTACATTTTTGACCATTCGCCACTCTACATTCATTGACAGAACTATGCAAACTCAAACCCAGTTGTCTCAGAATTTCATATCCCTTCTGCCCAACAATCGTTCTGGATGCTCCAGAATCCAATAATCCAGTAATAGGACGCCCTAGAATAGAAACATCCAGGTATGGACGTTCATCACCAGAAACACTTGAAAATACATAATCGAGAATTATTTGCTTCTTAGATTCTAATACGGAATCTAAGAAGCGTTGGGCGCCATTTTGTTAGGGGCGAATTTAGAGAAAGAGCATGAGCAGTGAATGTGCATAAGATGATACCCGCCTCTAACTGTCCCAGCAGCTCAGTTGGGTGTGGGTTCGACAACAAAATCAGGTTTCGTTATCAATGAAACACTTTGGGTTACTTTTCTGGTGCGCCACGGATTTATTGCCAGTGAAAATCCGAAACCACCCTGATGGAAAGGGACAACCCACTGCACTAATTATAATAATAATATGAATTCAAATATATATATATAACAAAGATATTGGAATAATACCTGGTAGATATATGATTTCTTCAGTACCTGAATAACTTGGACCAGACTAAAGAAATAGACTTGTACCTTACTAATAAAATATATTATGAAGTTACACCAGTGCCACACAGCTTTATATGGCTTATACCACCAGTAACAAATAGATGTGTAAATGTAGAACAATATCAACTATGCAGACAGAAGACTGACTCAACTACCAGAAATCAGCATTCAAATAGATTTCGGTCAGAACACCCCAAATGAGGATATTCAGGTGACTATATTTGGGTAAATTAAATTGATATTTTTAACCTAGATCTTAGCTATAGGGCTATTCATGTGACGTCACGTTGATAGCGTACATTATAGTTATCAATGAAATACTTGATGTGAATGAGCCTGATAGGCAGTCTCCGCTTAATATCTAAACTTATCTGATACTGGGATACTTCGTGATATTGCTTAACGCTGACTCTCTTGAACTAGCGGTGCCAATCTCTGTCTTCCTAGTCGACAGGTCAGTCTTTGTATAGTTGCTGCATGAACACTGGGGGTCTGACAACACACAAAGTGGTAAATAGAGACCAAGGTAGGGTCACGAAGATAGTCCTGAACGTTGGTCGATATATAGGACGTGAGCTTGATGAAGTGAGGCAGAAGGAGTGAGCCGGAAGGACCCTAAAACAAACATCACCAGTCTGACTTCTGTTTACACTTATATGGAATGATGGTGCCTTTGTGCCATTGTTGGGGCCACCAATAAGCTTACTAACCTCAATTCAGCGTGAGGGTAAATATACGACCTTGATGGCTTGTTCGGCCGTTCGATAATCAATCTCTTATTCCAGTGAGAGTGGCAACGCAAGTCCTAAAATGCATAACAAGAAAGGTATGAGCATCATCGAGAGATGTCCACACAGAGGCGAGCTTACCTAACCCAAATAAATCCTGCAGAGCAGACAAGAAGTTCTTCCTGAAATACACAGCGCAAACAATCGCAGACGAATGAAGAACTCTTGAGAAATGGAATATCCCAAATCCGTTATGTGATTGAATAAATATCAATGGATAATCCAAAAGAAATTGGTTAAGCAGAAACTTGGTAGACTCTCAAAAAAAAACTCAGCCTTCAACTCTCCTTTCTGAGAATATCGATATGTCAATATCAATGACTACGGAAGCTGTCAGATGTCCTTCATGCCAATAGTGTCAAAATACAAGAAGGGGTTCCGCGATCCGCAGAACATCAGGAAGTTACAAAAACAATCATGGGATGCCTCAATAGTGAGAATACGAGTGTTACGATATTGAATCGTTATCTGATGTTTGCTTCCATGTAAAATCTGGACAATAAGAATTAGACCGATGGTATTTACATATTCATCTGACAACTTGTAAAATTCATTGTTGCCAACTGATCTCAGACTACACTATATGAGGACGCAACTTCCCAGTGTTCTGTCCTAGTCTCTTGTCGGAACCAAAACAACTGACAGGTGACAATTTCTGATATTATTGCACATAAATGATCGAATGTTACAAAAGGAGTAGTGTGATTAGGTTCTAGGAACATAATAACTTTAAGGAGTAAACAGTAGAAGAGAGGAATATATTACGGTCTTCTGTTCGGGTAACGGAACAGTAGTAACTACGAATAACGCTGAAGTCGTTGGACCATGCCTTAAATGTGTAGGATATTCATCGACTGACAGCACACGGTGTTGCCAAATCATTTAAACTGAAGCAATGTTTACGTTTAGGCAATTGAAGCGCTAACAAGTACTCTGAAACTCGAAAAAGTGTGATAAAGATATCATGAGGATGTGAGGTAGAATATAGATGAGTATGCGGTCAATCGACAAGGCCTACTATGCTTATCTTCCCAAAATAAGAAAGAATGTGTTACGGTGCAAAATGAAACCGTAACATTGTCCCTGTATTTTGTTCTCTGTGATTGGTGGAGTTCATTTCCTACCTTGTGTGGATATGAAATCATATCCATTCAGTTGACTGGAATCGCCTACTTTTAGTAGACTCTAAAGAAATCAGCATATTTACTGGTAGGAGTAGAAAATAGTTATTTATGTTATAAGTGCTAAAAGTGATATTTTATTTAGGGAGAAGGGAAGTTTGGGACACGACGCCGAAGGCGGAGTGTTCCATCCCTTCAAACAAAATAAAATTACTTTTAGTAGGTATATCATACATTATTTTTTCTACAAACACCATTAAAAGTCCAAATTGACGCATACCTATTTTACATTAATTGATAATCTAGATTATCAGTTTTGAATCCAATTTCATCTAATCCATTCATGAAACAAGTTGCCAAGGTAATCAAAAACAGAATTTGCTGATTCGTTTTTGTTGACAACTAACGTCAATAAATCACGAATTATTCTTTCTCGTTTCTTCGTTCCTCGTTGGAAAATGATCCAGAAAATAAATTTCTACCGCCGGAAATTGAAGAAGCTGCCAATAAAGCTGCCTTTGAATTATTGCCTAGTAAGTCGAAGCGACAGTACGAGTTTTCATACGATCGTTTCTTGAAATGGTGTGATCAGAAAAATGTCAGTGGCAAGGAGGCCAGTGAAAAAGTGCTTCTTGCATACTTTGAAGAAAAGTCCAAAATATGGAAATCGTCAACGCTTTGGTCGAATTACTCTATGTTGAAGTCGATGATGAACATAAATAATCATGACATAAGCAGATATTACAAGCTTGTGGCTTTTTTGAAGCGGTCATGGAGTTTTTTATCATAATTGTAGATTCTCTAATTGCACGTTTAATTGAATAAACACTTCATTTTGAATTATGTTTTTATATTTTCTCTATAAATGAATTACTTTGGGCACTAGTGCTAAAAATGATTTACTTTTAACACCAGTGTCATAAAATGGCATTTTAGACACTGACAGCATGCGTCAAAAATTTTACTTTTACTGGCGTTTGTAGAAAAAGAATATTTGCTGTCTGTTTCCTGCCCAAGTAACCAAGATCCAAACTCCATAATCAGTGATAATTCTCACTTGTGTTGGGGAGATGCGCAGAGGAACTTTCAACTTTTATAAAATAACGAAGGTCTGGCCGTCGCGGCCTCTTGGGCTATAATATCTTTGAATGTTACGATGTACCGAAAAATTCTCGAAATTAAGTCTATCCACTCACCTCAACTGGACCTCTGCCCTGTGCGACCCCTTGCTGTCGGCGGTGGACAACTGTTCGAGAATCTGCGCGGAGGGGATCTCCCAATTATCGGTGCCCGTGACGCTCGCCTCCCTCTCGTCCCCCCACACCGAACTCGCCGCGCTCATCACGGAATTGGCCACGTTCGACGCAAGCGCAGTCGTCTTGAGCCCGAGAGCGCTCCCCTCCACCGGCCCCTTCTTCTTCTCGAACACCAGGTCTGTTTTGCTCCTTTCGGAGACGACGTCGTCGATGATTTCCGTGATACGGCTGGACCGTTCGAGAGTGTTCGCAGGGGTTATGAGGCCGGTGCACGGCAGGTCTTGGAAAGACATGTAGCCGCTGTCGCCGACTTTGCTTGAGGTCGTGTGGTAGTTGAAGACGTCGACCTTGAGCGAGCGCAGTTGGTCTTCGATGTGGTTGACGGGGCTCTCGAGTGGCGATTGGGTGGCTGAAAAAGGGAACGCGGTGTTTTTTTTTTTTTCGTTAATAACTCCCTGGGGCCGGGTTTCATCAAAAGTAATAAATTCCAAGTTTACATAATCTACGTTAAAATAAACCTGAGGATTCAGGCCGAGTTTCACCCAACCGACTTTAATCTCCAGATAAGGACCTCAAACCGTTTCAACACAATAGTAACCTGGATTATCACGGGTAATCCAGAGTATTATTAGACGAGTCTCTTTTCATCAGTTACCAATAACATCTCACGTTAACTATGTACATACATTATAGAACAATACATAAAGTTAGGTTCTGATTTTTGAAATGAAAGGTAGACCTGCTTGACAGTAAAATTTTATGACGGTAGCTCTACAACGGTTGTACAATCTTACTCCAAGATGAGAGCAGTGATGAGGCAAATGAATTTATGGTGCGCCGTGAATATGTAGCAAACAAACTAGGAATAAAAATCAATCAATCAATCTTTATCGACCCCAAGAAACATTAATGTTTGTGAAGAAGGGATCTTAAAACTAAGTTACTAATACAATCCATGCATTAAAAACAGGATGTGAGATGGAAAAAGAGAAGTGTTACTAGATCAAATACTTTTCCAAGTTTCTTTTGAAACGTTTATCAAAAAAATCTTCAGTTAGTTTCTTTGGTAGTTTGTTATATATTAACACTCCATAGTATAAAATTGATTTTTTCTGTAGTTTGTTTTGATTCTACTGATAGTACTCAGATTTTTGGACTGCCTAGTTTCATATTTATGAATTGTTTCAATTGTGTTGAAGGTTAGAGAAGAATGTTTTTTTTTTCAAGAAATAGATGAAAGAACAAATTTTCAATTTATATAAAGAGGTGATATTTAAAAGCTCATTTTTCACATATAAATCGAAAGTGGGATATCGAAAAGGTAATTTTTTTTTAATATATATATATAGCGTTTATTGCTCCCAAGAAATAACATGTATTTATAATAGGGAACATCTTGATTTCAAGCAGTTAAATTCAGTGATTTATTAACAAAAAAAAAACAAGAAGAAAAACACTTATACATGATATAGTCATGGGTAGGATATAATGAAATGACGAAGAAAAAAGTGAATGAAGTTCAAGATAATTAGTATTTTTTTAAGTTTTTCTTAAATGAATTAGTATTTTTTGTATTTTTCAATGTTTTCGGCAAGTTGTTATAAAAGGTGACGCCTTCATACATAATAGATTTTTTACAATAATTCGTTCTGAATTTAGCCAGAGAAAAGTCATTTGCTTTTCTTGTTGAATAGTCATGGGCATTTATGGTTAATTTTAAATTAGAATTTTTTACGTTCTTTTTGATCGAATGAATAAATACTAAAAGTTTGTATTTGAAAAGAGAAAGAATATCTAATAATCCTCTGAGTTTATAAAGATGAATTGTTGGTTCTTGCTGCTCCAAATTGAATATACATCTTAATATTTTGTTTTGAAGAGTTTGAAGTGGCTTGATAGTTGTTTTATTTGCTGTTCCCCCAATTGAGATAAGGTATTGGATTCTTGAATAAATTAATGAAAAATATATTGTTTTTCTATACTGTATTGGAATTTGTTTCTTGATTTTATATAATATTCCCAAAATTGGTGAAATTCGCTTTCTCAATACTTCTATGTGTTTTAACCACGATAAATTTTGATCGATATATAACCCTAAAAATTTTGTGTTTATGGAATATTCAATTGATTCTTTCTCGAATTCAATTGGAACTCTCGAAGAGTTGAGTTGGGTATTTAGCATAGTAGTAGAGTCAAATCATAAGCTATATCTTTTTTTATTTTTTCAAAGTTATATCCTGAATAAACTAGAGTAGTATCGTCTGCAAATAAGATTTCCATTCAGAGTCAAATCTTTTATAGAATTTACATAAACTAAAAAAGGAATAGGGCCTAGAACTGAGCCTTGTGGTACACCACAAATAACAGTTTTATACCTATCAATTTATCTGGTCGAATTAGCAGTTATATCTCGCACTGAACAAAATTATTGATATATAAAACTATGATTCATTATCATTTTAATTATCTTTTCTCCATTTTATTTTTACTTGATGAGCCACAAATTAAAATTTTCGAAATAGGTGATAGATATACTCCCATCAAATAGATGCTATGAAAAACTCAAAGTCTCCGTGTTAAATTGTCAAACTATAAAAATGAAAACAATGATAATCATTTATAAAATTTTCATTAACTCATATACTCGCATCAAACAGATGCTAAAAAAAACTCAAAGTCTCCATGTTAAATTGTTAAAGTATAAAAATGAAAACAATGATAATCATTTATAAAATTCTCATTAACTTATATCCAACTAATTTTTCAAACATTATCACTTTCTTTAATGATATTCGTACCCATTCAACTAGAAGTTGTGAAAACATTAAAATTAAAACAGCTAGGAAAATTGTTCAACAAAATAGTATTTTCCACAAATGTTACTGATGCTAAATTACATCACAATTAAACACATAATTCACTTAAAAAATGGACATAACTACCATTTTTCAAATAGAAATATGCTTGAGGACATAATAGTAACAATTCATTTTGAAAATATTTATATTTTTACTGCGTTTCATTTCTCTTGAATAATTTCTATATACTGTGAGACTTTTGTGGAAAATACTATTTTGATTAGAATTTGTTTTTATATTAATGTTTTCACAACTTCCAATTGACTCAGAGACTTGAAAGCGAACGAGAGAGACGAATACTTACACGTGACACTTTTTCTAGAAACCGGTACCGAAGGCGTGGGATACGGCCAGTTGAAATCTTCGTGGACTTGTTTGAAAGCTTGCACGAAATCGTCTATCCTAGAGGCATGCTCCCTTTCTTTTCCCAGCCACGAAACCAGGTGGAAATCCAAATGGGCCGCGAAATAACCTAAATCAGTCAAACGACGAACGGACAATAGCCTTCGAGCGTGTTTCTGTAATATTACGTCTATAAAAGTTTCCTCGGAATTATTGTTCGTAGGGGCTCTGAAAAAATAATTGAGGCATAAGACTAGTGAAATTAGGAACGGGTAGTAGTCTTGAACGAATATTGTTTATATTTTGATAAATTTTCCATTGATTCACCATAAACACAATTGTTCATCGATTCATTAAACTATGTTGGATGGTTTGGATGTTTCAAAATGACCTAGAAAAATCAATGGGGCGTAGATCTGGTAATCCAGAAGCCTTCCAACGATAAATTGGCATTACCTTTCAGATATTGTAAGCATACATTTAAAGTGCTGATCTAAAACTCTTGAATCGAAACCCACCTATTATCATTCCTAGCGTTTCCAACGGAATTTGGCACAGATTTTTTTCTGTCAGGTACTGGAGACTCCACCACGGTGCTGATGTTGCCAACCATGCTGTTCGATCGCTCCACCAGTTTGGGCGAGACCGTGGTGCTGTAACTTCTCACCCTCGGTCCTTGGACGTTACCCAAAATAAGGGAGAGATCCTCGGCGTTCGGACTCACGGCGGGGGGAGGTTGGGGCATTCCCAATTTGGGAGGCAGGATAAAGGAATTGCGCGGAGATTCCGATTCGACATCATTCGGATCTGAACAAAAAAATAACGAGAACATTCGATTGAGTAACTTTCGAATACTTCACCTATTGCTCGGAGAAAGCGCACGAGATCTTTGGCAAGTTCCCATTTCGATTTGTCCAATGCTGTATTGAGAAGTAGGGTTGCATACTGTCTACTCAACGACGACGTTTCCAAATTCTGAAATTAATTTTCTATACTGGCAGGAACAGTATATTTAATAACTTTTCTCGAAAAAAATTTCCAAAAATGCTGAATAAACATATCTATCAGACAATGGTGTCAGGTGTGGGATTTTTCAGCATGGAAACTCCAGAGAAACATTTTTTCTAATGAATTGAAGAACATACCTGGAGAATTATTAAATAAGAAGCAGCAGTGTCGAGCTGACCTTTTGCCATACACTCCTGAAAGAGATCTTTGGGTTTTCCAGCCGCCGAGAACAAGTACGGCCACAAGGCTATTTCAGTTTTCCTGGCGCATTGAACTACCGTCTCCAGGTACACGGGAAACTCCATGATGAACTCTATGATGCTTGGTAGCTGAGCGTCAGGTATAGGTTCCTTGCTAGTAGCTTCTTCCTCTAGAACCTTTCAAACAGAGAACACAATAAACAATCACCCACCGCGGAATCACAGAAAGTATCTAACCTCGTGTAGCAACAACTCCAAGGAATGCGGAAAGTACGGCAAGCTCACGCAACTCCGGGCTATTTCCCAGGCGTGAAAGCCTAGGTTCCTTCTGATCAGCTGCCTCAGGATCTGGTGCAGGTACACCTGGCTCTGAAAAATGGAAAACAGTTATTTGTGAGGAGATTCTACTAGTCTGAATGAACTCACCGTTCGTTGCAAAACGCTCAACGGAAGTGAAAACGGCGAGCTAGAGTCGGAAGTGTACAGGATCGTGTCGTTTTCGGCTCCCAATAATATCGCGTCTTCGAACAGTATCGCTAAAAGAATAAACGGTTGAGAGGCCAATTGGCGAAAAAAAGTCGCTACGGGTCCAGTTACGGAACCCTGTGGCACACTAGGAATAACAGTTCAACAAACTGTTTTAAACATCACGTACATTGTGCCACTTAGTTTCTTGTTGTAATTGGAACTTGGTAAGAGTCATCTTTTTTTGTAGTCACTTACCTAGCGGATAGATCCTTAGATGGAAGGGCAGCATGATTCTTTTCGACATGAAAGTATGCGTTTTATCGCCATCTCGCGGGTAAAGGGGCAACCAAACTCTCATACCGTGCGCCCCGCAAAAAAGCCACAGGGCCTCCGTCAAGTGAGCCTGCAAATTTCGTGAAAAATTGCGATCAATAAAGTGTGTTACAGCACAAACTGGGGTCATAACAAGACACTTTTCTATGAACAAGGAGTCAAGAATTATTTAACATTACATTTGGATATAAGAATGTTAGAAATAGTATATTACATTACTTATATGTACCAACACTACTTTTCCTACGACCACCTGTTTCTATGAACAATATGTAAATATCAGATCGGGTGTATGTAATATACGCTACAATAGGAATTCACCTCAACGGCAACCTGACAGCTGACAGTCCCTAGAGGGGTACTTGCATTTGACTATTGATCAATATAGATTCAATGGCGTCGGCCAGAATCGTTGCCCCAATGTAATGATTTTTATAATAAATACTTACAATTTATAATATAACTGTTGAATGAACATTATTGTTGTGTGAACTGTCAATACACAATTAGTATATAGATTTGCCTGACAAATCTCTTTTTTTCATGGTAGTTTATGTTTGAAAATTGTTTCTATAGAAAGTGCACATGAACTTGCAATAGCTTTTATAGTGAAATGAAGGAATAACGATAACTAACGTTTATTTGAAAATGTAACAATAAGGGAGTACTGATAAGGTACTATGTCAGCACCTACCTTGTCCAATCTTCTTTGTCCCGGCACCCAGACGCTCTCTACGCAGCTGGCAAGGACGGTCGGCATCAGGCAAGTGTACTTCTCTCCGCCGCGCATCTCCCTTTGTACGAGCAACAGGCGACCGCTCACGTTCAACACCATGCTCTCGGAGACGTTTTGTTGGCCGGTCCGACCGGTTTCCGTGCGCAGGGAGGTGAGCGTGATGGACGCTATGCAAGCTGGGTGGACCGCCAGAGCGGATATGTCGACGACTTGCAGCTTGGTGAGGTCGACGTCTCCGACTGAATAACGTTACGTTAGTATTCAATATATTGGAGGAGATCAGGTAAACGAGACGACTAAAGTGAGAACGAGGCCTACAAAAGTGAAAATGGTGCCGACAAAAGAACGATATCGACAACAGTTGAAAAGAGCCGACATAGTAGTGAAGAGAGCGGTATGAGTTAAGGAAGAGCGAAAAGAGTGAGAACCATGTCGACAAAAGTTGAAAAGGGCCGAAATAGTGAAATGAGCGACTAGAGTTGAAGAAGAGCGAAAAAAGTGAGAATGATGCCCACAAAAATGGGAACGATGGCGACAAAAGTGTGAAGGATGCCGACCAAAGTGTGAAGGATGCCGACCAAAGTGAGGACGAGGCCTACAAGAGTGAGAAGGGGACAAGCAAGAATTTAAAAAGTCGAGGAAAGTGAGAACGATGCTGAAAAAAGTGAGAACGATGTCGACAAAAGTTGAAGAGGGCCGACATAGTGAAAAAGAGTTGAGGAAGAGCGAAGAAAGTGGGAACGAGGCTGATAAAAGTGAGAACGATGCCGACGAATTTGAGAAAGATGTTGACTGAAGTGAGAACGACATCGAAAGAAGTGAGAACTAGAACTACAAGAGTGCGAAAGGGGACGAAAAAAATGAGAACGATGTCGACAATTGTTGAAGAAGGACGACATAGTGAGGATAGCGAGAGTTGAGCAAGAGAGAAAAAATTGAGAACGTGCCGACAAAAGAAACAACCAATAAAAGAGAAAGAGGTCGTTGAAAGTGAGAACAACCCAATAGTGAAAACGATGCGGAAGATAAGGTGAGAATGAGGATGATAAAAAATTATTGGCCGATTATTGAGGACAATAGTAAGAACGATGCAGATTATTGAGGACAATAGTGAAAAGGATGCGGCCAACAAAACTGAGAAAGAGCTCGATAACAGTAAGAACGAGAAGGGTGGAATTCCTATGTTCCTCTAACATTTTAACAGATTCGAATGGTCATAAACTCTAGAGAAAAAAATTGGGCGCTGAGTTTTGACCTGATTTGTGTTCTACGCGTTAAAATATGACAGTAGGTTCAGCTATTATTTCAAAATCAACTCGCATCATTGGATATAAAGACAATAGCGCTCTAAACTTGTTATTTGATAACTGCTATGTGACCGATGTCGTATATCAGTAGCGTACTTGACGGTGATTGTGTGGAACACTGTGACGTTATACAAAGGCGTCGACGTTTCGACCATTTCTTGAAAATATCCAGGATTGGAAATTCATTTGAAAGCCAAAACACTCAAAAAAATCGTGCAAGAATACAAAGATGGTCATTGTTCAAACTTTTTCCGACAAGAAGTTCACGAAGCAAGGGTTACTAGATCACGCCACTCCACTCACCGGAATCGTTCTGGCGCATCAGCCAGACGCACACCTGCGCGTCGGAGCCGAAAGTGATCAGCTGGTCGTGGTGCACGTTCATCAACAGGATTGGCGCGCCGACGCGCACTATCTTGGCGAAGCGGTTGTCGAGCTTCGCCTCCCTCGGGTAAAGTCGGATCTCCTCGCCGCCGTCGAGGATGCTGTAGCAACCCATGACGAGGTAGTCGCGCCACCACAGCAGCCCGCCGGCCACAATGAAGTCCTTCTCCTGCGTCTCGTTGCCGAAAAGCTTCCACCTAGGTACGTTAGAGGAAAGTGGGTACTATTACTACTCTATTCAGCTTATTCATCGGACATGAGCATTATGTTCCTTGAAACGAGTTTCAATAGTTCTTCGATTTTGACCAATGTACTTTTTGTTGCAGACTCTACTCTAACTGATTATTTTATTACCATTATTTCTTATTTCCTATGAGAAAGTAAGATTTCATCAACAGACTGTTTCCTCAATGTATGATTTCTTACAGTTTCCTTCTATAAACTGCGTAAGTTGCATGGAAATTAACAATATCGATAATACAGAACTACTAGCTTTTTCCAACTCATCATGTGGATTAGGAAAGTGATTTTTGGCATTTTTTTCTACAAGCCGATGCAAAAAGAATATGATACTTCCATATAAGAAGTAACATTAAATATTCAGCAAACACGTCCTTTTGATATGTGTACATCATTCATAGACATTCAAGTCATCCACAAAAAGGAATGATAGCTGTTTCAGATATGGGGATATGAAATCAGTTTGTAAAGACTACAACAGAAAGTACATAGGTCACAGTCAAGGGGCTATTGAAACTTAATTTTTAGGTATCTGATCTGTTGAAAGTTTCCTTTTTCACACGTAAGATTCCGTTCTTCATTCCAAATATTCATGACTTTCATCTGCTACCTTGATTTTTTTTGTTTGAACATCGTATAAACAGTTTTTAAAAAACTGATGTCAGAATGATTTCGTTTAACTAACTTCTATCAAATCATCTTGAAACAAATCGCTCAGGCCAATCTTAACCTACCTAATGGGCTAACACCTATTAGAAAACTATATCCGACCGGCGCCAGTGCAGGATTCTCTATAAAAGAAATTCCTGCAACACCTCACGTGGTATTAGCCAGAAAAGTAGTTCCTTTCTAACAGCAATTATTGTAAGTTCGTTTTATTCATAACCAGTCTTCGAGTGTGCTCACCGACTATGTAATTTCCATCAATTTTCTATCGTGTGCTACGTTATTATTATTTAGTTGAATATGATTGCGGCCGTTGATATGATTTCAATTGTTAAATTCACGGGAATTCGGTCGAAGTGTTGAAAAAAAAATCGCTCAATAGTCGACGTTTCGAAACTTTATTGTTTCATCTTCAGTATTATTCAGGATGGTTAGTGTTATTACCTTCTGGACGCAAGCGAGTAGTGGGCTAAGCCGGTTCTGCCCGCCACCGCGACGTTCAACCCGTCCGAATCGATGGCTGAGTATCGGACGGGCCAATTGGTCGACGAGTAAGTGGAGGGGACGGGTATGACGAGCCACTGCCTGCCCTCGGCCAGGGTCGTGGTGGAGGGGTTGTCGCCGAACGTTTCGTCCTTTTTGGAGCGTTCCGAAAAGACGCGTATCAGGGTATCGGCCGAGTTCACGTACAGTTTGTCTTCGCCTTGGAGGTACAGGTGGCTTTGGTGGCTCTGGAAAGGTAATCGAAATTCAAGAATATTGTTCCGTTTTCTCTGTAGATTCGGCGATAAATGACAATCGGTATTTCGAAAGTAAAACGAATGGATACACTCTGAATTACACAGACAAAATATTACGCAAACTAGATTACAAGAACAAAAATTGTCGCTATTGATTTCGCTTGGCAACACTGTCGCTCTGTGAAGACTGTCAACGCATGACTCCAAACTCCCACTGTGCCGAGGTATGGTCAATCTCAAGTTAGCTCGCGTTTTCCAGATATTTTAGAAACATATTTGGGATTCAAGAAGAATTATTCGGGGTGTATCAGAAAATTTGAGACTGATGTCTTCCAGAATTTACCAGAATAATGAAAGTTTTTATTTTTTTTATTTATTTATTCGTAATTCATTCAATGCTACATAAGTACAAAATGTATATATACCCTTTTCTTAAATAGTATTTTTAGGTAATAATGTTACAATTTTTTTCAATAACAATTATGAAATCATAATAGGGTATGTTTGAATTATAACTAAGTTTCTATAAAGAACAGTCAAACAGTTTCAAACTGGTATGAGACTGATCATGAACTTTATATTACATATTTCATTGAATATTTTTTTTCAGAATTACAAAGAAACAACAAACAGAAAATAAAACAAAATATAGAAACAAAGAAAGAATCCATCGAATTTTATTTTCTCATTTGAAGAAAATATTTTTTTATTAGTTAGAAAAAAAATCAAACATTCAACTCTGAACTTTAGTGAAATTAGTACCATTCATGATCATGATACGAGACAAACCAAACAATTAATTGTTGAACCTTATCGTTCTAAATTTGGAGAGAAATCAATATATTATTTTGGTGTTAAAATCTACAATAATCTTCCAGAAAGACTGAAAATGATTCCGAAAATAACCAAATTCAAATCTGAATTGAAAAAAAGTTTGCTCTCTAATTGAAATTCTGATCTCCATACATAATGGAAAATTTTTGATTGCGGTTTTTAATTATTCTCTTTATTTATACAACTTCCATTGTTATTCTAACATAATGTAATTGTTTATTTGTATTGTACACTGTTTTACTTGGTAAGCAAATAATTTAATTGATTACGATTGATTTTTATCCCTGTTATAAACTTTGTAGTTTCTTATGATTAATAAAGATTATTGTGGTCTCGGTAGTGTAGTGGTTAGCATATCTGCCTATCAAGCGGAAGGCCGGGGTTCGAATCCTCGCCGGGCCACCGTGCTGGGTAATCGCACGTTAAAAGGTAAGGCCTCGTTGATCTATTGCTCGCACAAGTTTCGACTTCTGAGGGTTGACGTTCGTCAGCTGGTTAACGGAAACGAACAATTTTAGAACAACAAAATTATTATTATTATTTCATTGATATTTCTACAATCTTTTATATCTTCGGGTATTTCACTGAATTTTGAAAGTGCTTCATGAGTGAACCTTTTCCGTCCAATTACAGAGTTTGCGGAATCAAGGTGGAACAAGTTATGTTGTCTTGTAAGGTGACTATGAATTTCTGATCAATATAAAATATTAGATTTCATCATATTATTAATAATAAGATATGATACTTTCAGAACAAATTATGTTTATTCATTTGATTTATCGGTCCTCGCAGCCATATGTGGAACAATAAATGCAGTTTTTCGGATTCAATAAGAATTTTTCAAATTTTCAATGGTTTCCCAATAAACGAAAAAGAGCTACTTTGCTTTTTCGGTAATTGATAAATATGCAGCTTGGTCTGTAGTGTTGACAAAAATGAGTCCCAAAGTAAGACATAAATTGGTTGGGCTTGAGGTTAAGGTACTGTCGCTGTTGTTATTTTCGCTGTTATTGCACTGTTCTGTGATTGAACCAAAACAGTGGGTTTTTGATGATCTGTGATACTATAATTGTTGAAATTCAAATCTTTTTTTTGAAGAATGTCTGAGGAACATGAAAATTTGTACAGAATAAATTTCGAAATAAATGACGAGATGACATTATCTATACCGGTTAGCGAAGGAGATGATTCGTTATAGATAATTGTGTATTGAGTATCAAGAACGGTAAGCACATTTTATTGATCGAAGATAATAGGGAGCATGCTTGAATTGCATTTATTAACAGAAATCAAGGTGACTCTTGGAGAGAGGTTTCCATGCCATCATTTAGTTTCATTAAAAAACAATCTCTCATAGACGTTACCGTGACATTATGCAGCTTTATCGACAAATATAATCAGTTGTTGATCTCAACATACTATATTAATGAAGATTTCTGTAGGTAATTTAGGCACCGGCAAGTTAATTACTTACCGACGCCTTCGCCCCAGCAACCAATGAACAAGACCTACCATTTTGTAAACAGATACCCTAAACAATCAAGGAAGCTGGGTCGTGCAAAAAGGTGAATGTATGCGCAACATTAGCTTTCATTTCCACTCTGAAACACGAACACGACTCACCATGCAGGGGTTGATGGTCAGAGCGCTCTTGACGAAATCCAGCTGCACCAAGCTAGTCTTGCAGCGATTCTCCGCGCAGGCGTCGTTACCGTTCGCGTCGCTCTTGTCCAGATCTCGCCTCACCATCCAGAGCTGGTATCCCTCGGTGGCGAATTCCATGCAAGCCACTTGCAAAGGGTTGCACTTTTGAATGTCGATGTTGAGGCCGTAGTCCCAGCCCAAAGAGCACATCAGCAACGCGCCGAACGTCGACCACATCGCTATGCCGCCTTTCGACCACGAGGCTACCAAGGCGCAGCCGTCGGGCGTCCACAGAACCTTGATGATGACGTTTGAATGTTATAATGAGTGCAAGTACTAGGGGACACTATTGCTATTTGAGACGATTCATGCGTTTTCTACATTATATCAAAATAAACGCGTCGAAAACTAGGCATATATCAATTAGAAATGCTACTACTCATCTGAATGATACCGCGACGGATATTGGATGACATTCTGTTGAGGCCTTGGTCAGAGTGGCATTGCGATATTGTTTTTTAAAATTTTGGATGATTGAAATTATGACTGATATGTTCATCAAGCACACTTCATGATCAACATTCATATATAAAGTCGAAAGACACCTGAATCAAGAAAAATTGCTTGATGTGCTTAATGTCAAAAATGTGGGAGTCCTAACCTTGATGAGGTATAGCTGTCAAAACGGTGCATATTAGTTTATAGTTTTAACAAAATGGCTCTACCATCCTAATTCAAAATCCCAATAAGTATTGACATATGCTCAATACACGGCTTGAGGGCCTACAATGCAGATGAGCACAACCAAAACCTTATGACCGTGATCCAAATGCTTACACAATAGACACCGTCCCTCTCACACTTAAATTGTTTCACAACGTCATTTGTCCTAGGATCGGCTCATTTGTGTATGTCAGCAACTTTAAAAAAAAACTTTCAATTTTTACCACATCAAAATTGAAAACATTATACTGATAATCGCACTGTGTGTGATAGGGGCGAAAGACCTTCAGCACGAATTAAAGACCTATTAATTTCGATGACTGGGAGATACTCTTAGAGCTATTGTAACTGTGATTGTCATTCTTGAAAATAAAGCTATATTCTATTCTATTCTATTCTACCTTCTTGTGAGAGTGTTCATTGAGAAGATATCTCGATCTAAATTCAATCACTTCAACATTGAAATTCTTTCAAGAAAAATTTCACTTAGGTTAAATTAATCATATTCCAGAGGTCATCTCGATTAGAATATTTTTGATACTACTTCAACTTTATTTTTCGAGCATGCAATTAGTTTTAAAGAAAAAGAGATGACCCTAGTCTCTCTCTCCTCGAACTTTTGAGATGCAATTGTCTGCATCCACAGAAATGAATTTAGAAATGTAACAGCCTCCTTCCTGTATGAGATTTGAAAGCTTAAGATCAACGGCCAACCCAAATTTTGTACGCAAAGGGAATTTTTTAGGATTTCACAATGCCACATACTGAAAGAAAACTCACATAACACTCTCATTTCGCTTAAAATCCCAAGTAAGTTGAGGAAAATAGTAGACTATTGGAATATCTTGAAAAATATAATATATTTTATGATGGGCAATACTGAGTGATACTGAGTCGGCAGTAATAGACGTTATAACACAATTTCAGCTTGACCTCGATTCCATTAAACAATGTGGTCTCCTATCACTGGATCTTCGAAAAGCCTTCGATACGGTCGATCACAAAATTTTATTGAGTATATTATATCAAATAGGGGCAAGGGGAATAGTTCATGCCTGGTTTCATAATTACTTGTTTGATAGAAAGCAATTTGTCTACATGGAGAAAATAACCAGTTCACTCAAAACTGTCTTATGTGGTGTTCCTCAAGGGTCCATTATAGGACCGTTTCTTTTTCTCGTGTATATGAAATCTCTCTCCAATTTAGATTTGAAAGGAAAAATTAAAATGTTCGCAGACGATACATCAGTAATATACGGGGCAAATAATAAACATGAAATTAAAGTTGATATGTTAAAAGATCTCCAAAAAATATCATCTTGGTTGATAAGTCACAAACTATCGTTGAATTTCGAGAAATCTTCATTTATGTTTATCTCTAAAAAATCAACTTCGTCACAATCTGACCATAACATCAAAATAGATAATAAAATCATCAAATATTCTTCTATTGTGAGATTTCTGGGCATATACATAGATGAACATTTGACATGGAGTAAACATCTGGAAATTCTGAGAAAACAGATCTCTCCAATTATAGGAGTATTTTTTAAATTGCGAAATTTTCTGCCTTTGAAATATTTGAAATTAATTTATTTTTCTCTGGTATATTCTAGATTTCAATACCTAATTCCGGTTTGGGGATTAGCAACAAAAACCTTATTAAGACCTCTGAAAGCTTTACAAAATAAATTAATTAAATGTATGTATAAATTTGATTAAACTGGTACAAACCCAATCAACTGTTAGATATATCTTCGATACATACGCTGAAAATCTGCATGTTTATTCATTTGGTTAAAAATAAATTGAAACATTCTAATCTCGTCTTCGAAAGTAATAGAGACCAACATGACCATTCAACCAGATGGTCAAATAATTTATCAACAATGAAATTCAGATCAAACATAGGATAACAATCAATTTATTGCAACGGAATAGTGTTATATAATGGATTACCTGATGCAAAAAAAAATTTGGAAAATTCAATTTCAAAGTTAAGTTGAAAAAACATTTATTGCGATAGGTGGACAATTTTATTTTCATCATTATTATTATTTTTTTATTTCTGTGGAAAGTCTGATTTCATTATCTTACTTTTTTTTTCTCTATTCATTTGATTCATTATTCATTTGTTTCTAATTTTCCCTTTTATAAACTTGTAAGTTTCTTGGGAAATAAACATCATTCATTCAGTTGTAAATATAATGTTAGTCATCTTAGGGTACGTGACGCCATATTTTCCGAAGAAAATGCTTTTCGCACATAAGATATGTTGTAAGCTAGATGGATATACAGCTTATCCAATCCATCTTGGCACAAACTCAGATACACTTCCAGTTGCACGCTGGTAGAGAGAATTGGATTGACCCGCCAGTAAAGTTTCTCTCTCCTACTCGTTGCGCTTATGGATAATATAAATGGCGATATCTCCGCAGTCATTGGAGATAACATCATCAAACCTGGTATCGTTGGATTCCTCATGATAACCCCTAGCCGATCATGTAACAATATACAGGGTGTCCGATTCAAGAATCGAAAGTTGATGTCATTTCCGGAAAAATTGGAAGTTGTTTTTTTCTTTCAGATATGTCGAGAAATGCTGTTCAGTGAGCTTATTCGATGTTCCGAATCTCAAAAATATAGCTAGAAAAACAAAGGAGAAAACGGGGGTGTACCATGAGTCTGTGACACACGGTATAATAGGTATTTTTTCATTTTAGCATACTTTACAGAGATTGCTGGGCATATACGTTATTAGTTTTGTGCCAAGATGGATTGGATAAGCTGTTTATATATATATATATATATATATATATTTGTTGGATTCTTTCGATCGATCGAAGTATGGAAAATCTGCCTCACTTCTTGATCATCTATAATTCTGCATTTTACTCGAATGTGGCGCAATTGGCGATGCAAGACAAGCGATACGACATCTGGTGTACAAATCTGAACTATAACCAGTCAGTAGTTTGCTTTGTTTACATATGAGAAAGTGGTTTGATTTCATCATTTATTAGGCGGATTTTTAAACTATTAACTTCACAATGTATAACTACACCGGTCTAAACAAGAATGATTGGATACAAATAACCACAACAAATCTTGACTACTGACTTTCTCTAGTTCGACTTTTATCCGCACTGTCGCTTCGATCTTAAAACATGATACCAATAGTTTTTGGTTTGTACAAGTATACCGTTGCACTATTCAAACTTGTTTCTGGAATCTGTGTTTGCATCGAACAAACTTCGACCTTCATGGATATCTGCCTAATATTGTATCATGCACTATGTGTGTGTTTCGATACACCCCGTACATTCTCGCGCCTCACCTTGCTCACCGTCCCGGGACACCCGGGGTAGTCTTTGCTGCTCAGCACGCAGTTGTGGGATATCTCCAAACCGCCGGTGCTTTCGTCCACGCAGTATACGACGCATTCGGAGTTGGCCCTGCCGAAAGTGATCAACCTGTACTTGTGGTTGATCGTCGTGGAAGTGGCGTCCTCTATCCCTTGCGCCCAAATGCCCTGCACTTGGTTCGGATCGAATTTCAGCGAAGACGCCGTCAAAAAAGCCGCCCTTCCGTCGTTCAGGACGATGGAAAACCCCCCTACGAGCGGGGAGTACTCTATCTCAACGACGAAGGTGTTGTCTTCGACTATCGGGATGGCCTTAGACACCTGCTGGTTGATGCAGAAGGGTATCCTGCGCAGATCCAGCGTGTAGTCTCGGTTTTGGCTGCCGTCCCATCTGTACCTGAGCACGTGACCGTTTGTCGTGGAAAGCATCACCTCCGTCATGGTTATGCACACCATGCCGGTTATCCTGCCGTCCCAGACCATGATTTCGTCGCTCTGAAAGATACGAAAGGCAAGGGTGGTTAATCACGCAACAGGTATAGTATATATTTATATGACGTAGGTGTTGTCTTCGATCTAGAGATATAGAGACAGCAGTATTGGATATCATTTCTAAAATTCAAGCGGAAATTGATGAAAATAAAAAATGTTGTCTCTTGTCTCTGGATTTGTGCAAGGCCTTCGATACTGTTTACCACAGCATACTGATGAAAAAATTATTCAATATAGGAATCAGGTAATCTCTTCGAATGGTTCAAAAATTATTTATTAACAATTCTATCAAATATACAGAAACAACTAGATTCTTAGGTTTGTATATTGACGAAATATTATCTTGGAATAAGCACTTTGAAAAAATTCGAAAAAAATATCTCCTCTTATTGAAATTCTTTTCAAAATAAGACACTTTCTTCCTCTGAAAATTCAGAAGAATATTTATTTTAGTCTTATTTATTCACAACTACATTATCTCATTTCTGTCTGGGGTAGGTACTGCAAGTAAATCTATGAAACCTCTCAGAACTTTACAAAACAATCAAGTGTATTTATAAATTATCTCATTCAGAATCGACAGAATATCTCCTCTTATTGGAATTCTTTTCGAAATAAGACACTTCCTTCCTCTGAAAATTCTGAAGAATATTTAGTTTAGTCTTATTTATTCAAGTCTTATTTATTCACAACTACATTATCTCATTTCTGTCTGGGGTAGATACTGCAAGTAAATCTATGAAACCTCTCAAAACTTTACAAAACAATCAAGTGTATTTACAAAATGTCTTATTCAGAATCGACATCAAATTTATTCAAGCCAAACAAAGTATTGGACATAAATTCTCTTCATAAACTCAAAATCAGCTGTTTTATCCATTCTATCAGAAATAATACTAAAAAATCTAAACTTATCTTCAACGAAATTTGTCATATTCACAATCACTGTACAAGACAGAAAAATTTATTGGCAAAGAATAAAATTCAATCAGATATTGGCAAAAAATCAATATATCATAGTGGTGTCATGATATATAACTCAATTCCAAATGAAATAAAAGAATATCGATCGACAATAAAATTCAAGCAGAGTTTGAACACATTTTCATTCAGCTAATAGCTATTAAAAAAAAAAAGATTTCTTCACACTTTTGTGTTTTTTTTATTTTTCTTTATTTATTTATTTTCTTCTTCGCTCAATTGACCTTTGCATAGAGCAATTTCATTTTTGAATGTATGTTCGTTTATACATATTTATGTTTTTTTTTCCAATACTTATCTTGATTTTGTGCTTATAGTTATTCCCTAATTATAAACATGTAATGTTTCTTGGGATAACAAATAACTTACTTGATTCGAACAGGTACATAAAAAACTCATGTCCGGGTACCTCAATAACCGAAAACAAGTCACAAAAGTAGATAATGTTTATTCAAATCCTATAAACACAAAATTTGGTGTACCCCAGGGTAATATATATTAGGTCCTTTGCTGTTTTTAATTTACATTAATGATATCGGCTTATATCACAACTGTGATTTTATGAATTTATTTGCTGATGATACACTGTTGTCTATATCTCATAAAAGCTTAGATGTAGCTTTAATTAAAATGAATACTTCTTTAGAAAATATAAATGAATACTTGATCGTCAACAAATTGAAATTGAATATATCCAAAACCAAAGCCATGATTCTAACTACACCGTACAAGTACAAACAACTCAATATAAAGTCCTGCCTATTGAAAATCAACAACAACAAAATTGAACTTGTAACAGAGTTCAAGTACCTGGGTTTAATGCTAGACAATGGTTTATCTCTAAATGCACATCACACATATGTGTCAAAAAAAATTGCAAAGAAACTTTATTTTTTCACATTTTGATTATTGCAGTACACTGTTATATGGTTTGGACCAAAACAAAATTATGTCATTACAAAAACTACAAAATCGAGGAACGAGAGTGATTCTGAAATGCAACCGGTATACCAATATAACATTTATGCTGGATGCTCTACAGTGTTTTCAAAACTGTTAATATTATGCTACCATCATATTTCAGTGAATTTATTACATTTCGAAGTGGCACGCATAATTATAATACAAGACAAATCAATGATTCTCATTTGTCAAAATGCAACCTAACAAATTCAATGAAAATATTATTTTATAAAGGCTTGAATCAATTTAATAACTTACCTCAAGACATAAGAAGCAGCAAAAGTTTACATATGTTCAAATACAAACTGAATAATTATATAAAAATGAATATCGAGGATATTGAAGTGATTGTTATTGTGTATGTATATGTGTGTCTATATGCGTATATATGTGTATATTCGTTAGTATATAGGTCTGACTTAGAGTTAGATTCAAATTTTCCTTGTATAATAGTACCTATTGCTAATCTCATGTATTAATGTAATGTTTGTATATTAGGATTTTCCCATTCAAATAAACTCATTCATTCACAATAAATTTACTACTTAATCTATATTAATGTTATAAAGAGGTTCGTTTCTGACTTTGTATGTATATTAGTAGGTAGTAATAAAAAACGCAACCCATAATGAAGACATACAACCTGCACAGACTACACATCCTATATCAAACATTATACCTTATTCCCGACTATTTAAAAAGATAAAACTCATCGGCAACAGGTATAATGTTAAACGACATTCAAAACAACAAATACTTCACGTTCTATACTGGAACACTACTAACTAACATAATAGAAAACACAAAGAATTGTGTTTATCGAATCCCTTGTTCGTGCGGTCAAAATTATATCGGTGAAACGTCCAGACCTCTAGAAGTGCGAAAGAGTGAACACAAGATGTACATCGAGAACAGACAGACTGGTGGTTCTAACATATCAAAACACATTCACACTGCCTGTGATATGGATCGCGTCTGGCCGTCACTCTTGAAAGACAAATCTCAAATTTCTGACATTTACAAAAAGACGAACGTAAAACGAAACTAGAAGAGAATATATGTGAAAGTTTCGAAAACGGAAGCGGGTTTGGTTTCTGAAACGTCAACGATAAGTATTTTGATAAATATTAGTTCTTGTATTTTTTTATAGGCAAATTTGAGATATACGAAAAGTTTCTGACTAATTGAACGTGTTCAATGATAGTTTAAAAGAAAGTTGAGTAGATTTCCCAATTTCCTCACCTGATAACACGATAACTTAATGAATGAATGAATGATTTATTAGTAGGATTATCCTAATATACAAACATAATATATCTATACATACTCTTCCATGTTATGCCGATTAAATAGCAAGGTTGTAGCAAATTATAATAAATACATGTACACAGAAAAAACACATATACAGAGTGACTTACTATCTATTGATACTTTTCATATAATCAGTCAAATCTTTTTTGAACTGAAACAGGTTTTTATTATCCTTCACATTTTGGGGAAGTTTATTATATTCAATGAGGCCTTTATACAATAAGATTTTCATAGAGTTTGAAAGACTACATCGTGGCAGGTGGAAATTGTCAATTTGTCTAGTATTGTAATTATGAGTGGAATTTCTATAAATGATAAACTCTTCGAAATAAGAAGGTAACATATGATTGGTAATCTTAAAAATGAATATCATTGCTGATCTATAATACCTTTCACAAATAGACAACCACTGTAATGCACTGAGCATAAAGCTTATACTTGTATAACGATTGCATCCCAAAACCACCCTCATACCTCTGTTCTGCAATTTTTGCAGCGACATAATTTTATTTTTGTCAAAACTGTATAACAGCGTACTGCAATAATCAAAATGGGGCTGTATTATTGTATTATAGACGATTATTTTCGCATTTGTGGAAAGGTGCTTCGAAATCCTAGTGAAGAAATATAGCTTTTTTGATATCTTTTTATTCATATAATTGAAGTGTGCACCAAAAGACATACTACTGTCCAACATAAAACCCAAATATTTGAACTCTTTCACAAATTCAATTCTTTGACCATCAACATACAGAAAAAGATTATTAATATTTATTTGTTTATATTTGTATGAGGTTGTGAGAATCATAGCTTTCGTTTTTGAAATATTTAATTTCATTTTATTAGCCGAAAAATAATTTTCAATTTGAATCAGAGATGAGTTCATCTTATCTATAGCTACTTTCAGGTCTTTATGTGCTATAGATAGTAACGTGTCATCAGCAAATAAGTTGATAAAGTCACTAGTATGGTATGTGTTTATGTCATTTATGTAAATCAAGAATAACAAGGGCCCTAGAACACTTCCCTGAGGCACTCCGAAATTTGTGCTGACTGGATTGGATAATTCATTTTCAATCTTTGTGACTTGTTGTCGATCATTTAAATAATCTTCGAACCAATTTAGCACAACCCCTTTAATCCCAATTGACTGTAATTTTTTTAAAAGGAGATTCCTGTCAATTGTTTCGAATGCTCTTCGTAAATCAAGAAAAATCGCAACAACGTATTCTCCCCTATCAATTGAGTGCACCCACTTGGTAACAGTCAGCTGCAAAGCAGATTCACAAGAGAAATTCTCTCGAAATCCAGATTGATTTGTTATCAGGATATTGTTCTTGTTGATATATTTTAATAACTGATCATATACAACCACTTCCAACAATTTCTCCATTCCCGGTAGTGTATTAATGGGACGATATTCGCTGGATTTAATTGTGTTTGGGATTTTTGGTATTGGAACAATAGTACTGACTTTTAGTGCATTTGGAAATTGTCCGTATTGTAGAGAAATATTTATAAAATGCAAAAGAACATGTCCAATGACACCAAAAGTATATTTTATGAATTTTATATCAACAATTTCAGCCCCAGATTTGTTTTCCAAGTTGTTAATTATTTTAGCAAGATCTGCCATCGTAAGCTGTTGAAATTCAGAAAAAGTTGACACTGCCACATCTTCCGCATGCCAGACTGTATTAGCATTAATAGAGTCAACTATGGATTCGATACTGGTTGTGAAATAAATATTAAAATTTTCAGCAATTTCACGAGCTTCGGTGTAAATTTTTACTTGACCGTTAATTTCAAACTGGATGCCGTTACTGAAACTAGTATTAGTCGTTGTATTGATCAGTGATTTAATGCTTTTCCACATGCCCCGTGGATTTCTCGCGTTCAAGTCAATTTTATTATAATAGTACTCCTGTTTTTTTGTTTTGAGTAAATTAACTACATCATTCCTTAATTTTTTGTAACATTGCCAATCATTTTCATTTTTGCTATTCTTGAAAGTCTTATATGCATCATCTCTTGCTTTAGCACAGTTATGTACATCCTGGTCATACCATGGTAAACTATTTTTATGACATCGGTATGTTTGGAAAGGAGCTATAATATTAACAGTATGTTCTGTTTGGACCATAAAGTCATTAAAAAATCGATTGACATCAATACAGTCCAGTAAATAATTGTTGTTTATTAATTCTTTGGATATTGTATCCATATTTGTTCTGCCCAAATTTCGGTAAGAAGTCGAAGTTTTAGAGTTATTCTTTATTTTATTAGGCAAATTGACTGAGATTAAGGAATGATCAGTTAACTTAGGAACATGGTGTACAATGGTTTGACTTCCGAAATTACTGAGAACAAAATCAATTAAACTAGTACTAGTACTTGTAATTCTGGTACATTCATTGACGTGCTGACAAATTCCATAACTGTTTATTATATCTCGAAAACGAGTCGAATATGTGTCATTTTTGAGCCAATTTATGTTAAAATCTCCTGCTAAAATGAATTTTTTGTTAGATGTACATAAATCATCACAGATGTTTTCAAAATCATCAAGGAATATCGAGGGACTTGCACTAGGTGAATGGTACAAAACACCGACTATCATGTTTGTTTGATTATACTTAATTTTTATTACTATACACCAGTAATTTTTGTGGAGAATATATTGTTTATGGATCGAATAATGTAAACTGCAGTTAACATAAATCAAAACACCTCCTGTG
>JAVJAQ010002373.1:526781-594598 GCA_032362365.1 Zygogramma bicolorata | reverse complement strand
ATAATAATAATAATAAAAAATATACTTTATTGTCTGAAGATTGCATCTTGTTGACGAAGCATCAAATTGGATACATGTATATATAAAACACAGACATCTTTTACAAACACATATACGTGGCATACAGGTTCCATACACAAACACTTTAAAATTGCCTTTATAAATATATAAACAAAATAACATATATACAACATAAAATATATATAAGATAAAATATTTCACTTCAGAAGCGATCGTCGTAAAATTAATGCAAACTATAATAGGGTCTGCTCATCAATAAATGTTTTACGTTTTTTATGAAGTAGACAATATTCTGATTGGTTTCCTTGATATTCTCTGGTAAGTGATTATACATTTTCAACCCATTATAAAAAAATGAATCTTTGATCAGTTCAGAGGAGGGAAGGGGCAGTTTTAAACTATTCTTTCTGCTTAGACGAGTGTTGTAATAAGAAGGGGTGTTCTCAAATCTCAATATATGTTTTTTCACAAGACAAACAGTTTCTAAGATGAAAAGAGCTATAACTGTCAAAATTTTACTATCTTTGAATATCTGTTTACATGAGTCACGTGGTTTCATTTTATACATATATCTGATAGCTCTTTTTTGTAATTTCAAAACTGATTGTAATAAACTAGAGCTACACACCCCCCAAAAAGGAATGCCATACCTCTATTGTGACTCTATGAGAGCATAGTATGCCGTTTTTGCTATTGGAGTTCCAAGTTCTCTGGAAATGATTCTCAATGCATAGCATCCCGTAGATACTTTGCCTCTCAGAAATTTGATGTGATTTTCAAATTTAAGATCTTTGTCGATATGCAGTCCTAAAAACTTAGTACAATCTTTACTAACAATAGTTTCATTTTACATAGGCAAATCGTCTAGTGAGCATTTGAATGGAATTATATTCGTTTTTTTTATATTAAATGTTAGAAAGTTTGAATCACACCAGGATTTAATGATTTTTATATCTCTAGATATCATCTCGTGCAGGCTACGTGCCGATTTACTATGCCACAAAATTGTGGTATCGTCCGCAAAAAGAGTGATTTTACCCGATATGCCAACATTTATCAAGTCATTCACATATACAAGAAAGAGGATTGGCCCCAAGACTGAACCCTGCGGTACGCCTGAATCAATATAAGATTATCTGGACATTTCATTTGTCCTCACCATCTGACTTCTCCCCGTTAAATATGACTCAAACCACTCATAGGTTTTTTCTCTGCAGCCATATCGAAGCAGCTTTTGCAAAAGTATTTTGTGGTTCACAGTCAAACGCCTTTGTTAAATCGCAGAAGACTGCCGCTGCCACATCTCCTATATTGATGTTTGAGTAAACTTCAGGTTTCTGAACATACTTACCGACACCGAGTAGTGAAAGCCCTAAACGAAGCGTTTCTGGGGATAAATCATGAGCTACAAAGGGTCAGCCTGTATGGTATAATAAAAAAGCACTCCGGAAACAGTTTGTTGAGGATGACAACATATCGTTTGTCGTTCCTGACACATTTAATGTCAGGAATGATGAAAATGAGGGAATTCATTCTATACCGGTTGTTCCATATTTTGCTGCTCATGATTTCATTCCACAACCGGTATATTGATAATGGAACGTTCGTTCTTTTAAATCCAGGTTGAGTCCTATTAAGTATATAAAGTTTGTCCCGTACTTTGCAGTACATGATTTTACTCCAGAAACGGTGCGCAGTGAATTAAATGATCGATTTATTTCGATTCGTTTATAGTTTCTGATGTATTCTATGTTACCAAATGATGATAATGAGTGCTTATTCATTACATACAGACTGTATTTTGTTGGTCACGATTTTCATCACTTTCCGACATCGAAAACACCAGAAACTGTTCACTAATCGAAAAAAACTGAACTTTTCATTTTCATCACGAGCTGCAAAATACGGGACAACCTGTATATAATGAAAAGCGCTCATTCTCATGATTTCGATCGAGTAATCAAACATAAAAAATGAACGGAAAAAACTTTCCAATCTGATCGTATGGTTTCTGATGTATAATCATGAGTTACAGAATAAGGGAGAAAAACGTTTTAATATGGTTCTAGACTTTGTTTTCATGAGTGATTTTCAATTATTTCCAACCTGGGATATATGTTTTGATATGATGGAAGACAAATCTGATTCTGTCACTTAATAATTTCATAATTTATCGCCAGTTATCACCAGCCTGACCATTTCTGGCGAAAGGACCATTTCAATTTTCATATTAGTGGATTTTATCTTCATTCTTTCCTTTCTCGAACTTCTCACACAGAAGCAATCTGCTCAACAATTTTGAATTTTTCCTTCGTAGAATATACAATGCATGGAATATTCAATTGTATGCATTTCCAACCTAACATATTATTCATTCGTTCATTGTTGTCTAAGTTCCATCTGAATCGATATTAATTATTATGATTTACTAGAAAATGTGTTCAATTTAAATCCTTCCTCAACGATCAATAATAATATTCAGAGAAATAGTGAATTAGATTACGCTAGCTACTACCGAGGCTACTCCATGATTTGAATTCAAATGATATATTTTATCAATTGAAATCATAGATGGAGATATGAATGATTTTGGCGATTATAATGAAAAAATAGAAATGATATTTAATTCATTTCATAATCCATGATGCTATATTCCACTTTATATCGATATTTCATAGGCATTGGTTCAAACACATTCTTGAATTGGTTAGAAAAATGAAAGTAAGAGGGAGTTGATGACAGAACATAATGAGAGTTTTATATTGCTGGTATCTTCTCAGTTTACATGATTTCCAAAACTTAGATACAAGAAAAACCCAATTGCGAGTGTGGGTTACCCATATATTACCAGCTTGTCGTATAATATTGTACTGAAAGCATTTTTTCAATAACCTGTTTATATCACAAACTGTGAAAACGAGTGTAGAGACCAAAGGAGTCATCTGAATATAAGGATCAGAGAAATGGTTCACGTGAAAAATTATGATTCATAGCGAAGGCAGCTACCTACAAAACTTGACACTTCTTTGAAAAATATTTTCAAATGAAGTCTTTTCCGCTTTGGATTGATCAACCAAAAAATTATGAAATAAATTATAACTCTGAGAACAAAGAAAGATTTCACCTAATATCCAACCCATTTTGATAAACATCTCTCCGAATTTTCTAAGGATATTCTGACGTCCACGAAGGCAGAGGTCAATGAAGGTTCTGCTAGATTGGGTTATATTTCAGAAGAAAAAAAGATCACTGGAATGCAGATGATCTTCAGTATGTATTACAAGTGAGTATAAAAAGGTAAAATAATTTCAGTGGTAACGATTGGTGAAGAAACGAAGGAGTTTACCTGAGTTGGTTACAGAAAACCAGTTAAGAAGCCTAGAAAGACTGGTGTGTTTACTTATACCTGTGAAAGTTTGGGATGAACTAAGGAAAATTCGGATTGCTTGATTTTGGTTGGTTTTCGAGCAATTGGAGGTTTCTCTACACACGCTCTTGTCAGTTTTGCACTAAGTGAAAATGCGCAGTCGGGTTTTTTCATTTCAGTCTGATTGGATAGTGAGAAAACATCGCAACATAAACGATAATGGGTGGCCAATCAAATACGAGTTACAAAACAAGTTCAATTCTGAGCATTTCTGAGATTAGGTGATTTTTAATTGAAAAATTAAACTTTTTTTGAGAATACCTCGAAGAGTCAAAGGCATCGATCGCAAAGTATACCATTATTATAAGTGAAGAGTGATATTTTCCTTCAGTTTTATTCAGTTTTAAAGATCAGTAGTTTGCAGAAATTATTCTTCACTAACGTAGTGGGGTGCTTAATCAATGAAAAAAAACAATCTTTGAACAGTGATGAGATGCTTCAGAAGAACTGATACTGTCGTTTGTCATGAACTTCAAAACTTTGGTGGAAAAGAGCAGGGTTAAAGTTTATCCACAGTTCATCACGAAGAAAATCCGAATAATTTTTATTATATCACCTGATGAACGAAACCTCACGATCGGAGATTTATTCAGAATACTGACTTCCAATAGGTTAATTTTAGTTACCTAGGGTATATAATGGATGTATATTCATTTGTAGACCTGGACTGTCCACACAAATTACAAAAACGCAATATTTTGCAGATATATCAGACGAATCATTATACAAATCCTACCCTATAATACGATGAAATAAGTTTAAAAAATAATTCAATGTTCAAAAGCAACGAAATCAATGAAAAACCACGATAAAATCATGGTTACCCATCCAAATGTCGAAGTGACATGACGATGTGACAATTGATTTGACATAAATTTTAAAAATGTAAACATAACGTCCCCTACCAATAAATTAGAGTCGATTGTTTTTTTCGACACAAAAATCTAAACAAAATCCAATCTGTGGAATCACCAGGGCCCTAATTCTTGAAAGTGGTGAAAAATATTCAACGGGTGAAATTGTTTTGTTTTCACCGAAAATATGCATAATCATATTCTCGAAAAAAAAAGTGAATATTTTCACCTTTACAATGGGCGAATAGATTCACCACCGAAAACGGTGGTGAATTTTACGAATTATGGTGAAAATATGAATAACTAACCTCAAACTTTCTGTTTTTGAAGTAGGTATTTGTTTGGTTTTCGTTTTGTATTTTGTAATTTTATACCGATTTGTTTCTAGTTTCTGAGAATATTATATGAGGATGGAAAACGAACTATTATTGATAAACTTGATTGAAGTTGAAGACATCTTGAAAGATAATTGCATAAAGTTGAGTGGACTCTCAGAAGTAGCGACTCCGTATTGTACTGAGTAACTACTCCTCTTTGTGATGCCTTTATGCATATGAAAATGAAAGTCGGTACTCAAGGAGCGAGGACATCCTCACGGAAATGGTAGACACTCACAATTTGGAGCTCATACCTACATTTTTATGCATATCAATTCGAGTAGCTCCTTTCAAAATGTGAGTAAAAAGTAGCCACTCAACTTCATGCATATGACCCAATGCAGCGGCTGACTAGGAATTACTAGGAAAATAGAATGAGATATAGAAAAAAATTCCTTTTGAAATACTTGGTGATTATTTGTTGTTTTCCAAAAATTGATACTGATTGCACGAAAATATAAAACATATATGTTTTTTAACTGCTTCAGAAAGAATTTGCATGTATTGGTTGCTGAAATGTTCATTGGGCTTATAACTACCTAGTAGTAAAAGATAAGTCCATTGCTTCACCTTTTTTGATCGTTTTATTCTCCGTTTCCAGGACTGCATATTGTATACTTTTTTGAATAAATTCATGTCTTTTCCTTTAAAGGAAATGGTACATTTTCCTTTTCCTAATTCCTCATTGTTCATATTCATAATTTCAATTAGATTTTCTTTTTTATTCGTTGTAGCAGCATGTTCACAATATTTCCTGGCCATCTCACACCCGATTACACCGATTTTTTCCTAAGCTAATTAAGTAATATTATTAATGGCCCAGCAAAGGTCAGTTAACGCACTGCAGCGCTTGCACCATAGTTTGAGCGATTATTATGGGTAGTCGCATACAGCCATAATAAGTTTAACATCAAACCTCCGTTGAATGGATTGCTGCAACTACTCATTGAACACTCATTAATGAACCCTCACCTAACTTAGAGAGTGCCTCTGGTCTCATAACAAAAAGTCGGTGCAATCGGCTGTTAATGAATGATAAGGATTCAACTCGGTGAAAATTTTTCCAAAAATCGACGGAAAAACAGAAAACTAAGTAGGGATATGATTGATTTCCTTGATCAAAAATGCTCTGTTCCGACGTTGCCAGATTGCAATTTCATTTTCACCTCGAGTAAATTCACCTACGACTCAAGAATGCAAAACGATGAAGCAGGTGAAAATTCAGTGGTGACATTTTTCACTGGTGAATATATTCACCACTTCCAAGAATTAAGGCCCAGGGTTTATAGGCATCTCAGATCTTGTATTCGGATTTATTCGGAAAAATCCTGTACGAGTAGGATTTCAAAGGCTATTTTGATGCAATACTCAATAAAAAAGAACAAGGTGAGTGATTACTAGTTGCTTCAGTATGCATCAACTACTCGGAAATCTTCAAGGCAAATTGATTTCAATGAGATAAACATTGGTGGAAATATGACAAAGCCTATGGCCTGACTTGGTTACAAGGAAAAATCCTCATTGAAGATCAACCAGTTCCAGAAATAATCTACTTCCTAGTTTTTTCCAGCTGATCTAGTCGAGATCTGAATTATTGTTTGAGGGAATCTGGGAAAACGAAGAGGTATCCCAAGACCAAAAAATTTTTTGCTATTTTGAAGAAGAAAAGGGTAACAGAAACGTAGATAAATTTCAGTAGACATACGGCTACTATTAAAAATTGGTAAGAATTATAAGGAAAATTGATTGCAATGGGCACAAAGATTGCTAAAGATACGGAAAAACAGTTGGCCTGAGATATCATTTCGAAAAAAAATACTTTCTGATGGGGAACACGTTTCGGAAATGAAATTTTTTTTCAGTCAGTTCCAATCGACCGTTTTATGTCCTGAATTACCTCAGGAAATCCAGCCTAATGGGACTTCGAAGGTAGAAAGCTCTGTTATTCAGATGCCTAATTATAGATACCTAATGGGATGCCTGATTTGATATAACAACCAAATGATGAGGTATAAGATCGATTTTTCAGTACGGTTGAGCTAGTGAAGCGGTTGGTGAGGCGTATAGGTTCTGCTGTTGTTATAAAGACACTGGAACTCTTAGGTCCAGTGTGTCACTAGTAATCTCGGTTGTTCCACACTTGAAACTGCAACAGAAAAAACTCACCAGTGATTGTGCAAGACCGCAAAAGAATTCCAAAGGTTTGCAAGCTGGCTCCACTAGAGCCCCGCGGTTCCAAATATTCCTTCGTACCAGCTCAAGCAAATGTCACCTTCAATTAGATATTGAATTGCAATTTTGTTCTTGGTACTTGCGGGGCACGCTACACCGGCACACTCTGCACCGAAAGCCGGCTTTCAACTGTTCTGTCGGTGTTCGGGAGCTTCCATAGCCGCCGGAGAGTCTGAAAGCCGGTATAACAAGGCCCGACGTGGTACGAGGTAAGCCGAACAACTGACAAACAGCTGATTCTGTTGCTACCTCGATTCCAGCGGATTTACGTGCGTTCGATGAGGATTTCTCGTCACGTCGACCGTTACGAAAAACCCAGTTGAGGTAGGTAGCGTCGAGTGGTATCGCAAAGCGGTCCGGCCAGGCGAAAAATCATCTTTCTTTTTTTTTTTTTTCGTCGGGAAATTCAGTAAGATTCTGATAGCCGGTAGCTTGACCTCTACAAGATGAACTTGAACATTCATTATTTTCGACCAGTGCGGTGTTCTGCTCAACAGTCGTCGATTGACTGCTTCATGCTGTGGTAATTGTGTAGATTCAACTCGGACCTAAAACTGTGACAATGAGAGAGCTAATTTCCGTATGAAAACGGAACGCGCTTTCATATAAAGCCTGAGACCACAATAAGATTGGAGTAATTGAATGGTTCAGGAAATTTGTTAGTCAAACCGAAGATTTCGTTTATCTTGGGCATCAATGATTATCCCTATCAGCGCCCTTCAGATAATCTGTGGTTATTCAATTCTTGTAAGAATATTCCACATTTGTTTTACTCGTGAATTGTGAGGGATCGAAGAAATCATTTGGACACAAGCATTACATATATCGGAAACTCAAGATACTGAGACTTCTAATGATTCTTGTTAGTTGGCGAGGAGTTTGTTCTGATGTGGTTTCAGTGAACAGTTTCCAGGGTTTTGATCGCAGAGTCAAACAAATTTTCTTCCTGAAAACGAATTCTATGACTCGAAATTTGAACCGCTCTCTTTACAATATCGACCCTACGCATCAGAAGCATATGTTGTAATTTGGTCAATCTGACGTTCAGTTGTGACTCGAAAACGTTAACAGTGAAAGGTTGCCTGGCGCCTGAGCGTGAAGTTACACACATTTATTCCAGTGTATGTTAAGGTTTGTTCCTACAAAACAAAGAGGTTTTTCAGTTGTCTTTGAAAGGAAGTTCATAAGCCCCTTTGCATATCTTCATCCTAGTATTTCTTCCAGGAACTTTTTGACTGACCCCATTTCTCTCATAAGAGTTTCTCCTTCATGTAGCTTCTCCAAAGCCAATGGGTAACTTTCGTATCAGTTGCTGCATTCGTCATCTGCAAGAATATCAGTTTTGAAATAGAATCGGGGCTGATGGCATCGACTAGCCTATTGATGAGGTTTTCTTCTGAATACCCTTAATTCTAAAACTAAGTCTTCAACAATGATATGTATTGCCTCACTTCTCTCAATTCATTAGTACAAATATAGTACCACTTCCTATATCCCGCTATGTATATCTTTCTCGTAATTGGGAGTCAATACTGTTTACACAATTAACCTTTTTTTCCATGCAAATTGTATTATCAATCAGGGATATTAGTTTTGAAATCATTTGCCAAGTCAATCCCAAACGAGAACCATTCATTCCCTGACAATTCTGCGAAAATTGAAACATCTGAAATCACACCTGGAGTCAGTTGTATTAGTTTGGGTGTCTAGCACTGATATCAACTTACAAACTAATTCAGATAATGACTTAATATTTAAATTTACCATTCATTTGGTGTAATGGATCTCTTTCGATTTTATACTAACGCCTCCACCAAATTATTTGTCTAGGGCGGAATTATATTTTTGTAAATTTGAAGTAATATGCTCTCAAATCCCAAAACAAAATCTAGCTTTTTGGACCGACTTTAGTTCAACTTATGTTATGCCACCCATTCCAACAATCTTGTCACCTATACGAATCTATAAGATTCATTATATTCTCTCGTGTACAACATTCGATTATTCATTAAGTATGCTCAAAAGAACACGCCGATCAATCTGGATCTCTTTGTTGGATTGTGTGCAGCGAACGTGTTCATTATACAGACTGATTCCCGGTAGATGGCATATTAGACGTTTCTGGTAAATCAGACAACAGATCACTTTAAAAATCCAATGGAGATCATATTCGGGTGGCTAATTGGTTTATTCCAAAGCCAAAAAAACAATCACACACATCATATTCGGATTCAACTGAAATATTTTCGACAATGCGGAGTTGCCAGTTCTACTAGAAAGTAGTAGCAGCAGCTTCGCTTTTCGAATGGAACACTTCAGCCTAATCTCCGTTACTTCGATACGGGGTAGTAAAAAAAAGGCAGCTAGAATGTAGCAAGCATAGAACTCGATTGACTGTTCTGTCATTCAGTTGGATCAATATCAATATTTCTGTCTCGAATCGATTCATTTTGGAATTCAGGTTTGATTTTGATGGGTTTCTTATGCATTTGCTATGCATTCAGTTGCCCACATTTATGTCAACTTGATTCACTTAGTTGGAGTATAGGTTTTATATTCTAGCCATGTATTCATCTGGGTCAGATCAATCAACTGGACTTCATTAGAGTTCTGCAATATTTCTTGAACTTGTTACATTCAACATGCATTCATTAGAGCTATTTGCGTTCGTCTTGACTCTACGAAGTTATACTTTCGCATTTTTTTTCAGATACTATTTTTGAAATATTTGATTGCTTTTAACTTGTTTCATTCGGAATTTATACTTGATTTTGATTGAGTTTGGAATGGTCCTTTGTATTCGTCCTAACTTGATTAACGCTGTTGAAAACCATTTCAGACGTCGAAGCTTGATCCTCATGTGCATAACTGAACTATCACAGTTAATCATGGATAATTTTCGATATGCTCCGTCATGTATTCTAGTATACTCTTGCATTCGCCTGGAGTTAGTAAATTCAGACAGACATGATTTTCGATCTTTTTTTGGCATATATACGTTGGAGTAGTGTATGCGTCTGGGCTCGGTCCAATCCTTGATTTCTGACATATTTGTTGTGTTTCATTTGACAGGACTTCGTTGGCCCTTCAGCTGTTATGCATTCAAAAAGACTAGATTTTGGTTAGTTCGTCATGTTTCGTTCATCTAGCGTAATTGCTTCTTTCAAACTTTTGGATCCATTCAACCTTATCTTATAACCTATATCTATTCTTAGAAAATTTTTGATATGCTCCTTATGTATTTGAGATGCACCCTTCTGAAGACGTGGTTTTCGATATATTTGCTATGCATTTGACTAGAGAATTAGCATTCATCTGCACCTTCTTCATTCGGACTCTTGCATATTTTTCAGGCTGATATATTGATATATTCAAATCAAGTTGAATGATATTACACTGTTCCTGTTGTGAACTATATCACTTTTATCGTCTGCTTGAAACAGTGACTGAAAGTTTTATTTTCATATCAAGGAAAGCTGTCAGGAAATTGTTGTAGATTCCAAAAATAATTTTATATACAGGATGGTTCCATTTGCAAAATCAAAGTTTCTACTACTTTCAAATAGAACTGCCTACACTGCATTGTTGAATATATTCTAGTTAGGTGCCCTTCATTGAATTTTCGAAGTGATCCGTTGTCTGGTTCACCAGAAACGTCTAATGTGACATCCACCGTGATTCACCCTGTATATCATGTTGAGATGTCCTATATATTCATAATGTACAGTTAGTAGCTTTGTCAAGACCCCTAGGTCCAGTTGTACAAACCACATTTATGTCCAGTTCCAACTGATGCGGTTCAATTGCCAAGTATTAGCCAAGGGAATCTATTGTTTCTTGAACTGGAGTTTCTACGAGTGGCCAATAGCTGATTCCTGCCACTTTGGCGCAGATGTTCAGTGTCTTTTCGATGACATTTCTATGAAAATTCTCCTGTTAGCTTTATCGAGTGCATTATCTCATTGATCTTTATATTTTCTACTCACACTTTCCTTCAGTAGATCAGGGACAATCATATTCAGAGCCATGAAAATTCTTAGCAGTATCCGAAATGTTGGAGAATGTAGTTGGTGTGAATAAATTAGGAAAAATTAAACCGACTGAGTAAAAGTCCTGGAAGGGGGTGGTATTTAGGGAAGGATTCTCGTTTTTGTTGATTTGCGGTTTTACTATGGATCCTATCGAAAAAAGTGGTAGTGGAAGTTGTAGATATTGAAGAAAAGTAAAATTTCCTAATAAGATATTATCGGTAATAACTTCAAAATTAACTAAAAAAGAGCAAAATTTCGTTTTTTTTTTTGGAAATTAATTTATATAAAAGAACATTGTACGAAAAAAATTCTAACCTCGAGGACATCGAAGACGAATGCAGTACTTTACTGTCTAATGGGTATTATCAGAAACCTCATCAGAAACAACAATACTGAACTGGATAATCCACAAGAAGTTCAAGAAGATATATGAAGTTCGATCGATACTAGCAATGAATAATTGTCAGCAAATAAAAAAGTTACAATCGAATTATTTTACCTTTTATTCTGGTATTTTTTTGTTCTTTTTTAAATTTTTTTTTTCACCGTGATAATTTGTAAATATCTGCTCACGAATCATAACGAATAATAAAAACATTGCCTTGGTTCACATCCATTATATTTTTGAAGTTATACCCATTCAGTTGTAGTTTGAACAATGTTTTTGGTACTCTGAAAGCCGATATTACTCAAATATAAGCAAATTACTTAGTGTTGATGAGTTCCGGAAGTAAGCACTAATTAATTATTTCATTAATTTAGAATACAAGTATTTATCCAAACAGCTTTCAAAAACGTAATGAACTGTTTGAAATAGTAAGAGTAGAAAAATAGATGGTGGATTAAGTATTATCTCCGTTATGCATATGAATGTGAGAAACGTCCCAGTATTGAGTGAAAAGAGAAAAAAATTATTAAAAAAAAATACTTTAACGATTCATAAAAAAAGTTGATATATTGCACAAAAATGTCAGATCATAAAAGAGAATGTAAAACGATGAAATAGATAGTACGATAACTCACAAGTCATTTCAGTTCATTCTGTTGCTAGCATGAAGAAACATTGACATACGCATATATAAAGAAAAATATAATACATAAAATGGTATATGCTACGAGTTTGTTATAAATGAAAACAGAGTTGCGTGATGAGCTCTCAACTTTGAGGAGGTGGTTCCCAGATCTCCAGGATGTTCATGAATTAACAATATCCTGAAAAAGATAGAGACAGTAGGCAAGGGTATTATTTTGAATTTCAAAAAGAAAAAAGTGTGGAAAAATTCGAAATGGTCGATGGGCATACTTGAAGACTGACGTTAAATCAAATCATCTTTCGAACAATTCGTTCAGGCCAGTCTCAAATCTACCTATACAGTAGGTTTCAGCTGACACCTGTCAGAAAACAACTAATCCCCTAGCTAATACCACGAAGGGCATTGAATTATATCCGACCGGTGCCAGTGCAGGTTTCTTCACAGAAGAAAATCCTGCATTCGCTTTTGGCGATACAAATGAAGGAAATTATAGGGACGGACACACTTGCAGACCGGTTTCGGGCTCTTTGGCCACTCGTCAATACAAGGCAGCGCCATCATCAACTCAAAGTCGATGACTTCTTTTAATTGAAAATCAAAAACTTTCATAGTATCAAGTCCCGACCAAAGCTGATGCGAACAACACAAAGCCATTGCGCCATCAACCCATGGACGAGGTATTCCAAAAACAAACCAAATTCGCCCATTCCTCCTGCGAGGAAAATACGAAAACACTCGAAATAGTCGATGGGCATACTTGCAAAGCAAATGCATGATTTTCTTCTCGTGAAGGAACCTGCACTGGCAATGGTCGAATATAATGCAATACCATTCGTGGTATTAGCCAGGGGAGTAGTTGTTTTCTGACAGGTGGCAGACAAAACTAACTGTGTAGGTAGATTTCTCGATGATGAGAATGTGCGAGTAGACACGTAGGTCGTGAGCTCCGTGAATAAGTAGATAAAGCTTTGGATTTCAGTAATTGGTAATTACATCGATAGACATAATAAGTGTATAGAATTGTGTTACGTATATTATTGATTACATTAAGAAATTGATAGTAACCTAGAGGAGTTATTAGGTATAAACCGCATCATCAGCAATCCCAGTGTTGCAATCCCAGTGCTAGTTGAACCAATCGATAAAATCGTGAATATGGGTCGTAGCGGAACCAGAAGCTGTGAGGATAGCCAAAGTGAAATGGAAGCAATTATCACTAAGGTCTGTAAAACCCTCACACAACAACTTGAGAGCAAAATCAATTAAAAAATCGATGACTTGGTTAGTAAATTTGACGCCAAGTTGGATACTATATTGGTTGAGCTTAATCAATCAATAGGGCAAGTCAACAAGATAGCAACAACAAATCAAAGTGCTATCAAATCTCTGGAATACAAGTCTGATGATCTGGAACAGCATTCCAAACGTAATGGCTTGAGACTGAATGGCGTGGTGGAAAGCGTTGATGAAAAATTAGTAGATATTGTTAGAGCTGTTTTCCAGGATAAATTGAATGTCCCTACTTCGCCAAGCGACTTTGACAGTATATTTCGAGTTGGAAAGGGATCCCAGAATAATCCTCGCGCAATTATAGTCAATTTCGTCAGTGGATTCAAACGAAATGAAGAAATCAATGCCAGAAAGTCTCTCAAAAACACCGGTATGTCTCTATTCGAAGATCTAACAAAACCCCGCTTTGATCTTCTTACTGCTGCTAAAAAAAAGTATGGTGCCAATCAGGCTTGGTCATCTCACGGAAAAGTTTATGTTTGGAATGGGCGTGAAAATAATAAGAGAATGATCGCATGTGTTACAGACTTATAACTTTATCGAAGCGGTAGGACTATACCTTCTTTGTTCATTCTCCCAGACTTTTTGTCGAATACAGTTTATTTTTATCTATCTTACAAAAACAGATTGGATACCCATATTTTTGTGATGAAGAATAAAGGAAACTATTTTTATTTTACTGGCATGTGAATTCATTGAGGATGATTAATTTGCATTAGCTTCCGCACTCATAATAATTGTTGTTGTTTTACTGATGAGATTATTTCATTGATGTGGTTGATTAAATGTACTGCATGATTTAATCATAGTTTGTATGCCATATATTACAATTTAGGTTGGTTCAGTGACTTATTCACAATGCTCTACCTACTCTTTGAAATATGCGTACCAATATGATACATATGAAACAGCCAACTATTTTTAAAACATCCAGAGATTACTCTAGTTTCGATTTCAATACATTTTCCAGAGATCTTACAACTATTCCATGGGATGGTATATATGGTATTGTTGACATTGACGAAGCCGTCGATTTTTTCTACAGAAACGTCAATCGGTTATTTGATATACATGCTCCATTTAAATCTGTTAGAATTAAGAAGAAGCCTGCTCCATGGCTCACTGAGAATATTAAGTTTATGATGAAATTACGTGACAAAGCACACACTGCTTATAAAAAATCTGGAACAATACACTCCTGGAATGAATATAAAAACATGCGAAATTTTGTAAACGAATGTGTGAGAGCCGAAAAATGTGCATATTTGAACCATAAATTCAAAACAGATCCTAGTAGCTTTTGGAAACTTTTACGCTGGCTCAATGTGACTCCTAAATCTACTGATTGTCCTACTAATATTGACAGTGCAAACAAATTCAACAATTCTTTCGTTCACAATGTCTCATTCGATGATATCAGTAATCAGTTCATCTCTGAACATTACAAAAACAAGATGGTGAATGGATTGAATAAAACATTTCAATTTTCGGAAGCAACAGTGGATGAGGTGGAAAAAATTATTTATAAAATAAAATCTTCAGCTGTAGGCTCTGACCTAGTTGATATTAGGATGATCCAATTACTGATACCCTATCTTAGTCCGCATATTACATATATAGTGAACTTATCTTTATCTAGTGGTCTCTTTCCTTCCTCATGAAAAAACGCCAATGTAATACCTGTGCCAAAGAAAGATTCACCTTCCTCTATCAATGACTTTAGGCCAATCAGTATATTACCTACGTTATCCAAAATATTGGAAAAAGTCGTGGCTGCTCAGTTGAGTGCCTATTTTGAAAGTAATAGAATTTTACCTCGCACACAATCAGGATTTCGTCCATTTCACAGTACAAGTGCTCTTTTGAAGGTTTCAGATGATATCTTCCGAGCTGTGGATGGTAAACAAATCGCATGCCTTATGCTTTTAGATTAAAGCAAGGCATTTGATACTCTCACCCATGAGACTTTATGTATCAAACTGAAGTATTATGGTCTAGGTCCTACAGCAATATCTTTTTTCTCAAATTATTAATCAGATAGGCAACAGAGAGTTGTATTACCTAGGGATGTTTCTGATTATATCAGATTAAAGAGAGGTGTACCTCAGGGTAGCATATTAGGGCCTCTCCTCTTTTCAGCATATACTGCAGATTTTTCCAATTATTTGGAGTTTTGCGTATCTTATCAATATGCAGATGATACGCAGATTTATTATTCATTTCCCCTGGAAGATATCGGCGTAGCTGCTGAGAGAATTAATTCTGATTTGAAGGCTATATGTGATGTGTCTAACGCTCATGGGCAAGTCCTTAATGGAAATAAAACACAAATGCTAATTTTTGGTAGTCAGAAGGAGAAAGTGATCGAAAGTAGGTTATTCAATATTGTACTTAATGGGCAATCGATCTCTTCCACTGATTATAGTAAGAATCTTGGGTTATGGCTGGATTCTCAATTGCGCTTTTCGAAACATGTCGGTCATCTGATTCAATCATCATTTGGCAAATTGAAACTGCTCTATATACATAAAAATATACTGAACCGGGAAATTAAATCAAAATTATGCAATTCACTTATTTTATCCAGCATAACATATTGCAGTGTGGTTTATTGGCCCGCTATATTGAATAGGGATAAGGAATGCCTTCAGAGAGTTCAAAACGCATGTATTCGTTTCGCATATGATCTGAGAAAATTTGACCATATATCTGCATCCTTTTTGGACTCTGGCTGGCTAACACTAAATGAAAGATATTTGCTTCAGATGGCACGATTGAACTACAAGCTGCATAAATATGAGAAACCTTCATATCTCTTGTGCAAACTAGTCAAGCGTGGTGAATTACATGAACGTGCTACTCGGTATGGTGATCTGTGTAGCGTTCCTAGGCACTCTTCAACTTTATTCCAGCGTTCATTCAGCTATAATGCGGTAAAAATTTATAATTCTATTCCTACAGAAATCAGGCGCTTAACAAACGTCGAGTCGTTCGGCAGACAGTTCAAATCATACTTATTAAATAAAAGAAACTAATATTGGCACTGGTTTTTACTATATTTCTGTCATGTTATTATTCTGTTCATCAATTGGTTTTTTGGGTGGTTATATGGAAGAGCGTGTTGCACGAATATCGCCACCCGCATTGTGTAAATCTATCTTCTGTAGTATTTGAATAAAGACTATTTATTATTATTATTATTATGTATTATTATTTCAGACTGGCCTGAACGGATTGTTCGAAAGATGATTTGAAAAAGGAGTGGTCTATCTAATCACTCTCCAAGTTCCGTGCAGAATGTCAAATCCATAGAAGAAGAAAAGGTCTAACAAGAACCTATCCGACTTCATTTTCTTGATGAACGGTTGGTCACTTTCAAACTTGCAGAAGAGGTGGGAAGATATTCGTATTATTACGAATGAATGGTTGGTTGGGAAATATATCGAAAATCTCGACTCTAGTTTTCCGACATTCCTAAATTAAACATCGTATCATAAAACAAACTGTTTCCAACAATCGACGCATACAGTAAAAGAAATGTGTTCAAGAGAGTGTTCAATACTATTCGTGTCGCAGCAGGCTGCGTTTGCTACAATAAGAATGGCGAAACGTGGCAAACCCGTGCCGCAATAGAACAAAAGCCTTTCACAGTCATATCATCAACGTTTCATCGATGACCTATTGTTACGCGTTTCCGTTTTATGCGAGAGTGAATTCGATTTTTAGATGGAAAATGTCAGTCAGCGTACATATGTGTTTTATTGTTACTTCCAGTGAAGTGGGCGTAGGTTATTATCAATAGACCAGGTGCGTCCACAACTACCGTATCCATGGAAATTGTCATGGGCTGAATGGCTCAGTTTGTTCAAAAACTGAAAGATGTGGAATTGTTTTCAAATTCTCTATTGAAGTTTATTTGATAACCAACTTTCTTCTTAATAATGCGGTTCTAAAGAGTGGTAATGATTCGGACTTCCATCGTTTATATTATTAACTTTATTGAAACCTGATGCTTAGAACGGAAGGATTAAAATACAAATCAAGTGTATAAATCAAAATCAAATTTTGGTCGATAATGGAACTAGGGATTGATTGATCAAAGAAAAATACTGTTGTTACAATAAATCGAGTAATCGAATATGAAATTTTAGTCAAAAAAAAATTAAATAACGAAATAAATGAAATAATATTGTGACGAGAAAATAGAGGTATCAAAAGTGAAATACTAGTCAAAAATGTAAATGAAGGAGTTATAATATATATATATATATATGTATATATATATATATATATATATATATATATATATATATATATATATATATATATATATATATATATATATATATATATATATATATATATATATATATATATATATATATACTGTGCCCGCTATCAAAGTGAGGACTCACCATTGTCCCCACCGAATGAGGACCAGTGCAAGGATTGGTCTGGTGAACTCACAAATGATTGTATAGCTCCCTCATTGATGCGGCATCAAAGGTATCTCAAATATACAGTTATTTTTTTCGATAGAACGAAGTTTCATATTTGCTATATATCATTACCAAGTGAGGTCTGCATCATATATCTAACCAAGTCAGATCCGTATAATTTTTTCTAAGACTCGAACAAAATGAGGACCTTTATACAAATACCAAACCATACCAAGGTTCAAGTGAGGTCCATGTGATGTTGCCGCGTTTCGTGAATAAAATTTGACAGTGTTATGCGCATATAGTGCCTTTATCAAGCTCAGAAGCCCACTTTGCAAAGAATTGTCAATGTTTTCAGGTAGGTTTATCAAGAAAATGAATTGAAAAATATATTAACAGATAACATTCGTTATCGTATTCTGTTTATAGTAATTTCAATTATATAACTGGGGTATTCTTTCAGTATGGACAGAAAAACAAAAATTTCAAATATGGCGATGAATAAAAACGATGCGGTTGTGCTTCACCGCTTGAAGATTCCAAGTTATGAAAGTACCAAGGAAATAGAGAAAGATCAGATTGAATACCTCCTTGCGAGTCAGTTATTTGAGTGGCTTTTTCGTTTGAATAGGTGGTGTAGTAAGGTTTAGAATCCCTAAGAAGTATCGTAAGTCGCTTGTATGGACGTCGTGCTATTCTTGAGGCTTCGAAACTTCAATATTTGCAGGAATGATCACATGATGATGAATTGAATATATCGTTCGGAAAACAGAGAGATTTGAGTGATGCCAGCAACGAATAATTAGGAACGTTTTTGTGGAATTTCATAGGGCGGATTTCATGCAATGAAATAATATCAAACAAAAATATCACAATTTCCTGTACAATTTTCATTGACAATGGGTTTACAAAACCGCGACACATGTTTCGCTATACAATAGCTTTCTCAAGCAAGATAAAAAAATATTATTTGTTCATCATGTTTGAAATGATAATATTTTTTATCTACACCCGTACTCTAATAATACACTTATATGCTCACAACCCGTTTTATAATGAAATCCATCACGATACAGATTTTCAACCAATAAAAACCCATTATTTTTCAATCAAGCATGATGTGCAAGCTTTGCATTTCGACGTTTGTCAAGTCAAAATCAGTAGGTATTGAATTTTTGAAGAATTTAGTCAATTTTCGATAATCGAATGAAAATGTCTTATAGCAGTGATATAGAATTACCAGAGACTCCCCCACATATGTCTCAGACAAGAAAAAAATACAATCGAAAGAATTATATTTTATGCAACACATGTGTTTCATTTTCGACCAAATGGAATGAGCTCTCATGGCCTAGTGGTCAATGGTGAGGGCTTCGATCAGGAACGTCCGGGTTCAAATCGTGACCTCGGCAGAGAGTTTTTTTCATTTTTTGTTCTTTTCATTTCTCATCGTTGTATTTTCCGTGGTTATACCATTAATTATAATTTTGTAGAATTTTTCAAAGGAATACAATTGATTACCCTCTATTATTGTGTTCAATATAAATACCTAATAATATAATATATAAATACCTAATAATATAATATTTTCAGCTCTTCATTATTTACTGGGTGTAGATAAAATAGCGTATGCAACTCTCAGGTAATGGTTAAATACACTCGCATTAACCATACGAAACTCGCCTTCGTCTCGGGTAATGCTCGTGTATTAATAACCATCATTACATGATCGTTGCATAATATACTATTATCTACACTCGTACTCTTATAATACACTTATATGCCCACAACCCGTTTCATAATGAAATCCATTACGATACAGATTTTCAACCAATAGAAACCCTTTATTTTTCAATCAAGCATGATGTGCATGCTCTGCATTTGACGTTTGTCAAGTCAAAATCGGTATAGGTATTGAACTTTTGAAGAATATAGCCAAACTTCGATAATCATAACAAAATGTCTGATACCAGCGATATGGGAGAATCACCTCCGACACCTTTACCAATGCCTGATTTATTACTTATTTTTTCATCAAAATCTCTTGTCTCTTCGTAGCCAAGCCGTCTATGGCGCTGACATTTATTATTCTAGCTGGAGGAGACATTGGTTCGAATCCGGTCTCGAGTAATCCTTTTTTTCTTTAATTTTTGATCTTTTTTCCATATCACATCGTTTTATTTCTCGAAGTAATACTGTTAATTACATTTCTGTGGAATTTTTCAAAGAAATTCGTTAAAATTAGTATTATTGTGTGCAATGCAAATATAAATAAAATATTTGTAGTTCTTCACTATTTATCGGGTGTAGATAAAATAGCGTATGCAACTCTCATGTAATGGTTATTAATACACTCGCATAAACCATACGAAACTCACCTTCGGCTCGTTTCGTATCCCGGTTTATGCTCATATATTAATAACCATCATTACACGATCGTTGCATAATATACTATTTTGTCACCTCAAATTATATATTGAAGAGTAATTAGTTGAAGAAATATTAATTTTTTTTTTGAAAACTCTTTATGAATCAACTTTCTATGAAAATGTGGAATCGTTTTTTCTAAACATCATGATATATAATATCTGTCTTTCATATACGGAAAAAATATGTGTTTTCCGAGTATTGTTTCACAGAAAATAAACTCAAAACACAAGGGCTTTTTATAGATGAATTCATTAATTTTTTAATTTCTCGTAGAGATTTGCCTCCACCCTCAAGCACAAGCTTATCAATACTGCCATACACGTATTGTGGTCTATTCACGAGCTTCATTTCACGTGGTATGTACTACTTCTTTGTATCGAGAAGTTGTTCAGTGAGTTTCGTATGCATCACTGCATTGTCTTTTCACAATTATCAGTCGAAAAACGAAGAAATTTTCAACAAAGATTTTCTCCAAAGAATAATCTTGTATAGCACTCACGTTTGAAGTTTGGTTCAGGAAATGAAGCATTTTGGCTCGCAATTTTTTCGTCCACCATGGATTTACCTGAAATTCTCACAGAAGGTAGGGAATAGCTCAAGAATCATTTTCTATATCATGACGCTGTACGCTAGAGCCTTGGGGGTGGTTGCCACCCCATCACGGGGGTGGAAATTTTTTATTACATTTTAACTGTAGGAATCGACGGAAAAAGTAATTCTAAGAAAAAAATGTTCTATACGTGTTTTTCGTAAAAGTAATATTTTTTGAGTTATTCGAAGTTGAACGTAACAGTTTTTTGACGGAAAGATTGACTTTTTCAAATATTTTTCGCAAATAACTCTAAAACTATTGATTTTATCAAAAAAAGTGTGGAGATGCAAATTGTAGCTTTTGGAAAAACAAAAACAATGCTTTCTTTATAATTATCTTACGACACATACGAACTAAGATACAGCATATTAATGCTTAGCTTTTTTCGTCAAATGTATAAATTGGAAGATTTAAAGCAAAATAACGAGAAAAATTTGCATTCTTCGAAGAAAGCTTATGAAATCTCCTTTGAAGTATTCAATTAGAGCTTTCGAAGAAATAAAAAATGTCTTCCTAGCATGAAAATTGACCGACTTATGATCAAAATAAGATCGGTACCCGCTTTTTTCTACGAAAAAAATATGTGAAAACAACCTCCAGTTAGGGGGTACCTAACTCAAATTGATCGCCACCCTACGGTGATTTTCTTCATATATGTACTATCAATACATCCACGAAGTTTAACCAGTTCAAAATGCCTAATTTTAGAAAAATTGGAGTTTGAAGAGAAAACGATTTTTTTTTCAATTTCGTATTTTTAACCCTTTTCTTATAAATATCTCTCAAAATACTAAAGATACGAAAAAAACGATTCAGTACTAAATTGAAGCTGTTTCAATGATAAAAATTTTCCTATGTGTAGATTTTTTGTAAAGTGAATATTCGGCGAGATAACACCTACATTTACGATCGAACATCACCTTAGTCAAGAGCTTTGAACTCTCCCCATATTAAAATCAGGCGATTTCAAGTAGTTTTATTCACATAGTCTTATAGCTCTTGAAAAGCTCTACAAAATCGTTCCGGAAAAAAATTTCTATCACCTACTATGAGGAAGCTATGCTTGAAAAACGATCAATTTTTTTTGAAAAATTTGAATTATCCTCTTCGGAGCGTAGTAATCTACATAATCGGTATACTCGGCCGTTAAATTATATGTACCACTTTTTCCATTCATATTGGAAGAGAGAGAAGAAGAAAAATCTGCTCGCGTGTGTGAGTGTATATTTCGTTGATTTCTCACCAGTGTATTCTAAAAGACATATTATAAAAATTTCACTGTTTTCGAGGGTAGTTTCAAGGGTACGTTGAAAGATTATGAAATTGTATCCTGAAGCATGAAACAATCATTATTTAACTATTTTACCCATATTTAGGTTTTAAATGTTATTTTATAATTTTTGACAATTAGGGGTAGTTTTCACCACTAAAAAACAAAAAGCGTTCAACGGCACAATATAGAAAATGAACTTGAGGATGTAATAAGCCTGATCCCAAATTTTTGCATAAGTCGGTGCTGGACAAAAAATTGCGAGGTTTCACCATTTTTTTAGCTTCATTTTCTGAACTAGTTCTCAATATATTCTTCAGAAACACCCCACTCACTCAGTATTGTTTGTTGATAATTCATCTCCATAACTTGCAGAATATGTATTTACACAGCGATCAAAAAAATATATTTGGACAAAAAATAGTCGAGCTATTATCCAAAATGCAGTTCGACTCGGTGACTTCTGCTTATTGATTCGCTCTTTCCAAAGCTTTTTTGTGATTTAGAGATGAAATGTTCAACTTTCGTACAATGCGGAATGTAACTAATATTGAAAACTGAACACTACATTGGTACGGAAGTCATCGATAGCAAGAACGGATTTATAGGATGGCTTGGTGGTAATACCCCCCCCCCACTTTGTCAAAATTCAATCTTTGATTTCAATAATATTCTGTCAATGTCGCGACTCTGGATATTCATTCGCTTCCGTTGAGAATTCACCTATCATGCTAAAGAGCAATGGTGACATGGAAGAAGAGCTATTTTGAACGGCGCCATTCCATTCAACAACTCATTTTCTAATGAGCATAATGAATACAACTAAATGCTTGTTAACAGAGTCCAACTTTAAAAACAATATGGAATTTTGTAAACCATTCATCTGATTGCAATGAAACATTGTAAGATTGTCCGCCTAACCATTAGTCTTACACGAAAGGGTAACAAGAAGCAGACCATTACAGAGTACCATTCATGTTCATCCGACTGACATAGACAAGCAATGGAAAGCAAGACCGACAAATAATCGAATTCGTGCTACACAAGTCACTCAATCTGAAACAGATTCTTTTTTCTCATTTGGAACAACAGCAAAAAACCGGCCAATAATCGCAAATATAATTCGCAAGTCCGACAGAAAGCAAGACTGAAATATCGGAATCGAATGTAAATACTTTTTCTGCCTTGAGAAGCATTTCAACACATGAAGGGTAACTGTGAATCTATATTCAATATACATTTTATATGTCGGCGACAAAGAGAGGACAGTGCTGGGTTGCAATATCACCTGTGCTCACTCTGTGTGTAGCTTTGCGCGGCAATGTTATTGACACTAGAGTGGGTATACACAGTTGATAATATACTGTAGGAAACACGACCTCATGCGGCCAAATTCCAAACCAAAATATACAGGAATAACGACATATCCTACTGAATGAGGTCCAACTTTTTTTTTGGGAAATGAAAGATTATGTTGACGTGAACGTATTCAAAATATCTGGGTCAGTTAACAAAGTGAGGTCCGTATATTGGTCCTCACTTAGTCTCGGACCTCACATCAACCGTACTTTTCCTATAGAAGTGGCTCACTACCTACGGTGGGAGAATATATATATATATATATATATATATATATATATATATATATATATATATATATATATATATATATATATATATATATATATATATATATGTTGTTGTTGAGTGCGGGTTGAACCGCGTCTGGAGTTTTGTTCTCGACGTTTCGGCTCCGATTTTGGAGCCATTTTCAAGAGGTGAATGTGACTTCACGATGAGGTCTCAATCTGCCTACTCCTCAGGTGTTGTCACAGGGGGCAAGGGTTTGCGTAAACTCCCACCATCATCCAGCACAAACCAATTCCGTTGTGAATTCCCTCATCCACAGATCCATCAACCTCACAGACCTCCATAACAAACCACAGGAACTAGCCCAACTCAAATCAGCCCTTCTTCAAAATGGATTCACAGACCATCAAATTGACAGATCCATCCGCCGCCATCAAACTTCTCATTCCATTCCCAGAGACCCAACAGACAACAACGTTCCCCACAAAGCTTTTCTTCCCTACAATAAAGGTGTTACTGACAAAATCAGCCGAATTCTCAAAAAACAGGACATAAAAACGATATTCACAGCCAGCAACAAAATCTCCACATTCCTCCGCTCCCCCAAGGATAAAATTGTCAACGAATCACAGGGTATATATGAAATACCATGTTCTGATTGCCATAGAACATATGTAGGCCAGACCAACAGACGTGTGACAAGTAGAGTATACGAACATCAACTTGCTGTCCGAAAATCAGACCCATCTTCAGCTCTGTCCAAACATCATCAAGAGACAGGACACAATATAGACTTTGCGAACACTAAGACCATCGCCACAGCAAGAACACTGCGGGCTCGTATAATTCGCGAGGCCATCGAAATCGAGAAGCGACCTTCCTGCTTAAATAAACGTGACGACGGCCAGAGACTTCCAACTGCATGGAAACCCCTAATTTCCAGATGCCCAGTCCCCACCAAGACATCCGACGGTCCTTTAGTAGCACCCGCTGCTATAAATCCTACCCAACATCCCTCGATACCTCAGTTCGATCTAAGGAGTAGGCAGATTGAGACCTTAGAAAGAACTCGTGACGAGACCTGGGGAGTAGGCAGATTGAGGCCCCGGCGTCAAGTCACAAACCCTTGCCCCCTGTGACAACACCTGAGGAGTAGGCAGATTGAGACCTCATCGTGAAGTCACATTCACCTCTTGAAAATGGCTCCAAAATCGGAGCCGAAACGTCGAGAACAAAACTCCAGACGCGGTTCAACCCGAACTCAACAACAACACACAACTGACCGCGGAAACCTATCCGAACACATATATATATACATATATATATATATATATATATATATATATATATATATATATATATATATATGCAGTTAGGATTATGTCTAAAGCAGGTCTCAGAGATTCATGCAGGCCACTCTTCAAAAGACTAGGTATTATGTCGTTACCATCTATTTTTATATATCAGTCACTCTTGGAAATACACAAGAATATAGATAAATTTTCGACGAACTCCCAAGTTCACGACTATAATACTCGTGGGGCTAATTTTTTGAGACCCCAGCGGTTCAATTTACAAAGATCCTCTAAGAACTCACTCGATGTCGGTCTATATAATATTTTGCCAACTAGTGTCACAAACTTACCCTCGCCAAATTTCAAAAAGCACATAAAAAATTATTTAATTGAACATTGCTTTTATAGTACGGAGGAATATGTTGCCACAACATCAGTGCTTGAACTTCTATAATATCATGCACATTTTATACGCAAATGTGTATATTTTGTTCAATTACTCTTCTGTATATTTTATTCAGCAATTTTTGTTATATATTTAAACTGTTATTGTGTTCTTTTTGCATATGACAGTGTTCAGTTATGCTTTTTATTTTCATTATGTATTCACCGACTTGCTACAAATGTACCTGTATATACCGTAGTCAATAAACATCTATCTCTCTCTCTCTCTCTCTCTCTCTCTCTCTATATATATATATATATATATATATATATATATATATATATATATATAAATAAAGGTTTCTTCTATATTTGGGTATTGTGGTCAATTGGAGGGCTTCAGTAAATGAGTACTATTTTCTGAGTATTCTAGCTTTCGGAAAATTTATTTCCTTTTTCAAGAATGTCTACGAAGTTAATGGGTTTAAAAGTAATACAATATGTAATACAATAGTAGAACTCACCTGAGTTAGATTTTAAAATAAACTGGCAAAATAAAATACATAAAAAGAACATTGTAAAAAGAAGTCTCGAAAGAAGTTGTGAAATTGTCAGTGAAATATTGTCATTTTTCAGACTAGTTGTTAAATATTTATATATATATATATATATAATTCGATTGATTTTGTGAGGTTGCAGTCAAGTTTGTGGGCAGTTACAAAGAGGACTCTTTGTTATTAGTCAAGCTTTCGGTAAATTTATTACCTTCGTCAGGACAACTAAAAATAATACATTGGATGATATTTTGTAAAGATAGAAATATGGAACACTTACTAACGTGAGAATAAAATATAAATCGGTACAAAACATTAAAGAATATTGAAGTATGTCAAATTTTGATGTAATGTCATGAGGGAAAATTCTGAATACCAGGTGATTTTCTTCTATCTTTCTCGTATTCGAGTAGAAATGTATAAATCGTTATTAATATATGTCATTTCTAACAATGTTCTTTTGGTTATATTTGTTTCTCTATCCAAAATTTCTGGGTGTATTATCTTTAGTTGTCCTGACGAAGGTAATAAATTTACCGAAAGCTTGACTAATAACAAAGAGTCCTCTTTGTAACGCCCCACAAACTTGACTGCAACCTCACAAAATCAGTCGAATTATATTATAGCCAGTCACTAATTCTTCTCCTATATATATATATATATATATATATATATATCTATATGCTTGGATAGGCTTCCGCGGTCGGATATGTCATTACTGGAACTTCCGATTGAACCGCGCCTGGAATCGTTCTTCTGTCGACGTTTCTCGGCTCCCACTTTTGAGCCAATCTCAGGACTTCTTCGCCACCTAATGCCGAGGTCTGAGTCTCCCAAACCCCAAAATCTCATGTTGACAAAGTGAAGACTGGGATTTTGTGGGTAGAGGGATGGTATTTATGGCTATATGAGAGTCCGACGTTGTTGAAACTGTCGGACTCCATGTAGGTCTGGTTTGAAAAGGAATAATTGAGGGATTTGTTGGATGGGATAGTAATGGTTTCCAGGAATTGGGAAGCTTTTGTGAGTCGTCTCGTTTGTTAAGGCAACTTCTATTGCTTCGCGAATTATTCTGGAGTGGAGTGTTTTCGCTGTGGCAATGGTCTTCGTGTTGTTGAAGTCAATTTTGTGTCCGGTTTCGTGGTGATGTTTGAAGAGAGTCGAGGTCATGTCCGAATTACGTACTGCTAGTTCGTGCTCGTAGGACCTGTTTGACACTCGGTTCGTCTGTCCTATGTATATTCTCGGGCAGTCGTGACAACGAATTTCTTGTGATTCGTTGGGTATTATATCCTCAGGTAAGCGCAAGAAGAGGATATTTGTTTGCTGTGAGAACTGTCTTGATGTCGGGTCTTGTCAGAATTCGGCACACTTTATCAGTGACACCCCGAATTGCCCGAATGAAAGGAAGGAAAGCTTTCGAAGGTTCAGCCGGGTCTTCCGATGGTTTGGATGCGAGAAGCGGGTTTATTCACTGAGTGGGAGCCGAAACGTCGACAGAAGAACGATTCCAGGCGCGGTTCAATCGGAAGTTCCAATAATCACTTATATTATAATTTAACTAGAAATTCAATTCAAATTCCACTCTTATCCATTTGAAAAAATATTGGATGAAAACAAATTCAGTTTTCTGTGAGAATTTTTCCTGAAGTACTTTGTAGTGTGGGAGATGAGAAATGAATCGAACATTTCGATATTTTTTTGTAAAATTGATTGTCACAGTTATACCGAAACGGTAGAATGAAAAAAACGATAGGAAGTGTTTGCAATTTAAAAAACGATATATTGTTACGAATATGAAACCCTTTTCCACGACTTTCTGTAAGCCTATGTGATTCAAAGAAGACCACGCCCATCGTCTGTCATCGCGATTCATCGAGAATATTCGAGAGAGATACCAATCGCATTTATTCACACACGGAAATAACCATCGCGAAAGTTCTAGAAATATCGATGCCCGTTTGAATAAGGAAAATTCCAGAACCATGGATCTGTATATAGCGGACGGGGATCCGTACCAATTCAGTTGATGACAGGTAGCGATCAAGTGAAAAAATAGGAGAACAGTAATAGTTGTTTGAGTTATTTATTTATATAGCTGTGAATTGGTATAGTGATTTGTTGAGTGAATTGCAATAAAGTTGTTGGATTTTGCCGTACCAATTGTCACTTATTTTCGAACCAAGAGTAAAAACATAATATTTTCGAACTGACTTCCGTTTGATTCTCCTCGGGTTCATCTCCACTCCAATAATTTTAGTACGCTTTAAAAAATACGAATTTTTGAAAGAGTAAAAATCATAACGACCGAAAAAGAATAAGCGGCTTCCTAATTCGAGAAACCCGCAGAACATTCGCTGGAAATTAATTAAAACCCACTCGACTGCGAGGCGATTTTCCGGTATAACTTTGTTCGAAAAAGTGTCTCGAGAGGCTTCATTCACTCCAGGCATGGAACAACAAACACGTCGGGAACTTGACGGTTTGGATTTCATAAATTATGCAAAGAATACGACTGATTCAAGGGGTTGGATCCGTTTGAATCCGTTCGAAATATCCTGAATAAATGAGCAAACTTGTTTGTGGAGTTTCACGCTATTTCAATCGTGGATTTTGTTATTCGAGTCAGTTGCCGGTATAGAATACGACATTCTGCGGTGAAATCCGAAACGTAGCATGATATATACGGGTGTTGGTTTGTTTTTGAGTCTGTCGGAAAATCAATAGCCTTATGACATCGAACTGTATTCTACGTCACTGGTAAGGACCCGTGCTGCTAGAGACATTCGTCAAATCAGTTTTTATGCAACGTCTGCTATTCGGTAGGGATGCTGTTTCTTAAGAGGTAATGCTCTTATGAGATTATTTTTTGATATTTTTTAAACGAATTCATCCAAAATATGTGATCCTTCGAACATAACATATACAGTAGGATGACCAATCTATCATATTTTTTAGGAAATTTCGACTATGATGTCTTAATTTTGAAATGATAATATGCCTTGACAAAGAAGAAATTTTATTAAATAAAAAAAATCGTGTATCTCATCAGACGTACATGTAGATGTACAGGAAATAATCAAAATTACTCAGTAAAAAGTACCTAGAGGCACTGATACGAGAATGACAAAGAAATCAAGGCAAACTGGTATATTTGCACCAATACGCAACTGCGGTATTATGATAAAGCAAATGTGACTGACTATTGAATATTCTGTCACTTATGTAATTAGAGATTGAATTGAAAATATACCAAAAATTGCATATACTTCTCCTTGGCGACGTTTCGGAAGCTAGTCTGTTTCCTTTTCGAGCCTTTTGAAAACTTGTTATGAAATTTGAGTTTTGTGGTTAGCAGATAAAAAGATGATACAGAGATTTCAATTATCCTTTTTGCTACATAATGTGTGGATAGGTACAAGTCATAGTTGTGGTTAAGGTATAAACATGCTTACAGATGAACATACATACAAATAAATTCTAGTTCTAGATAAAATGCAAGTAAAATAGGTTCCACAATGAAATAAATTATGTCAAGACATCATATAAGATCCTATGTAATAATATCAATAATATATCAGATACAATATAAGTCCAGATAAGATGTGACTGAAACACATTATATTATTATATAATGAAAAAAATACCATCTTGTATAAAAACAACAAGAAAAAGGTGACAAGGACATTTTGAAATGAAGTTGTCAAAAGAAACTCGATCGCGCATTGCTTACTTCAAGTATATATACCTAGCAGGATATGAATCCTACAGTGCTTCAGAAAAATTGAGTATTTGATTACCTCTAGTCATTGAAGAAAAGGGTTCTTTCCTGGGCAATGAATATTTTTTTAATTTACAAAGAGGACTTTAAATACTCTCTGTTCATGTTAAAATTATATTTTTCCACAATTATGCTATTTTTGAGGCTATCATAAATACTCATTCTTTTGAATCATCTTTTCTGCGATCAACAAATCAAAAGTCTCTACTTGGAAAAATCAACATTTTTGACCATTCAATTCGGTTATTCATCTGAGGGATCTTCACAGACTTGAATATGCGGTACAGAATATAAAAAAAATGTTGCATCTATCGTCCGTATTTGCTAATGTCAAATTGAATGACTATGTCAAGAATAAGAACAACTTGATTCTTGAAGCCAGAAAGACCGATCCTCAACCCTCAGCAGCAAACCCGAATTCGAAGAAGGAACGTAAACTGCAAACCATACGGTGAGTGTTGTTCCATTTTGTCACTGTCGAGGAAGATTAAGTATATTTTATTATTTATCTTCCTGCGAATTTGCATTTTGTGGTTCAATCTTGGTGATAATAGTTTCTTATGAAATGCATTTTTTATTAGAATATATAAGTATCAAGCCAAAGTATATCATTGAGCATCACATCGGATTTTTTTTTGTTGAAATATATATAGAATGGCTATGTCAAGATTAAGGACAACTTGATTCTTGAAGAGAAAAAGACCGATCCTCAACCCACAGCAGCAAATAGAAATTCCAAGAAGGAACGTAAATTGCAAACCATACAGTAAGTGTTATTTCATTTTGTCACTGTCGAGGAAGATTAAGTATATTTTATTATTTATCTTCCTGCGAATTTGCAATTTGTGGTTCATTCTTGGTGATAATAGTTTTTTATTGTTGTTCTAAAATCGTTCGTTCCGTTAACCAGCTGACGAACGTCAATCCTCAGGAGTCGAAACTTGAAATGCATTTTTTATTAGAATATATAAGTATCAAGCCAAAGTACATCATTGAGCATTACATCAGATTTTTTTTGTTGAAACCTATAGAATGGGTAGGTCAAGAATAAGGACAACGATTCTTGAAGCCAGAAAGACCGATCCTCAACCCTCAGCAGCAAATAAAAATTCCAAGAAGAAATGTGAATTGCAAATCATTCAGTGAGTGTTGTTGAATTTTTGTCATTGTCGAAGAAAATTAAGCATTTTTTTTTCCAAAGAATTTGCGATTTGTTGTTCATTTTCGGTGACGATGGTTTCTTGTGAAATTCATTTTTTATTAGAATAAATAGGTATCAAGCCAAAGTACTTCATTGAGCATAACATCGGATTTTTTTATCTATTCACCGAAGTTTATGTTATTTTTTCATCTCTTCAATTCTATGTTGTCAAACCACTACTTTTTGTGAAAATAGGGCTACTGGCGAACTAACCATTAAAAGAGTAACGCTGCACATGGTAGTACCTCCTGGGTATAGTGGAAAATTGATCAAAACAAAACATAAATTCGGTATTGAGGTTAAGTTTTTCGTCAGTTCCTGTATTTTTTCTGATATAATTACATATGCTCATCTTGGAAAATCATCATCAATAACTTCCTTATCATTTGAATAATATCTGTTTCGCTGACAAATCTCTATCCAAAGTGGTAATCATGTACTCAGTCAGCACAGACTGCCGGTTGCATAGAATACGGCGTTGCCAATTTTCTGGTCGCGGCCAGTGTTAACGCCGGCCGTGACATCATTCATCGACTTCTGATTCACAATTTCCGAAGTTTTGTCGATGGTACATTCGGAAATGAATTCCCTACATCAAAACAAAGTAGATTATCATTTGTGTTGATCATTACATTGTTTGATTTTTCAAGACAACGGAGAGCGTTTGATTTAACTTTGATGTCCAGCGTATGGGTTAACAATTTGTAGTAGATATTCTGCTAAATTTTGACGAAGTGATCTGATAGAAAAACCTTCGAAAATGGATTCCGTAATCAATAATTGGTTTATCTATCATCCCAGACTCCATCCCGTGAATATGTAACACGTTGAATAGATTCATTTTAAGTAGCGATGAAATTTTGAAAGAGAAAGCCATCCTACTATACACTGAAACGATAACTTACAGGCATCGCTCCAGTCTAGAACTTTCCCGTCTCAATCCAATGATAATAATTACTGAAACATACAAATTTCATCTCACAAAGTAAACATCCCGGAGGGTATCTGTCTGAACCGAGAGCGCAAATAGATGAAATAGCCAAAGTCTGCCTAAATGAAAGGCAATGTTTCCCTCGAACTTTCCATTCGTTGGTTCCGTAGGGCATCAATTATACTCACGGATTCTTCACTCGTTATGAAAACAAATACGAACCGAATTTAATTAGCACCTTTCAAAGTCGAGCATCCTGTTCTCATCGAAAAATCAGAAAAGCGATAAAAACCACATGAATATTCTAAGACGTATCTGCGGAAAGGTGGGCATCGATGCATTTTTTAATTACCGTGCGTTTTTTCAATTCGTGATATAAACTGGCAATAAAAATGATACCTGATAGATTGTAATGAATATCTAACTCCTAGATGGGTCATCGGAAAAAATCGGTATCAGAGGGAAGCGTTGTGTTTTACGAATATTTTGATAACGATGTCTTAAGGGATAACTGAGATTCGAGAGAGAAAATAGGTTTTTCTACGAACATTAAAAATATATATATATTATTGATGTGATTTTGAACAGTTGATATGACACTTACGGCCGTTGCCCACGCCTATAACATTGATTAATTACCAACAGCCAATGTAAGATGCTTTTCAAATGTTCATTAATGTGATAATTTGTGTATGTTGTAGACAACCTCTTTATCCGATCAACTCTTTAGCCAAGGTCAATTTTTTTAGTCACATATGAGTATACAAATATTTATCCACACCTAATATTTAAAAATTGCATTAGTCACCCTGGTATATCAATAGTCGTATGCAACTCGCCCGGAATATTAATTTTCCTCTCGTATGACTTAAAAGTGAAATTCATATTCGTGGGAAATGGGTACAATTCCATGCTCGTTCCATAACAGACTATTTTCTGTCTGTGAATTCGGCACCAGGGTAAGTCCAAGGTACGCAAGGATGAAACGTTTCATTTGGAAAAAGCATGCAATCATATATTTGGTGTTACCACTCACTCCATTTCAAATGGTAGGTATTATGGAAAGTTGATGGCACTAGTTAGGTGTGGGATGGTTTGGTGGTCATTTTAGCCGTCATTTGCCAGGTCATTACACTATAATTTCTCAGATCAGCTATGATGGGTTGCGGTCATAGAAATCTATAGAACATTCATTATATTCTACTGTATCAATTTCCTGATTGCCAATAAAATTGTGACGGTCCAACCACTACATGTTTCCATCCTATTTACTAACAAACTATTATCAACAATTGGTTTGATTCGTTTGCCACAAAGCTGCCTTGTGCTTGAAGCTGACACCATTAACTCTTGGAAATCTGTTCCCAAAAAAAAAAACAAAATCCGTGCTAAAGATTAATCTTTGATGTTGAAAATATTCATACTGCTAAATATCATCAATTGGTTGAGTATGGAAAACCAGGACATACATACAGGACGTACACACATTGAATTTAAGGGTCAAAGGGCTTCTTTTATACTTTTCAATTTTCGAAAATTCAAAATTAAATCCCAAAAGTACTGAAAATGATGACGATGAATAAATTCCTTCTCATCATTGATTCTGCGATTAAAATAGATACGTTTCTTCATTATAATATTTCAGCATGCTACCGTCTCAAGGTTGTGTGGAAGATCAGCTGATTTAAATTTCTTTGTCGAGTCTTTTTCACATATACTGTCAAACGCTGAACTAGGCCCTTATGCCAACAAATGTATCTCACATGTCAAAAAATGTTTGTAAAATTGTATGAAATGGAAAATGGAGACGCTATTATTATTAATGTTTGAAAATTTGAAATTGACGTCGATGCGACAATGGCGAAGACTTCAACTAATCAGCACCATTTTGACTTTTGGGACAGATTCTTTGTCGGATTTTGTAAAATAATAATGTCGTGAGTTCTCAGATGAACATGCTAAAGACTTTTTGGGTATTGGAATATAACAAATTTCTAATTACAACCAAGTTTATTGTTCCTTTTTTTATTCTTCGTCTCTCTTTCGGTTTTGCTTCTTTGAACTGCTACCCATTCAAGAATAATTAACTCACCATTCAATGTAACCTCAGGCAATGTGCACTCACCTGAAAACAGAAAAGAAAATAATAGAATGTCGATACCATTACAAAATTATGTAGTTGAATGTTAAAGTCGGAACAGATATATAAAAATTCAGATATTACAATACCTGAGTCGAAATGCTTACAATAATGACATATGCTGAAATGATAGTAGATGGATAAAACGATCAAATAGTTATTTATCTACCGAGGATATGAAGTAGATGTTTATACCCTGAGGTCGACTATCTTACAAAGACGAGGGCCCCTGACCAGAGGGTTTGTAAGTCGCCCGATAGGATATACATATATACATAAACACATATATACCTGTGTAATGTTCGAATTAACATTTAATTTGAATTTTTGAAGTTTGTAAGTCCCAGGAAAAACATCTCTCGGCAAGGAGTTCTAAAGTAGAGCTGTTCTATTGAAAGAAGATCCCTGAGCAAGAGAAATTCGACAGGTCTCCAAGTTCACAACAAAGAGGTAAGAATTCTGTACTCTGCGAGTCATCCGTGTAGATATTGCAAAGGGTGGAAGAAAATCCTCTCTTTTCAAAAAGTAACAAAGTTCAGCTGTTCTATTGAAAAACTATCCCTGAGCAAGACAGGTTAGCCAGGTCTTCTAGCTCACAACTGAGGGGTGGGAATTATGCGCTCGTCGGGTCATCCCTGTTGATACTGCCAAGGGTGGAACGATTAAAAATATCTATAGAAGAGAGGCAAGTCTCCGACCCTTCTACGATGGTCCAAAGAAGTGAAGGAGAGAAGAATCACCAACAAGACGGACTGCCTTCCTCTGAATAGAATCGAGAAGTTTCAATGAATGTTTTGGTGTCGAACTCCATACATGAGAACTTAATCCCAAGACAGCTCGTATCTGAGCTTTGTAGATCATTAGAAGCTGACGAGAAGTGAAGTATTTCTTCGCTCGAAATAGAAATCCAAGTTTCTGGTAAGCACCTTCAACGATAGATCTCACGTGGTTTTCCCCATGAGAGATTATTGATCGTAATTCCTAGCATCGAGATACTCGACTTTGTAGGAATAGTTACTCCTGACATCTGAACACTAGATGATGATAGATAGGCTTTCTTTGTGAAGAGAAAAGCCTGGGTTTTCCCAGCATTAAATTCCACCAAGTTCATGTTACCCCATTCTATTATTTTTACCAAGTCATCGTTAATTTTATTGACTTGAATGTTTCATTGAAATTTTGTTTCTCGAGCTGGTATGGGGACTCTGGAAGAGTATGAAGCGTACTGTCGTCCGAAAACTATGTACTGAACAAGATGTTTTCTGGAGAAAATCATTGATATGAAGCAGAAACAAAGTGGGCGCCAGAACTGAACCCTGTGGAACACCTGCATTTATTGGGAGAATATCAGGTTATACTCCATCAACAACCACATACAGAGACCTATCAGGCAAGAAACAGATTAGAAAGGAGATCCCTATGCCAAACTCGATCAAAAGCTTTTGAAATATCGAGTGCAACAGTTATCGTTTCTCCGAGTTTTTGGAAATGAATGCTGCCAAATATAAGGAACATAAGCCAATAAGTCAGTAGTCGATCCTTGATGGCGAAATCCATATTTTCGATCATTGATTATTCCTGATTTTTCTGGACATTTGATAAGCTTCATATTGTTTGCTTTTTCCATGACTTTGGAAATGATAGAAAGCAATGCAATTGGTTGAAGTTGAAGTTTTCTTTCCCTTTTTGGGAACTGGTTGTCCTCCAGGACTATGAAAAAACCCCCTAAGTTATGTGAAAAGTTGAATAATTCCAAAGTTCTGGTGTCAATTCGGAGGCACATGCTTTAAAAACAATTGCTGGGATTCCATCAGATCCGCAAGCCATATTCGTCTTCAGGTCTATTCAAATAATTTTTCAGGCATATATAATACAAATTCGGAAGATTATTCAGTGAGAGCAATTATAGAAAATTTCACAATAACTGTCTAGTTGCTAACTGGAACATGGTGCAGTATTCCAAAGATCCCTTTTTTTCATATCATAATATACTATCCAACTGCTTTGAAAATTCTTTTACCATTCGTAAAATTAAAACTAAAAATAAAAACAAAAAGGTGTGGATGACCAGAGGAATTCGTATTTCTGCTATTAATCTGAGGAGTCTCCATTACATTAGGAAATACAATAATAATGATTTTATTCGTCAGTACTACATTACCTATAGAAAAATATACAGAAATGTTATTGAGGCAGCAAAACAAATGTATTACCACAATAGAATCTCCAACAGTAATAACATCACAAAGGCAACCTGGCGTGTTGTAAATGATCTTCGTGGAAAAAATCCTGTATCCCAGGATATAACTTTAGATCCCAATATTCTTAATGATTTCTATTGTTCCATAGCCGAAAAAATGACCGAAAAAATAAATGTGGCACCAGACCCGCTTCTTCACATGAATGATATTTTTGTTACTGACGAATTTGTTCTGGATGATACGGATTTGGTTGAGCTAATGGATACAATAAAACATATAGAAAATAAAACGTCTTCCGGAATGGATAACATCTCAATTAGAATACTCGAAAATATGCCTATATTCACACTAGAACTTCTGGTCCAGTTGATAAATGAGTCTTTCTCAAAAGGACTTTTTCCAAATATCCTAAAAATCAATGTTGCCATTCATCTTCACAAGGGTGGAGATACTTCGGATCCTACAAATTTTCGCCCTATTTCTCTCATTCCGACCTTGGGAAAAATCATGGAGAGATTAGTCAAAGCTAGATTGATGAAGTTTCCATCAGCTCGGAAGGTTCTGAATCCTCAACAATTTGGTTTCCAACCCCAAAAAAGTACAGGAGACGCGGTGTTCTCATTTTTGAGAGAATTATATGGTAGAGTCAATCTTGGAGAGTTTTGTGCGGCAGTATTTTGTGATTTGTCGAAGGCTTTCGATTGTGTGAATCATGGAGTACTCTTGCGCAAGCTTAAACGTTATGGTTTCAGGAATCAGAGCCTAACTTGGATTGAGTCTTACCTGAGTGAACGTACCCAATTCGTAAAAACACACTCTAACTCAAACACTAAACTGGTTAAACATGGTGTGCCCCAAGGATCTGTACTGGGACCTATCTTATTCCTATTATATTTTAACGATTTGACTAGTCTTGAGATTGACGGTAGTTTTACTATATTTGCAGACGAAACGACCATCTTGTGGCATGCGACCGATATAAACAGCCTACACTCGAGAATCGTTAATGATATCTCCATTGTGAAAAAATGGTTTGATTCCAATTTGCTCTCGTTGAATATAAATAAAACCAATCTATTGTCATTCAAATGTAATTTACCAGATATTCCCTTACGTAATGTTGTTGTGGATAACAATCTAAATTTTGAGAACCACGTGAAGTCCTTGAGTAAAAAAACTAGGATCTGGGTGTTATGCCTTGCGATTGGTGTCTAGAGAACTGGGTGCAGACACTGCAAAGGTGGTGTACCATGCTTTGATTGAATCACATATCAGGTATGGTGTTCCCTTTTGGGGTGTATGCAACCAACAAAACTTCAATACTATCTTTGTTTTACAAAAGCGGGCAGTTCGCTACCTTTGCAGAGTTGGACCCAGAGTATCTTGTAAACCACTCTTCGACAAAATGAAAATCCTGACTCTCCCGTCTTCATTCATTCTGGAAACAGTGTGTCTGGTACACAAAAACAGAGCATCATACGATGCAATGGCTGGTATCACTCGACAAAGTATCAATCTGAGACTACCTATTCCGTCTTCAAATTTAACAAAGAACTCTGTGATCTATAGTGCAATCAAACTGTACAACCATTTGCCTGTAACTTACAAACACATCGTTTCGATATCCCATTTCAGGAGATCTGTCAAACTCTTTCTTATCGATGAGGTGTTTTACAGTGTACAAGAGTTTCTTAGCAGGGATTTGAATATATAGTTGATATGTCGATGTGTGTATGTAAGTGTATATACGTGTATATGTTTGTATGTCAAATTATACTTGAACCTTCAGGAAATCCTATTCATATTTATTATTCTTAATTGATTTGATATGTTTCTTTCGTCTTGTTATCGTTCTAGTTTCGTGATTATGTCTTTATTATAATTGTGACGATGTTGTAGCTATTTTACACGCTATTGTATATTTATCATGACTTTATCAATGAGATGAAAATCTTCTGATAATAAAGTATATTTTGATTTGATTTTGATTTGATTTGAATGGTTTTGATGTACAACGTGCGCCGCTATGGCAATCAACAAAATAAATTATACGTAGGATATGCTGAAAATTCCTTAACTCAGAAAAAAAAATTCTGATCCAATTTTTTCAAGCACATCAGCTGCGAAAACTGTGTCCAGGTTATTTGCAGCGATACGTGATAGAAGATAATTAGACATTTGTTCAAAGCATGTTTCAATCAAAATCTTCAAGGCTTAAAAGTTATTTTATCAAATATTTTATACTCCTAGGGACCAATAATTTTTATTTTCAATTCCTAGGGGTCAAAATAGCCACTTTGATCCATGAAATCGGGGATCAAAACTGTTCTTTTAATCCCTATTGCATAATAGTGCCTAAAATCGTCGTCTTCTGATCTTTCGAATGTATATTATAAGCTTTCCACATTAAAAATCAAAGTTGAAATGGATTTCAGTGTACGTTTTTCATTGTTTCAGGAGAAAAAACGATCCTGAGCAGATATCTTTTTGACATAATATTTGAAATACCCTGAAAAAAGAGAATACGGTTCTGCCTTCAATAAAAAACTGAACCCTTTCGCCTGCGTTTTTAATATTGTCGAAAGCCCTTCACAAAAGAGAAACTCCTTAGAGATCCATGCGGGAAAAGTATATTTCAGAATATTAAAAAGCTGAAGATCCTTAGAAAACGTATTACGCTGACTACGTCAATTATTCATAGAATAATCAAAAAAGCAATCCCAGGGCATTTTCCTGCGAATATTTCAAGGCTCTTCTTTGAATGTCTCAATGATTAGGGTTTCCTGCTCACCCAAGATTAATCCTTAATTTAGTTGGGCTGATAAAGTGGTAGAAGTGTATTCATTCAATGCAGTGGTTTTCTTCAATAGGTCTGTTTCACTTTACATTCCAGTTGAAAAATGTACAATTCATCAAAATGTTTTGAATATCCAAAATAAACGTCATGACATGGACAATCTAAGTGTTATCGAAGTTTATTATCAAATGATGAGTCTCGAAAGTCAATTGTAATCATTAACAGCAACTAAGTTGAAAAATGTTGACTTCAATGTTGAAAAATGTTACTACTCACTCGCTCATTTATATTGCATGTTACCATTCACCGACATCAGAATAACTCATTCGCAAAAAAATCTACCGAACAGGAAGCAATAGCTTTAATTTATGTGAAAGAAATTCTCCGGATTTCAGCATAACTGCCGTGGCGCCAAATATCACGTCACTCATTAGCATGGATTCGGCGGAGAAGCCAGTGGCAACTAATTGCTAATGTGTCAAATTTTCGTAAGAGTACAAGGGTTGTTCACTTTCTGACATCCTATGAACTGATACACTTTCCAGAATTCGCAATCAGTTGGACTTTCAGATTTCTGGGAGTCCTTGGAGTTTTCATCCTTCTGAGGGGCATTGCTGGGATTACAATTTTTAACACTTCTCACTAATGCTGAATGAATTGTATACCTACAAATCAGTGCTACGAGCTGAGATTGACAACTTTTTTTCTTTCCCATTTCTGAAGTTTTTTGTGAGGAAAGTAATTTCAAAATCATTTCCTGTAAACATATTCCGCTCCTAAAACCCACAATGCAAAATAAGACAAATGTCTTACTGTTTTCTCTGTTTCGTTTACATTTTCGACATGGTTATTTTTCCTCTATACTTTTTTGTATCAAAAATGTCAACCTCGTTTCCCCCAGACACCTCCTTCAGCCTCATATACCCCCTGGTTTATGAAATCGAGACATTTAGTAACCTTCTTCCCATATAAAGTGCTTTTCAGATAAAAGTATCCACCTTTAATAACTTTTGTAATACTGGTATGTAGGAAAAATCCAAAAACACGTCAATTTATGTTGGAAGGGGCAAGCATTATAGCTTATTTGAACTTACTGGAAAAGCCACCCCCTCACCCCTTGCATCATCCCTTTTTTCAAATCACTTCTCATAGTTTTTATGTAAAATTTGGATACTCCTCTTCGAGCTGATTTCAAAAATGTATAATACTTGTAGGTTAAAGTGGTTAGTTTATGAGACAAACAATTTTTCTTTTAATAGCACAAATTTCACTTATTTTTTACTTTCACCTTATTTGCCAGTAATCTTTTTAAACTGTGCTATTTATGCTACTTCAAAAAATAAATTCGATAAATTGACGTGTTTTTGGATTTTTCCTACATACCAGTATTACAAAAGTTATTAAAGGTGGATACTTTTATCTGAAAAGCACTGTATATTGAAAATGAGATTGTGTGAATCTCTGATTCTGTCAAGTATTGCTTATTGTTGTCGTGTACTGGCCTGCTTTGACCGATAAGGATAAGCGCAGTTTACAAAATATCCAAAACTCCTGCATAAGATTTTCTTTCAACATTCGGAAATTCGATCATATCAAACTAATGAAGAGATCTGACATTCATCTGATGGATACTAGATATAAAGAAATGTACACAGTGCCTTCTCACAGAACTACATTATTCAAAAAATCATTTTCCTATAATGCTGTATCCATCTACAACTCCATACCAGCAAATATAAAATGTGCCCCTTCCATTTTGGCGTTCAAGAAGTGTCTTAGAGCATATCTTCTTGGTGCAATCGGAGTTTGAGCGGATGTTCTTGATATTTTGGTTATTCTCTCCTATACTTTTCAATATAACTCTTAGCTATTATAATTGCGTTTATATAGATTTGTTTGTTCTGTATATGCAGGAAATTTGTATTTATATTGTTGGTAATATTGGGGATTGCATGAAAGAGCAATCTGGTTGAATGCCGCCACCCTGATATACTTTGTATCTATGAATTTGTACTTGGTTCACAATAAAGACACATGAAAAAATAAATAAATATGGGCCCAGCCTAAAATCAGTGTTCAGCCAATATGATGTGATACATGAGTAATTCTCCAACTCCCACTTCACTGAGCTCAGTTATAACAGTATTCGAAGTTTAGAGAAAAGCCATATAGTAAAGCCATCATTAATTCTACGAAAACAGATATCAATGACCTCTGACTCCTTGTAATTATTTCCGCAGATGTCCTTCTCATTTTGTAAGCTGGCAGGGCATTATCTCCAATAGAATACAAACAGCGCCTACTTTCTCTGGTTTTCTCCTTTGCTAGAGATATTCCAAACTTAATTTCGAGGACAAATTGCAAATGATGTGCTGCTCCTGTAACGAATCCGATGCAACGACTGACACGTCCTCAATCACCTTTTCATTTCAACAAAGATTCGTCTTATTACCATCGAGTTCGGTATAGATCATCGGCTAGTTAATGACTCGAAAATTATAGCGCCAGTGACTGAACAATATAATTATTAGAAATTTCATCTCCGCCACACCTATTTTAATGTTATATAGTTTTTTGCCTGACCCACTTCCTCTCACTCTAGTTGCTGTACAAGGTGGCATCGGAAAGTGAGGTTCAGTGTTGGCAACCCATGGAAAGAAAAAAAGGTGCACAGGGTGTAAAAATAAGGTATTCTTTATAAAAAAAGGACATTTTTATTTCGATGTCTGCCCATGCACAAAATTGAAGTAGACAAGATATTTCCAGAAAAGAGCTTCTATTATATGACGGTGCTGTCAACTGTCATGTCAGAGGCAAATTTCAGGGCTAGGGCTGATCCTCCTGCATCCGAATTTTATATTTTCCATACGAAATTCTGTCTAAGTTGTCATAAAGCAATGAAAATTGGACAACACTGACAGAATTTACGATGAAAGATGCGAATTCTGGACGAAAAATACCAGTTTTCGATGCATCGGGATCCGAGTGTGAAAATAAGGTACAAGGTACACAGAAGGAAAAAAAGGTACATGTACCGGCTGTGAAAATCTACAATCTCTGATAGGTACATGTACCTTTGAAAAGTACGGTTGCCAAACACTGGTGAGATTATTAAAAAAAGAAAACGCTGAAAGATGTCAATCATGGTTTTCCTAGACAAGAGAAAATGTTTGATTCTCCGTGCTTGAAAAGCTGAGGTGGTGTGTTGCAGCCGCTAAATGTATGCATGTATAAGTAAATGATACTTTGAGATGAAGCTGGTGCTGCCAGAAAAACCAGCAGGCCTTGATCATCTCGAGTGAGATATGAATTGCTACTCGAATGTGTGGAGATGAACCTTGCAGCATTGACAAAAAAAATACAAGGACTTTGTTGACCATTTAGAAACGAGAAGTGGAGAATGTATATAAATTTCTAACATATTAGATAAAACATGTTACTTTCACACCGTTTCAATGTTTCTATTCATTAAATAATTTCTGGAAACACGTGTTTTTTCTTAGCTCCAAATCGTTAGTCTTTGATGAACTGATGAAAAAATAGTTGGGATTTTTTTTTCCAAAATTTCTTCCTCTGAAAAATGGGATTTTCTAGTACATTTTTCTGCGGCAAATAACACTCGAGATGCATCCCTCTTTTTCATCAGCTAAATGTACACACCCTTAATTATCTGTCTTGCACATTTTTTCGATTGTAAAAACTACTTTTCATGAAAAAATGCGCCTTCTTTTAGCATTCAGGAAAACAATGGATCCAGGCACTTGACTAATATTCCAGTGACGGTATCCGTTCACCTCAGCTGTCATATGCCGAATTTTCCATGTTTTTGTTGTTGAAGAAAAGTGCATTTAATTCGAAAGGTAGTGTCTTTAATAGAAAACGGATGATTAGGGGGTGTACATTGTGCTGATGAAAAAAAAGTAGGCATGTTATTTTGCCGCAGAAACGTGTACTAGTAAATCCTATTTTTCACCCAGAAATTGGCCAGTATCTCCGAAACTAATTGAGAGTCCGAAAATTGTTCAGGAGATGAAAATACGGAAGAACCCGCAAAACGTTTTTTTCGAACTTCTTGTGCCCGAAAAACAGAATTTAACCCTCGTGCGGTAAGTTCTGCAGGTATAACACGACTTTCTTCGTTAATATCTCATTTTCAATGATCAACGAGCCACTGAATGACAACAAGTGGGTAAAACAATTGCTTGCCTTATAACTAGATACAGTACCAATACACGAACTGTTAAACAATGAACTGAAAAAATATCATTATGAATTAAATTTTACAAAGGATCTGAAACAAAAATTCGCTGAATTTGGTTTTTGGACCATTGAATGTAGCCATGAGATCAAACTCATCAGGTCAAATGTTACATATCCTATCATTTTCAAAAATTTTCTCCTGGAGAGGCCTCCATTGAGCCTCTGAAGAAGCTAGCCACTCGAGCCAGCGAAACGTCAGGAAGAAATTCCAAAAAACGACGGCTGCCATTAATTTAGAATATTCTAAATGAGCCATTACCTAACAGCTGTCAAATACATAGTGAACGGTTTAAAGTAGTGGGAGTAGAAAAATGATATTTCCATATGGTTAGCTGACAAAATATACCTATAAACAATAACAATGGTAAAGCATTCGAATTTTGCAAATTTCATGCAGGAGTCTGTCAGAATCATCAATTTTTCTTTGTAATTTTGACAACTTTGATAGAATTTTGTAGGAAAACTGCGAAATTCGGATTCATGAGAACGCGCCTACGAATCCGTAGAGCTGCGTTTTGGTTAGACAACCTGCTACAGGTCCTGCATGTACTACCTGGAACGTCTTGTCCTTTCGGGTGTTGAAGACATTATACTGGCAGGCCATAAAAAATATCTCGGTCTCTGATTCGAAGAAGATTGTCCTTTCTAATATTCTAAAACGGTTTGAATGTTCATGTTGAACGATGGACCGCATGCGTGGCACTTCAAGGCTTTCCGAATTTCTCTTTGTTTCATCAAAGTTCCAAAATGGTTTCGTCTTGGAGCACATAAAGATAAAGTCTTATTGTTGACCGCACCAGAGTTTATTACCAGAAAACCCTTCGGAATTAATTTGACACGCGCCATAGCACCAAATGATTCATTACTGAAACTGGGACTAGGGGACCTGAAGTATCGGGCTGTTTTGGAACAATGATATTGCTTATGAAATGCTTCTCTCTGACGTAGAATGAATTCAATGAACTGGTCTGCAGAAATTCTGGTCTATCGACAACACGATGGAATATTTGTTATTGCTCACAACGATAATTACAAAAATAACTGTGTGCTTGGGCCAACTAGTGCACTTTTATACAGGGCTTTCGATTTCAATTATTTCAAATGGCAGTATATCATGTTTCATGTTATACATTGTTTGGAATATCTCATGGAGAAATCTTTTTTAGAATCAGAGTGAACTCGTAAAGAAATTGAATACTTTAATTGCGTGAGTTCATTTCATCCAAAGATCATCTGTATTATGGCCGCATTTTTCTTTTGGGTCAGAAGAATGATTCAAAATTCTAGGAGAAGATTCTGTCTGGTGAGAATTTCGAATAGGGTATAATATATTCCGAAAAAAATAGGTCTAGAATAAGGGCATGTGAGAATAGAGAAGCCCGTATCCTTTCAGGCGTTGAAGCATACAATTTCTCGGACTTCCTGATTTTCGAGCTTCTTGATAAATCCGCTAGTTCCTGAAATATACAGGGCTACATTTCATTTCGACGAAGGCGATTTGGAAGATCCAAAATTCTAGAAATTTTTTCATCTTGATTAGAACTTTCCCACGATGTATCGTACATGGTTTAATTGCCATTCAGAGAAGTTGGATTTTTTTTTCGAATGAAACATGTAATACTCATAACACTCATATGCACATATTATTCAAAAGACATTTCAGTCATAGGGCTTTTAGTATCGCATATAAGACCTATAATAATCCGAGAACGCATATTGAAAACAAAGCCAAAAGTTTAGTGTCAGATAAGTCAGGAGTATATGAATCGTTGTGTGGTTAATGCTCCTACATTTTAGGCAGGTTAAACAGAAATAGCCTTCCGAACAAGTATACAAGAACACAAAAATACTTTTCAGAATGGGATATCAAATTCCACCCATGCACCATATCTTCGCAGAGAGGGGCATGAGTTTGGTACTGAAAGTGAATGCACTCAAGAGAAAGATTTGTAACCTGGGAAGTATGTCAATCTTAACTTGAAGAGGCTATTTATAGCGGAAAACGTGCCGTTATTTAGTGACGTTTCATGAAGGAGTTCTTACAGAAAACTGCCTCATTGTTTGAATTCAAAATGGTTTCGAAGTGGTTTTTTTCCTCGTTAACCACGTTACGGACATAAACCCTCAGTAGTGTGAATCCCAGCAGGGTGGCCCGACCGCGAATTTGAAACCCGGTCTTCCGCTTGATATGCGGACGTGCTTATCTTTACACTGCCGAGAAACAAATTGGTATTTCTGATTCCTATTGTTACGATCTATCCACTGGGTTCGATGATTAAAACACCAAACAACACTAAACTTCTTTCATCAAAACTTTCTATCACAACACAATACAACACAATCGCCCAAACTGCTCCGCTCACTTTTCAACGCTCTGTACTAAACACTCTGATAAACTCTCGCTAATACAAACTCTCTGTTATACAAATTCTACACTTCAACTCCTGCACTTAGCAATAACAAATCTCACTTAGCTCCACTAAACTTGCTCCACTTAGCTCTGAATAACTCTGCTCTGAATACAAACCTCTGAATACAAACTTCCGAATAACTAATTCTGCCCGCGACGAAGTCTCTCCCGTATATATACCTGCGTACGCCTATGAAGAATCTTCGCGAGAAGCTCCGATGACGTGTCTCGGATTCTCCAGGCGGCAATCAACAGTTCCTGGGAAATGATGACGCGACACCTCATCTGCGTTTACGATCTCGCCAGGACCACATTATCCCCCTCTCAATTTTGATCGTCCCGATCAAACAATATCTTGTTATTCCCGTTGTGATATTTGAGTCTCTCTTGGTGTACGACTTTAATTTTCGTTCTAGGCCTACGTTGAACCCAGTACAACACATCATTCATCCTACGACAGGGGTTGTACAGCCATACTCGATCTCCTTCTTGAAATCCGCCAGTATTTGCCTTCCGATAGTTCCGCGCCTTCCTCCTTTCAATTCACTCTAGCATCTCTTGTTGTTTAGCGAATGGAAATCTTCTTGATGGTTGTTGAATCGAGTGGACTTGGCAAATGTTGACTTCTTGTTTGACCAAGTCAGCCCTTTCAGTTGTTTTCAACTCGGAGATGTCACGTTTACTTCTAAATACGACACCTGGCGGCTCCTACAGGGATGGCTCGTTCTGTCTTCACCCGGGCTTGTCCGGAATCCGATAGCTGGACGCTGCATTCAAGGACTTTTTTCCTCGCTTCATTTACTGTAGCACGAACTACTTTCTCCGATAGTGCAGGGATTCTCGCAGTTTCCGGTAATCGCGGTTTCACAGGCATTGCCCTTTCTGCTGGAGTTGTAAGGACAAATTCTTCTCCTCCGAACCTCATAATCTTTTGCTCATTGTCGAATGAAAATCCATAGTCACCGATCAAGTTCATTCCGAGTATAAATTCATCTTCTATATCTGCGACGTAAATAATTGTATCTCTGATAGTGAGTCGCCCAAGAATCAACGTAATTTCAGCCTCTCCTCGAATAGGTGCGTTTTCACCAGTGACTGTCCGAAGCACGACGTTGGATGAAATAGGCTTCACGCTGTCTGGCCGAAGAATGTAACTGCGTACCAGAGGAACTGCTGCACCGGTGTCTATGGTGCATGTAACCCTGGAATGGTGAGGCTCTTAGATGTTCTTCTTAGCCTGTTAACACAGATGACCCTCGGTAACCTTGACCTCGCAGGCGATGCGAACTTGGAGGCGTCCTGGCAGGTGACTTGGATTATGGTGGCATTCTCACCTTGCCATCTTTCATGAAATGTCCTGATCTTCCACATCTATAATTTCCTCTGTGGGCTTCTCTCGCTGCAGTCTTTTATAAAATGCCCCGGCTTTCTACATATATGGCAAATCCTCTGCGACATTTTTACCCGACAGTCTTTTATAAGATGTTCCAGTTTTCCTCATCCATGACATGTTCTTCTCTTTTGGGTGCTCATTCCACTTAATGATGATTTGATGTCTTCCAGAACCTTCTCGAAAGAACCAGTCGCTGCGTCTGAGCGTTGTTCGGGATCGTTAATTGTTACCGCTCGCACTTTCGGCCTTGAGGTGTTGAAGGCCGCCTCCACTTCTAGCGAACGTACTAGGGCATCGCTACTCCTACGATGAAAGCGTGTGTTTTGGTCAGGCTGATCAGTTCAAATTTCTTTCGTTCATGCAAAACTCCGAAAATTTCATCTTCATGTATTAACCGGCGATCGAGAGTAACTACAAATCTTCGAAATATTATAATACATAAGTAGGAAAAATAGTGTACATCGAGGTGTACATTATTTGTGCGATATTTCCTACCCCTGTGAAAAATGTCCCTTTCGCATAATATGTGAATATCAGATGGTGTTGCCTGACTGAAATTACGTTTAATTTGTGACAGTGTTTGTTACGAAGCCTACTTAACTTCTTAAATTTTAAAATAATCTGCCCGCGCCTGGTTCTCTGGTTGCCTATCTTAGATACAAGCAGTTCGTATTAAAATCATCTACTGAAATAATTATAAATTAACAGTTCTAAGCTGTCGTTGCAAGAGAGCTGAATTTTGTTTTGATAAAATAAGAATGCATATTAATGGATATCGAATTACGAGATATAAGTACATATCTCTGATAGGTTGATTCAAATCTGAATTGACTCAGATTTTCGCAAGGTTGTGGGTTCGATTTTTGGTGTCAACATTTTTTTGTCTTTCCTCTATTTTTCTTATTTTAGTCCAGTTTTCATCCAAAATAATGATTACATGTGTGAATTTTAAGGGATTCACGGATTTGACGGCTTATCGAAAGTACTTTCCGCACTAGTGCTGAAAGTAACTTTCCGCACGAGGGAGAATAAAGGTAGGTCACTTTCCAAAGGAGTAGAGAGTGCGATATACTTTCCTATATGGTCGTAGAAAAAGTATTTTTTTTTATTTCGCTTGATAATAGTTTTCATTCTCTTGCCCAACTAGCAATGCCAAATGTAATAACATTCAATCATGTTAATTCACTCATATTTCCAAGTTTATAGAAAGAAGTGATTCTTACATAACACTCAACGCATTCTGTGACGCAACATTCAGGAGCATTGAACTTTCACTAGCCAACAGGTCGAATGTAACTAATCAATACTCGAAACTACTTTTATTCTTCATTCGCTCTTTGTGGTTGGATCTAGATTCAAATTGATATGAAATATTGTTCTCTGATATCGATATGATGATGGTATCTAATTTTTTGAATAATAACGGTGAAAAATCAGAAAAAGTGTCACTCGAAATATGGATTATCTTCGTTCGTGTTCATACAGTATACCGTATACCTAATCCAACGGCAGTTTTCATCAAAAAAATTTCGTAAATTTGTGATCATTATGGATATATTAATTGAGTTGGACTGACCGATACTTAATGAAAATCCATATTCAACTAAAAATATTATAGTTTCTTGTATGATTCTCACCAACAATGGATTCACAGAACCAATTATTGTTAATGAGAATCGTATAGGAAGCTGTGATATTTGTTGACATAATATTAACGTACAGATAATTCTATAAGTATAATAAAATACATAATGAAAATAGATGATAGCCATGTCTATTACCACGCTAATAACGTGGATCTTGGTTCCTGCAAAATGCGTCATATGACGAAAGTGACGTTAACGTTTCGCGTGGACCATCCCCTTGTGTTCAATGCAAGGTAGTTTCGCGCAGATCATGCCAACTCCCACCATCATCCAGCCCAGGTGAGCACCGTACTGATATTTCTTATCAATAGATCCATCAAACTCACAGATGACCACAATAGACTCAGTGAGCTGAGAAAGCTCACATCCGCCCTTCTTCATAACGAGTATTCCTACCCCCAGATCAGGAGAACCATTCAACGTCAACAAACCCGCTTCTCGCATCCCAAACTACCGGAAAACTCGGCTGAACGCCCTAAAGCTTTCCTTCCTTTCATTCGAGGAGTCACTGATAAAGTGAGCCGGATTCTGACAAAACACGACATCAAGACAGTTTTCACAGCAAACAATCAAAGATTGTTTTCAACAACTCGAAGACCATTGCCACAGCAGAAACACTCCACTCCAGAAAATTCGCGAAGCAATAGAAATCGAAAAACGCCCTCAATGCCTCAAAAAACGAGACGACTCACAAAGGCTTTCCAATTCCTGGAAACCATTACTATCCCATCGAACAAATCCCTAAATTTATCGTTTTCAAACCAGACCCAAATGGGGTCCGACAGATTCAACAACGTCAGACTCTCATATAGCCATGAATACCATCTCTCTATCCACAAAACCACAGTCTTCACTTTGTCGAGATGAGAGCTGGGGGTTAAGGAGACTTAGATTTCGGTACCAAGTCGCAAAGACGTCTTGAGAATAGCTCCAAAGTGGGAGCTTAAACGTCGACAGAAGAATGATTCCAGTCGCGGTTCAACCTGCCTATCCAGTTTATTATATCTTATATTTATATGTGTATATATATTTATATATATATATATATATATATATATATATATATATATATATATATATATATATATATATATATATATGCTGGGTAATCGCACGTTAAAAGGTAAGGCCTCGTTGATCCATTGCTCGCACAAGTTTCGACTTCTGAGGGTTGACATTCGTCAGCTGGTTAACGAATATATATATATATATATATATATATGAGATATGAGATATAATAAACTGTAAAAGTCAGCACATTGCATGTTATATGATGAAGAGCGTACGAGGGTTTGTCTGGTAGAATATGACGTAACTAATTCAAAATTGAATATTATCGATGTAAAAAACTCAGATATTTGTCAAACAGAACGGACGCAGTTAGTTATAAGTCACTCAAAGTACGCATAATCGCGTCGCTGCGAGGTGTTCCACTACCTGTTCTTGCCAATGAAGCTGACTAATGTATACCCTTGATTCTACATCATATATAATAATGAATTTATGAAAGTCAAATTGTAACGACAATTTTCAAGTAGCTTTCGTTTTCAACTTTCAGCAAGCGGCAGGAACAGAAAAAACACTACTCATTGGTCATGATTTGTTTGTGTCGTTTTTTCGGCGATTGAGTTCTGCTTTCCTCAGGGCTAGATAAAACCATAAATATATATGTCCATTCTATTTCAGACAAACTCCTATGCAATACCAGAGTGAATGTACTTACAAAATTGTTTTAGCGATTGCTGATGTCAATGACTTCAAAATCAATAGTTCATATTGAAAATCGCGTAAACGTGTACCTACAGTTGGAATATGGTTCAAATCACAGAGAAAAATATTATTTTAGAATCACAACAGACATGAAAAATGTCACGAAATCACATTGAATGTTTGTATACGTATAACTGGTGACAACGAAGTGTACACGTCGCCATTCAGTTGATTATAGGGATAGAAATTTCGTGTAAGAAATAAAAGTATATTCATTTATTTTCAATGAATACTTACTGAATGTTTTTTTAGGGGTTAGAGTTGATTGAAGGGTTTTCTCTCTCATTCAAATAAGGAAGATTGAAATTATCATACTATTTGTTCTAGGGGAAAATTTTTATGTATGTACGTCCAAAGGAAAGCAAGAAGTGAAGCATTGAATTTTTTTATTCAAGTTTCCATTTTCAAAAAATACGGTACGCAACTGACAAAACAGTCAGTCAATTTCACGCCGCCTTTATGATATTGCAGATTATCACAGAATTCAAATCTATGTTATTCTAAGGGGAGAGAAAATCTTGAAATAAATTCTACTGCCATTTTAGCATAAAATTTCATACTCAACAATACTAAAAAAAGGTCATATTCATTCAAAATGGCATCGTAGGAGGTATTTTTCCCAAAATGAATGTGGAGGCACCTACGAAACAATTTTCAGAGAACTCCTTGAGTCCTCCAGCCGATTGCACCGATATTTTCTTAGGAGAGCATTAAGCTAATTGACCATTGAAGGTCATTCAACACACTGCAGCGATTGCACTATAGTTTAAGAGATTATCAAAAACCCATCAATGAACCCCCACCTATCTCAAAGATTCCCTTTGTTAATGGTCTCATAAGAAAAAGTCGGTGCAATCGGCTGTTGATAATAGGAAGTACCATGTTTCAAATAATGAGCTTGAAGTGAAATCTTTTCTCAAAAAATACTGAAAATAATAAGCGTTCAAATTTTCTGTACAATTCTGCAGCTCTGATATTCCTATTGACTTTTTCTGAAAAGCATTGTTTTGTAGAGAAATACTTACACGTTTAATTGAAATTCGAGTTCAAGACATATGATTTTTGTGTCCCACTACGACAGGTTGTTTGGCAATAGTTCCATAGATGCCGTCATAATGCCGCCATATTGAATTTGCGAACATTCCGCTAAAAAAATGGCCACCTACGAGAATGTCGTGAAAACGAGAATTTTATATTCTATCGAATGGTCGAAAGAAATTTACAGAGAAGTCCCGCAACTACTTAACTTTTTTCATTATATAATTCCTCATATATGCCGCTTTGACAAAAAAAGGTCACGTTATGCGCGATAGCAAATAGGTGATACGCCCCTTAGCAATTTTTGCGGGAAGACAGATCGCCCTACTAGTTTGCATGTGTTTATATGAGTCTGTTGCGTTGACTCTTTGGTAAATTTGGGTTTTCATTATTTTTGTGTGTTTCAGATTTGAAAGCGATTGTGGAGAAATTCAAGCAGTTTGGAAATATTCAAACATTATTAGAAGATTTGCTACTTTTTATTTATTGTGAGCGTATATTTTACTCTCTGTTATTTTCTACTTCTGGATTCAAACAAGTTTATCTTTGATACAATATTTACGGTGTGGATAATTTTTAATTCAGTGTACAATGCATAACTCCAATTAGGAAGAACCACATCTACCAACTGAAAACTGCCACCTGATACTTTATTATTGCTTATGTACATCGAATAAATATTATATTTCAGTAATCGAAGTGATTTTTTTTTTAACTGGAAGATGTAACTTTCAGTTAATCCAAGTTTCATCTGGAAACAACCTCGAGTATTTCGACTTTTACAATGATTTGATAATGAGAAACCTCCGATTCAGTTCAATGAAATGTTCTTTGTGTTTTCAACTGTCGATTGAGTTACCATTCACATAAGAAATTGAAAACTTCACGAAAAAAGGGAACACGAGAACATCGAAACCCCATATTGTCGCAACTCGGTACTCGCTTGGCTTAATACGAGAGGATTTTTCGCTGTTTCACCCAACTTCCATTCATCCAAATAATGAAAGAACTCATTTGAAAACTGAATTGAATATTCATTAAAAAAAAAGAGAAAATATGCTCGACAATGAACTGACATTGAATAGCTAACGAGAAATACTGAAAAAAACAACTTGGAGCATTAAAATATGGAATTGTAAAAACTGAGTGTTACTGTTTTAGAATATTGAAGTTGAGGTTGAAACATCTCTCAATTCATGTATTTTTTTTAATAAATTAATAACAACTTTCCATATTTGACAATATACACATGCAAATAATAATAATGTATTTATTTTCCAACGGGTGAAAAATCCAATTACAGGAAAAGCTAAACTATATGGTAAAAAATATATACAAAGATACTTTTGTGGAAGTCAGTTATGTTCACATACAATAGGCATCTGAGGCAGCAAAAATATCACGTAGACAAAAAGCAAAATAGTAAATATTTAAGTGTTGAATCAATTATGTTGATGGGAACAACAATATAACTCGTGGAGATAACTGAAATTTAGAATCGATCATGACAATTGCAAAACAAATAATACTGAGTACTCTCTCGGTAAAATCAAAAAGTAGAAAGAATACAGCGACGAATTTCATTGAGAGATGAATAGTTGACGTCGCAAACATTACATACTGTATTGTAATCTCTACAGCAAATTGCTAGTGGATACCTAAACAAAATGTTGGTTCTGACAAATTCTGAATAAAATGTTGCTTCGAATCTGGTTATATAGGATGGAACATTGAAAAAGATTTTTGAAATAAGGTAAAGACAGTTGATTTTATCATGTATTAGATTGTATAGGAAGGTTACTGGTTACTCTTCTGGCATTCAGACTGATTGAGTTTGATTTGCTGAGCAATTCAGAGTGAGCTATTCCTCTTTGAGGGGACGCCCCTGTAAGTCTGAAATGAATGAATTCAAGAAACTTCCTCTGAACACGTTCAACAGAGGCTGAGTGAGTGGCAAATATTAAGAGTAATTTGATGACGTCAATATTTTTCAAATCTTTGCTATTTCTCATTATGAACCCAAGCATTCTATTAGCGGACGATACAGTTTTTTGAACATCCTCAGCAAATATGAATTTTTCATCAAACACAATACCAAGATCTCTCATTTGCTAACATTTTTGTAATATGGTTGAATTAATGTTATAATTGAATATGATACTGCTTTGTTTTCTGCTGAATGTCAATGTGCAATATTTTCTTACGATCAATCTCAGATTGTTTTCGTCACGCCACTCAGATATTTTATTGACGTTTGCTTGAATGTTTTCGCAATCCTGTAGATCAGCTATTTTTTGAAAAATTTTCAGATCATCCGCATATAGAAGCTTTGGGCAGTTTATTTCCATCACAAGGTCATTTATGAATAGAATGAAAGGTAATGGGCCTAGATTTGATCCCTGGGGGACTCCGGACGTTGGTCTGATAGCAGAATTGTACCCTTCATATTCTACATATTCTTTGCGGTCAAACAAATATGACTTGAATAATTTCACTAAGCAATCAGAAAAACCTATTTTCCTAATTTAAACATAGCAATCTGGCGCTTTTAATTTATTTTCTATTGCGAATTCATGCTGGATCATTTGAACCTCTGCCATAACTCCGGCCCCGAATTCGCTTGGAGGGCCGGTCCTGCACGCCGTAAAACCGCCACTGTAGGTATTGATCACCCGAAGTCAACCCCGCGGATGATGATGGGCCCGGCGCTCGCCCTTAAATTCGGGGGCCCCAAAAGCCAATGTCGCACCTTTTCTTTGTTACGTATCGCTCCCGACGCTACGTCCGTCCCCCTCACCCTTTGTCTAATCTAGCCCGGTCGTAAAATTTTAGACGAATAATGCCAACTTCTAGTTTACGATTAATAAAAGAATTAGAATACCACGCGGGAGAGATAAGTTTGTTTGACTTTACGAGAAATTTAATATGCAAGCCGTTTTTTACGACCAATAACTGACAATGTATGTGCGGTGATAAGTAGCGGATTCGAGCGAGATCAGTCGTTTAAATCCGTCATCAAAGTCGGTTCCCCTCAAATGCAAACATTATTTCACACGGAAATGTCACCAGGGATTCGAATGTTGATGTGCGTATTTGGCTACGTGTGGCTTCTTTCATTGTTAACTTTATTGAACGAGTAACGATTTTCATTCATAATTAGGCGGAAACGCGATTAATTTCAACCTATATTCAAGTCGGAAAGTGACCTCATGAGAGGAAAGGACTAGGAAATAACTATCCCGAGTTCTTTACACTATCCCGAACTCAGAATTCGAATAGAGTTCTGTTTATCGAAATTTAGGAAGTTCAGAAATCCGCTAAAGTACCCGTACAAAAAAAACTAACCCTGACACGATATCATACAATATATCAGTACTGAACAGACAGTAAAGATGTAGGTACTCAGTTTCCTCCTGACAAACCTCCAATTTCTACAAAAACCTAACCTAACCTACATTCAAGTCGGAAAGTGACCTCATGAGAGGAAAGGGCTAGGAAAATAACTCTCCCAAGTTCTTTACACTATCCCGAACTCAGAATTCGAATAGGGTTCTGTTTATCGAAATTTAGGAAGTTCAGATATCCGCTAAAGTACCCGTACAAAAAAAAACTAAGCCTGACGCGATATCATACAATATATCAGTACTGAAGACAGTAAAGATGTAGGTACTCAGTTTCCTTCTGAAAAACCTCCAATTTCTACAAAAACCTAACCTTACCTACATTCAAGTCGGAAAGTGACCTCATGAGAGGAAAGGGCTAGGAAATAACTCTCTCAAGTTCTTTGCACTATCCCGAACTCAGAATTCGAGTAGGGTTCTGTTTATCGAAATTTAGGAAGTTCAGATATCCGCTAAAGTACCCGTACAAAAAAACTAACCCTGACACGATATCATACAATATATCAGTACTGAACAGACAGAAAATATGTAGGTACTCAGTTTCCTCCTGAGAAACCTCCAATTTCAACAAAAACTACGATCCCATACAGGCTCCCACATCTGATACAAAAAAATCGAAAATATTAAGTAAAGCCCACCAGGCTTAGGATCAAATTCAGTCAGCTCCTTAGTCCAGATTTAAAAAAATTATATAGGAAAATTGTAAACGGTATTTGAAATTAGTTATAAGATATGTGTTTGATCATATTGATGAAGGATCCTAGGTCAGTAGTGAAAAACTATAATTTTCAAAAAGTAACTATAGATAGATTAGTGAAATGAGTAAATATCATCAATTTCCTTCCCTCCAAAAGGTGACTTGATTAGCAGAACCAGCGTTAAGTACGAATGTTCTCAGTTTGGTGTAAGGGCAACTGAAGATTCCAACTTCACAGCAAAAGTTCCAATCTTAACCAGCATGAGCAAATAGATTTGGATATGCGTATTACGACAGTTCATAAAACATTATTCGTTTCTCAAATCAACCATACTTCCTACAAAATTTTTATACATCCTTGAGAATTAATGTATTTGCAATCCAATTCACAGATTTTTTTATCATTATCAAACACTCGTAAATTTGACGCTAAGGGGCAATACCCAAGCTACTTTGTGAAATAAATCTCGGGCGCCAATTTTTTCTTGTGTCCACTTCCTGGATAGCATATTATCCACAGATTGGTTAATTTCCGAGGGGGAAACAACTAGCTGAAATCTGTACAAGATTTAAAATCTTTCAAAGACTTAAAGACTTAAACGCATGACTTAAAGACTTAAAACGATGACTTAATTGACTTAAAATTTTTAGGTGTACAAGATTGAAAGAAGATGTTTCCCCCTCGTTAATTTCAATAACGCATAATACGTTTTGATGTGGAATTCCATTTCAAAAATGTTCATCTGAATATCACTTGCTAAGTTCAAAGATTGAGAGATATTTCCTCCTCATCAAGACAGTGATATTGATCTGTTTCATAAAAAACCCGTCAAATAACGGTTACCAGTTTCGATATACTTTTCAAGACGATACAAATTCATGAGTAAACACATACAAATTACTGGAAACGGAAGAAATCAAATGTGGAGTATCTTTTAATAATTGATAAAACTAATGATGGGTTTCTGTTCAAATGATAAACAGTAAAGAAAATTCTCATTTTCAAGAAAAGATCCATTACAAAATCCACTCATAGACAATTTAATATGATGGAAATAAATTTTCTTGAAATAAAATTGTCAGAAAAATTAAAAAGGAAGCGTTGAGAAACTGAAAAAGAGACAGTCGACAAATCAAACACTCAAATTAGACAGACATGAAAAAACGAATATCTACTATTAACTATACAGGTACTTGGAAGAATAGTGAAACAATATGATATGACAAAGATTTGATCAAGAAGAAGAGTCAGGAGTAGGAAAACTCTTATAAAATTTCATTTTGGTCTAATTGTTCAAGAATGAAAATTTCCCAGTTTTTTATGACCCCTGTATACAAGTTTTCAAGTCAAATTGAATGACAAGTTTGACAGATATGAAATTACAAAAATAGCACCAAAAATGATTTAATCCTGAGATAACTAAAGCATCAGAATGAATTATATCATCGAATAATATTTATAACAACCATCATAATATATGTAACAAATAGACGATAATAAATATTTATCAGCAACACGGAAATGTCGAATTACTTCGAAAGCAGTGGGGACAATTATTTTTTACTTGGTAACATGTATTTGTATGGTGCTGTAAATAAATTAGAAAATTTGCCAATGCCTATTCGAAAAAAACTTCATGCCATATTAGATTATAAAAACCAAATATTGTTAATGAAAATGCCATACTAACATTTTTCGATCGTATTTGTCTTGCGTTACCATGGCACCTCAGGTATTCATCATATTTTGTTTCCCGTAGGGTTAACCTAGAGCGAATTATAATGGAATTTTTTATTTGGCCAGAGAAAATTTTGTTTATTGATACGATATTGACCACATCTTTATTCACGAGCCACTGACACTTCATTATCATGTTCGAAAAATGACATGTTGCATTCTTTGTTGCTTTGAGTACGGATCTTGTGAAGCCTTGTTGTTCATTGCATTACTGGTCTTTTAGGGCGTTGATATATTTCCGTGGTACTTATTTTACTCAATGTTTGCAGAAAATTTGTTATATATCGAATCGACTAAACCTGAAATAAATAGAAATTTGGGGTTATATTTACTGTAGGTGAAATCGGTATTACAACTGTAATTATTTTGAGTGCTGATTGCTGAACTAAGAGACTCACCAGATGTTCAACTCGTCTTTGTGATTAGACTTGATAATTGGTTAGTAAGTTTTGATGTGATTTTCTCATTATTATTCATGTTTATTGCTTTGTTTGACAATAATACCAGGTGACAGGCGGCGACAGCCTTGCATTGTCACCACGTATGGCACTTGGAACTGCTCTAGGTAGGTAGGTGGAATGTGAAATTTCCCTTGAGAAGAAATCGTATCATGAACATCTAATTGAACAAAACCTCCTTTGTTGTCGAGGAAAAAGGTTTTACATTTTTGTCAACAACTACTCCGTAAATCGCAAAAATTGTATTGGAATTAGTTATTATACTTGTCCCTGAAAACTGATGATTTGAAAATAATAGCATGTGAATTTTCACCTGTTATTGCTGTATACTCAGTGCCTGGTCCTTATTGTTACTGAATTTTTCTTGAGTTCCCGTCCTATTCTGCTATTTTATACTGTTATCGAAGTGATATCAGTGATATTGGGTATTATTTTTTGAATAATAGTAGATTTTCACGAACGAACATATTACATAAGCTCCAACAAAATTCAAAAGGGTATGCAATCCACTTGGCAAATTCACTCAGTAGGATTCTACAAATCACCATCTGATACAACATTTTTCCAACGAAATGCTAAAGACTTTTCCGAAGGAGCAGATAGCACAAAAAACAAATAGACCGTTTCATTTGAAAAAATGTTTAGGTAGGATATTCCATTGTGTTGCGAGTCGTGCCGTGCCATAAGTTGCTCTTCTGTGAATAATAGATAGCGTGCATCCCAATCCAAGGTCAGTTCGATGTCGATTATCGCTTTCCATATTTTATATCTATTTCTTCATTGGGTATTTTGAAATTTCATGATTTCAACTATCAAAAGTGTTTCAAATTTGAACATCATCTTTCTTTTGGGTGAAAATAACAGTTTTCCTGGTAAAAAAAATTTTACAATCTGATTTCCTGTATTATCACACTACTGACATCTTGAGGTCTTGCAGGAAGTTTATTGCTGGGCACGAACTTAAGGTGAGAGTCTCATAATATTCAGAAATATCCAAAGCAATCAAAATATCACACAAATATCCAACACGTTGAATCTTAAATAATCATCAAACAGAAAGCTAAGCTAAGACGATTGAAAAAATTAATGAAATGGATAAGTATTGTTAAAGTACGACTCTGAAGTTGTCTGAAATTGTGGAGCACTTTTTTCTACTTGTGGAAGCCGTCTTACCTGTCATTCAGTCCCAGGCTTCTGGAAAGCACTTCAGCCTCTAGGGCTCATTACGCTTTGCTTCCCTATACTTTATGACACCCATTCCAACAACCTTATCCCCTGCACAAGTATGTGCAGGTTGATTGCTGGGTGTTCGTCATATTCTTCTGGATCCATAATTGGTTTTCCATATATTTGTTTCCTTTGATGATCCAGAGCCTCACATTCGCAAAGTATGTGTCGAGCTGTCTCTATCCCTTTGTTACATTGTCTGCAGCTAAGATCGCCATTGTACAGTCCTAACTTAATCAGGTGTCCTTTGAGTAAACAGTGTCTAGTCAACAGCCCTGTTATAACCCATATCTGATTCCTGCTACACTGAAACAGATCTTCAGTCTTTTTCCTCGACGGTCCTTTTATGAAAGTTCTCCCGTGAGCGCTACTGGGTAGATTTCCCCAATTATCTCATATATCCCAATTATGTTTTGTTCTCACCCAATTCCTTATGTGACTCCGTACCGTTGTTTTGGGTACCCCCACTGCAGGCTCGGGTCCAGTATATGGTGTTGATGATCCTTGTCTTGCAAGCTCATCGTCTTTTATATTGCTTGCGATACCTGAGTGACCTGGGACCCATTGCAGAGTCAGTCTATTATGGTCTGCCAGATGTTTCAGTTCCTCGCGGCATTCCCATACCAGTCTAGATATCACTCTGGGAGTTTTCAGTGCCCTGAGTGAAGCTTGGCTATCTGTGAAAATATTGATCCTTCCATTTCGTTGTGACCTCAGGTTGATTGTTCTCGCACATTGGAGTATGGCATAAATTTCTGTGTGTTGTCCGAGCGGGTAACTGTACCCAAGGTTTCTCCCAGCACGGTATACACCAGCTCCTGTTCCATATTCCGTCTTTGATCCATCTGTAAACCAGGTGTTCTCAAAGAGATTGAGAAGTTCGTGTTGAATATAAATTTGGGTGACATGTGGAGCACTATACTATATTCGATATTTTGCTCGTTTTTCTTCGATATCATGCAGTGGGTATCAAAACATCAATTTAAACGCCCTAAGAAATATTCCAATACCGTTCTGGAATCCACGGCTGGCTGGTATAATATCAACACCCCTGCTATAACAAAAGACGTCCGCCTTCCTCATTCATTTTTCATATTCATACCCTGCCTTTGTTATCGGAACAAACTGATTTCTTGTCATGTCTCCGCTCCAAAAACTGATAACGATTTGTATCAACAGCTCGGAAAGCGTGGAAGCCCTTTCACTTTGAATTAATATATTTCATCGAGTTGCTTGCTTCCTGCCTTTTAATGGAAGGCTTTTTCGGATCTGTACGCTAGCAGAGAGAATATACGTTTTGGATTCATTTGAACGGAAACGGGCAATTTGATGAAACGAAGTTGCCGTGACTAATGTAATGATGGAAATGGAAAGCAGGCAAGAAAATGAGGGCAGAATGTCGCTCGTCGGGTACCGTCTTCCCATTTAGAGGAAATTTCCTCTCCTTCCAGTCGATTTGAAATAATTGCACTGAAGCCAGATCAAAAGAAATGCCATTTCTTCTATTCCGATCAGGACTTCTTCTTCAATATATTTTCTGATATATCCGCATTGTAGCAGTCGTTAGTTCGTTCTCTATTAGTTCGGGTATTCTCTCATTCAAGTACTTGAAAAAACTTTTCAGAGCATGCAGAAATGTCTTCATCTTTATCGGTTCATTGTTAGAAAGTGTTGTAGGCCCAGTAAAAAATTCAATTTCTCATGACAAATCATAAAAGTTATCTTATTTTCGCCATGTTGAAATTTGGAATGATTCTTGGGGCAAAGAGTCAATAGGTTTCAATAAAATCAAAAGGTAGTTGAATAATATATTTGACATTCAAATGCAAGAAAATAATATTGATTACCTTCTCAGTCTCACCGACTTCACCAATTTTTCAACTTTTCCAAACAATAAGTACCACAGTTGTGAGTGATACCAAAATGGTTCGGTAAAGGTGTAGAACACGTCAAATCTCAGATTCTGATGAAAATCGCAGGGCAAGGTCAGGGTACCTTGAAATGAATGGAGAACATGAAATTTTGGTGCGGAAACTATAGGAAAAACCTCATTTTAGTGAAAATTAATGTGCGGAGGTTACGAAAAAAAACCTTAGATTTACTGTTATATCATCCTTGTACTCACCACTACATTCATGAAACTATATCTACATATACTATTCTTGAATAAATATTATGTTTTTGTACATATTAAAGCTCAAACAGTTTGCATTCATTACTAGAAGTCAAAATGACATCAACCTGCCCCCAGATTCTATTTCACGAATTCGATTATCGAGTAGGTCAGACTGTGACTGTGAATGCGCTGTACCGAAAATATACGCATATTCTAAACAATTCGATAATCGAATTCGTGAAATAGAATCTGGGCTCTGATCCACATGAAATTTCAATCATTTGACAGCTGCATAAAGATAACTGGTACGATGTTGCTACAATTCCAAAATGTTTTATTGTATATTCGAATGGTATACAATTGCAAGTTATGATCGTTCAAAGTTCGAAAATGGACATGTTCTGTCTTCTTTTTCTGCGCCACAAAATCTCTCGGACCACACGCGTTTTCATTCATAGTGAGTATATGTTTCTATGAAGATGAATTTTTTTTATGAAGATGTTTCTTTGCATTCAGCTGATGCGATTGAAGATTTAGACTTAATGGAAGAGGATGGAAGCGACTATTATTGATGTTGTGGAAGTAGTTCAATAACATTTGACAGGTTTGACTTATTCTGCCACATGATTGAACATTTTGGATTATAATCTGTTTTATTTTGTTCAATTATATTAATTTCAATACATTCTCATATACTTATTATAATATAATATATGAGAAGATAAAATTATACTGGTTGTTGAAAATAGTCGGCAACTGTTAGAGAAGAATATTATGATGCACCACCGAGATTTCTGAAATATTTTTTTAATTATCAAAAAAAAATTCGAGAAATATTTACTATTGAGAATTTTTGATTCGCACCATAATTGCATTTGGTCCCATTTTTCAATATTTCTCAATAATCAGACGTTATTCAAGTGATGCTAGGTTAGTTAGGTTTGATTTCGATTTATCTCAATAATCAGACGTGATTCAAATTATGCTAGGTCAGTTTAGTTTTTGATGGCATTTTGATATTTTCAATGGATATTTGGAAAAAACATATGCTCAATTCTGATGTGTTCAATCAAAAAAAGTGTGAGTACTTGTATTCCGTTCGAAATTTCGTGACTAAAGCAACAAAACAAAGAGATTTTTTTCAACTCAGAAATTACTGTTTTTTTCGCTATCATTTCAGTTTTTCATACGAAAAAATCGTTTTCTAAATTTCTATGTATTTTTCGATTGTAGGCCGTTTCTGGCGATTTCCAAAAAAAATACAAAAATTGGCGATTTGATGTATTCTATACCTTTGCCAATGTTTCTTTCAACGATACCGATAATATTCTGGAATCCAGTTTTTGGGTTTTCCTTCCCTGGAAATGAAAAGAAAGAAGCTCCGACTTCTTATAATATCTGTTTTTCGGGCAAACTGGTATATTTACACCGATACGTAACTGCAATATATGAAGAATTTTTATGGAATTTGGAAATTCAACCAACATAACTAAAACTGCGTATTCTTTCCCTTAGTGACTTTTCGGAAGGTAGTCTACCTCCTTTTTCGAGCCTATTTTCGAAAATTTTCAATCAAATTGCAAATTTCGGTACGTAGTGCCAAAATGTGACTTTGGTATGACTTATTCGTCAATAGCTGTCTGTACCTAGTGTTGATTTTGACACCACTTCCTTCGAATCAAATCTCCCAAGTTCAACCTCCCTTTTCAGGAAAGACATCCAACATTGATCCATACTCAATGAACGGATAGCAATCTCTTCATTTTCGTTCATTAAAATGCAATTAGCCTAATTGAATTTCCTATATATTTCATTCTAATCTGTCAAGTTGATTGATTCCACACGATCATCATGTGTGTACCATTTTTTGGTAATAAATGTTCAGCTGATTTCGACTTATCTATATGTCGTCTTCTCAAGTTGTATTTATGTTCAGCTGTTTTTATTCTCAATGGCCTTGATGTTTCACCAGTATAAACACTGCATCATACACTAGGGATACCACAAACACATTTTTCTGAATTCTGTTCGGCATTTGTTTTGAATATTTTTCTTAAATTGGATCTATTACCTAAATGCTCGATTTTTCCGATGAACCTTGGTAATAAGGAATGGTTCTTTATCTGAGGAATTTGTTGAATATTGTTGTTCGAATCTCTTTCAAACTCCTAGATGGTTTCTCAAACAAATTTGATAGGATAAGCATTTTCTCTGAGTACAATTGTTGTGGTAACTATTTCTCTCTCTTGTATCTCTGGGTTTGGTGATACGATTCGTGCTCTATCATAGACTTTTAATGTCACCTTTTGTCATACCTATTTGATAGTACGAATTGAGATGTGAGTAACGATTTGTGTCAATGTAATTCCTATAAAACAGTCTTTTCGAAATTATTCAACGTTTTATCCAACTGTGGGTTATGTTTGATTATTATGCTGAAAAAATCGATTAATTTAATATTAGCCATGTTAGCAGATCACAGATCTACCTTCAACGTATCTCCACCACGCTTTTGGGTGTTTATGATGATTATGAATATAATTTTCTTCGAAATTTTCCATGGGAGATAGTGGAGACCCCATGGCCTTTCCAAATGATTGTGAATGAAATCATTGCCTATTTGAAAGTCGATTTCAAACAAACATCCAACATTTCCATTACAGCTTTCACTTCGAACTTGGTTTTATTTGTGACATGAAAATCATTCATCAACTTTCATTTCACGATGTTTGAAGTTTTGTCGATAGTTACATTCGGAAATAAATTCACTACACCAAAACTAGAATATCTCATTTGCTGATCGTTACATTGATTTTTAAAGAAAATGACAGGTGTTTTTACATGTCCAGCATATGGGTTGAAAATTTGTAGTCAAATTTTGACAAGGTGATCCAATTAAACTTACTATAGGTCTTAGAGGTATGTTTGTTTAGTGAAATTTTGGTAAGCCATACAAATGTGCTGCTTACCTCTACACTATCGAGAACCACAAATTTATGTTTCGAAATATACATCACACCAAACGCGTAGAACAAAAATTTGCTCATTACGATGTCATTCACTCATTTCTACTTCGGGCTCAATTTCCAGCAGCGATTCATTGCGATCACGCAAGTGGTTACTTGGCAAGATTTTACCGAAAATTCCGCCCTTCTTCGTATTTCACAGTTCGCTCTGACCAATTTGTCTTTGCCCAAAAGCAAATACAACGAAAATTTCTTTCGTTCTGTAGCGCCGATATTTTTTTCGCATCCCAAATACCAACCCATATCGAAAACCAACACTAAGCAAGTCTTCCACAGAAAGAATATGATGATTTGAGTGGTTACTTCTTTCCTCAGATCAGAACTCTTATATTTCTGGACCCCCCGTATAAACAAGGGTCGTTGACTACATGATGGATGGTCACGAAAAACCCTTACTCAACTCCTCGCAGAATAAACTGATTAGTTCACGAACTAGATTGCTTGACGTATATCGTGACGAAACAGATGAAATCCATACTGTCATTACGCAATTTGTGCTTCGATAATTAATGACTATCATTATTATAATTAATTGTTGCGTAGCGGTGTGGCGGAGTGAAACGGCAGAGGTGTGTTATTGTTTCGTATACACGAATACAATCAGCCATTATCTCGGTAATAGCAATAACTATCATAGTGCTAACCCCATAGAGTTTGTTGCGAATGAAGCATTGATGAGAACAGACTTATCGCTAGACGAAAACTGTATGTTAAAGTAAGCGATCATTAACTTACGCAACATTCGTGAATTACCTATTGGTACTTCATTCACGAAATAACAATAAAAAACTTTGTTTATACTGTATCCGAATGAGAGAGTTCAAATCTACAGATCGATCTTGAAGAATGAGAAGGCAGAAACTCGGTGTCTCTCAGAGTTCAACCTTGAGACTGCACCTCTCTTCGAGTAAATTTGATCTTCTGGGGGTATTCAAATTGATAAACATCTCCGCAACAATCTTATGATGATAACTAGTTATCACAAGAAGATCATTGCAATCGATTGCGGACTGCGAACGATGAAAAAGTCTATACTGTGTGATCCACAAACCCTCTGAATCAGTTACCTCCGGCCATGAGAGTTCTCATGCTTCAACAAACTAGTTTCCAAAAAGAGCACGTTACCGTTTTATTAGCCATTTTCTCAATTGCAGTAATCAGCGCTCTCGTCGCTCAACGACAGTCCATTTTCATTGTTTAGTAAGTAATCCAAATGTTTCTACATTAAGCAACACTTGTGAAACATAACTTAAACATCAGAAATGAGGAAACTGAATTGTGAAACATTTCAACGTCTACATACAAATGACATTCAAAGAGAATGACAATACGGAGATTTGTGGAAGTGTCATTAAATTCTTATAGGTGCAATGTCTATTTGCAACACAAAATGTGTTGAAATGAATATTCCATTGAACAAAAAACATAACTTTGAAATGCTGCTTCTTTCTGTAGCATGCTGTATAATTGAAAAATTTTAAACCATTCCCACAAATACTTTACATACATTTTTGGTGGAGAACTATCAGGAATACTGACCAATGAAAGAGCTCTGAGGAATATATATATATATATATATATATATATATATATATATATACTATATATGGGACCGTTCATAAAATACGTTCGCATACAAGGGGGGGGGGGGGGTCTGTCTGAGTGTGACAAGATGTGACAAGGGGGGACGGAGGGTATACGGCAACGTGACGTTCGCCGTTTATTATTTTTTGACATGAGCGCTAGAAGCCAGCGTGACCACTTTTGGAAGAAATCTACTTTTTCAGTAAACTTCTGACGGAAATTGAAAAATTTTGGTATGAAAGAAATCTCCAGTAGATTTTGGTAGAAATCTACATGTGCGACATCTAACGAATTCCAGGAATCCAGGAATCTTAGCCAAAAATTGTTTTAGTAATTCTTTGACGTGTGATTTTAATTCTGAGGACACAGTGAGTATGTTCCATATAAACATCCAATGTCTTTCAAACAAAATTCTAGAGTTGGAAATATTCCTAAAGAATAACAATTTCTCTGTTCTCTGCCTGTCAGAGCACTGGCAGACGGAGTCCAGTATAAGAGGTCTGAAAATATCTGGGTATTCTCTTGCTACTCATTTTTGTAGAACAAATATTAACAGAGGTGGTGTTTCGATATATTTGACCACTGAAATCAAATTTAAAGTTTTGAATACAGATAGGTATACGTGCGAAGTTGACTCAGAATTTTGTGCGATCGAACTGATTGGTTCAAGGATTATTGTTGTTGCTCTCTACAGATCGCCCTCGGGTAATACAGATGTTTTCTTTGCCAATTTAGAGCGACTATTAACTGATTTTGCACTGTCAGAAAAAAAGGTTGTTATTTTAGGTGATTTCAACATTGGTTTCGATGAAGACAATAGAGATTCACGAGAATTAAATATCTTGCTCAATTCTTTTGGCATAAAAGCTACCATCAGTGAGCCTACTAGGATCACATCACATTCGGCAAAATGCATTGACAATGCTTTAACAAATATTGATCGACAATATTATGAATCAGGGGTTTTAGAACCTTGCTTGTCTGACCATTTAGGTCAGTTCTTTGTGTGCTTGGACACACCGGAAAGACACACTAACATTACCCTGCAAAGATGCATCACAAATAGAGGTATTATGAAGCTGAGAGCGAATTTATCAACTATAGACTGGAATATTTACTATGAAATTCGGGATGTTAACGTTCTTGCAAATTTTCTCATTGAGGCCTACTCTAAAAATTTTGAAAGCATATTTCCATTGAAGAAAATAACGGTAAATGAAAATCCACCGGTAACATGGTATAACAGTTCTCTCAAAGATATGAGGAGGAAATTGTCGGAGGCAAAATCAATCTGTAATATTGGGCGGGATATTCATCACTGGAATATCTATAAAAATCTCAAATCTGAATACAAAAAGCAATTGACGTGTGCAAAGAGAAGCGCAAATGATCGATTTATAGCTTCTTCTGATAATAAATCAAAAGCCTGTTGGCGGGTTGTGAATTATGAGAGGAACAAAAATGGACTCAATCAATTAGAAACGGATATAATACCTGAGGACTTCAATAACTTCTTTGTAGGGATCGCAGAAAATATAATAAACTCTATACCGCAAATAGCAGATTCTGATTTACTTGAATTCAAAAAATTTCCGGCTCCCTCAAAATCTTTCTTTTTTGCACCCGTTACATCGCAAGAAATACAGGATACTGTAAATTCTTTAAAAAATTCAAAAAGTCCAGATTTTTACAATTTAAACAGCAGAATATTGAAAGATACCATTGATATAATTCTACTCCCACTTACAGAGCTCATCAACCTAATTTTACTTACTGGTGTTTTTCCGGATGTGTTCAAGTATTCGAAGGTTATTCCAATTCATAAGAAGGGAGACAAGGCACTTGTTGATAACTATCGTCCAATATCGATAATCTGTATATTTTCTAAGATTCTCGAAAAAATAATAAAACAGAGGTTGACGACTTATTTTGAGACAAATAACTACTTCGATGATTCTCAATTTGGTTTTCGAAAAAATAAATCAACTACTCGGGCGGTGATGAGTGTTGTGGGAGACATAGTCGAGGCTCTTGATAAGGGGCATCACATAACAGTAGCACTGTGTGACTTGTCGAAGGCTTTCGACTGTGTCTCTCATGACATCCTTCTTCAGAAGCTGAGTTATTATGGACTGAGAGGAGTTGCCCTGAACTTGTTTGATTCTTATCTGAAGAATCGGTA